>CM035123.1:10932177-11532177 GCA_020205555.1 Panax stipuleanatus | reverse complement strand
ATTAAATTATTAAAATCCTTATCATGTTACATAAGCGATAATATTATGTAACTCACGTAGTGAAATAAATCTTACGATTTAGTCTATATATATATATATATCATATATAGCCACATTAATGCGTCACATTGCATTATATAGATAACTACCATATATTAAAGGTTTAATATATCGTATGCTTGCACAAAACAAGTACTCGAGTAAATATAATCTCCTTTGTAATCACAATTAATCCATTCCTCATCAATCAATGCAATTATTAATCTTCATAACAATTAATTAACATTTATATGATTCATTATCACAATAAATAAATATAAATCTTATTATATTTATAAATCATTTACTCATTAATCAACATATTATCAAATAATTACTTGATAATAGTATATTGCTCATAACAATAATTACTATTATAAGATAATTTATCTCATTCCTCATCAATTTAATGATTACAATTCCGATTATATTTATAACCAATATACTTATTATCATGTTATCACTTGCAATAATAATAATTCAACATACCATTATAATAAAAATTAACAATTAATATAGATTAATTGTTTAATTAATAATTCCTCCATCCTTAAATAATTTAATTCATCATCGAATCTATTATCGTGCAACACAAGGCATTTCTCACAAGCTCAATATTAAGCTTATTATTTCCACCACACTTAATATTCTTTTATTATAAGATTTGTGTGACTAAAGCATTTTAATGCTAAGCTATCTCAATTAAGTATACACTTATAATATGTATAACCTTAGAATAATTAAGAGTTACTCTATTAATTATTTAAACAATAATATCTACGATAAACTAATAACTAAGTTTTCTTTTATTAATTAACTCTCTTTAAAAAATACATTAGAAATTATGTATTTTGCCATAAAATATTATGTTTTCTCCAAATAAAGACATTCATTATTAGAAAATAATTTACTTATTGTCTCAAGATATTATTCTTAATATAATATCTATTAAAAATAATTATATGTACGGCACATGTACATATATTATATATAAAAAATAGATAATAAGTTTATTTTTTATTATAATAAATTATTTCTATTAATTTATTTACATATAGCAAATATGTTTTAATATATTTACCATATTAACATATAAGGTAATAATATTATTCAGAAATAACATTTCCTCTTTTTATTAAAATAATTCAATATTAGAAATTATTTTAATATCCTTTATTAGAAATATATAATAACTATTTCTCTTTTCTTTCTATAAATTGCCACAACACAACTTCTTTAATCTATACATTTAATCATATCTCAAATATTAAATATTTATTTAAAGATATAATGATTTTCATCTCCCTTTAATAACGTATATATATTTATTAACGTTATTCGCATATTAGACTTTCTCACATATTACCATTCTAAGTAATATATATAAAAGTACTAATTATAATTTCATATCCAGCACATTTATTAATTCACTCCTTTACTTAAGTAAATTAAACCCTGTACTATATCACCTTAGTTAATTAAGGTTTAATATTCACATTATATTATTCCATAATATAATCTTTCAATTCAATATAATTTAATCAATATGTATTCTTGTTAGTTAATTCCCTTAACTAATTCATGCTTTACTATCTCAATCCATCCATGAATAGCTTAAGTACTAACAATAACCTATATTACCTCATACTATTCACTAGTACATATATTATTCAAGAAAAAAGTGATTATTCGTTAAAAATATTTAATATCACCAACTTACTATGATAAAATAATTCTATAAATTATTTAATATCGATAGAAAATCTTATCCACCTCCTTTACCTCAACTCAATTGTCTCTATGATAAATAATATATCTATTAGTCACAAAATCACATATTACATAGTTCATATTACCCTATGTAATATAATACTTCCTTCCTCATAACACACACATATATATATTCAAATCCAATACATGTCTTAAGAATTTTATTTATTAAATTCTTATTTTAATAATTTCTTGAAAATTCGGGTTCTTACATGATTTCTCAGTATTTGGGGAATCATTTGATAGGTGCCTTAAGAACTTAGTATTGGTATTGAAAAGGTGTGTGGAGACGAACCTAGTGCTCAACTGGGAAAAATTTCACTTTATGGTCCAAGAAGGGATTATACTTGGACATAAGGTTTCTGGGAAAGGTATGAAAGTCGACCGAGAAAAACTGGAAACAATTGAAAATCTGCCACCGCCGACTTCAGTAAAGGGGATTCAGAGTTTTCTCGGACACGCCGAATTCTACAGAAGGTTTATCAAGGACTTTTCAAAAATTACAAAGCTACTCTGCAGTCTATTAGAAAAGGATGTCCCATTCAAGTTTGATGAAGACTGTTGAGTGGCCTTTGAGCAATTGAAGAAGAAGTTAACCACTGCCCCAATAATCATAGCACCAGATTGGACCAAGCCATTCGAACTCATGTGTGATGCCAGTGATTATGCGGTAGGAGCAGTGCTGGGACAACGCTGGAAAAAGATCTTTCACGCCATATACTATACAAGCAAGACACTGACAGATGCACAATTGAACTACACAACAACTGAAAAGGAGTTACTTACAGTTGTGCATGCATTTGATAAATTTCGTTCGTACTTGGTAGGAACAAAGGTGGTAGTGTACACAGATCACTCGGCCATCCGATATCTAGTGGAAAAGAAGGATTCAAAGCCGAGACTTATTCGTTGGGTTCTTCTCCTTCAAGAATTTGACTTAGAAATTAAGGATAGGAAGGGGACAGAAAATCAGGTAGCTGATCATCTTTCACGACTGGAAAACCCGAATCTGAATGAGTTCGATAAAGTAGTGATCAATGAGTCGTTTCCAGATGAACAATTATTTTTGATCCACAGCAAGTTTCCATGGTACGCGGATTTCACTAATTATTTGGTCAGCAACATCCTCCCACCAGACTTGACTCGCCACCAAAAGAGAAAATTTCTACATGATATAAAGTGGTATATATGGGATGAACCATATTTGTTCCGCCAGTGTGCTGACAAAATGATCCGGCGATGTATACCAAAAAGTGAAGTTGAGAGCATCCTACAGGCATGTCACGCTTCAATATACAGAGGACACTATGGGAGTGAGTGAACAGCTGCAAAAGTCCTTCAATCAGGTTTATTTTAGCCCACTTTGTTCAAAGACGCACATCAGTGCGTGAAAAACTGCGACAGATGTCAAAGAGTGGGTAATATTTCAAAATGGAACGAGATGCCCCTAAACATGATCCTGGAAGTCGAGATTTTTGATGTATGGGGGATCGACTTTATGGGACCCTTCCCATCCTCGTTCAGTAATCTGTACATCCTGTTAGCCGTGGACTACATATCAAAATGGGTGGAGGCAGTCGCATTACTGACAAATGATGCAAAGGTGGTTTTGAAGTTTTTACAGAAGAATATATTCACCTGTTTTGGCACCCCAAGGGCAATAATCAGTGATGAAGGGAGCCACTTCTGCAATAAATACTTTATCACCCTCTTGACGAAGTATGGGGTCAAACACCGAATTGCCACAGCTTATCACCCTCAGACGAGTGGCCAAGCCGAAGTGTCTAACTGAGAGGTGAATAGAATTATGGAAATGGTCGTCAACCCAAACAGGAAGGATTTGATAGTAGTGTGCATACAAGCCAATCATGTATGATGATAAAGCACGTACTTTGTAAACAATCTTATTTATTTATTAAAAAAAATATTCATTTATTAAAGGCATTTAATTATCTACATGTTGCTGTTTTTATAATATGTAAATAACCCATAGTTTTAAGCAATGCTTTTAGAATCATGATGATGATCATGCTAATGAGATCTAAATTCTTAGAAAGTTTTAAAACTTAAATAGTTCCCAATCGTGGGATTACTAAAAAGGGGATTAGTAAATCCGGATAGATTGGTACATATGTTGCTTGCTCATTGGATGAGGATGATTGATCTCATGATCATTTGTGTGGAGACACTAAAGCAAGTATGTAGGTGCTTATTGAAGAATAAGTTCACTGAACGTGATTCGCTATGGAATACCTAATGGAGTTTTACTCGCATGTCAATAGGAATTCCTAATGTGATAGTAGTACAAGCGATCCTTGGACTTGAGATCATCATAGTATCTTGTATGTAACAAATTATACTTTGACTTATTCCTTAAGACCTTTTAAGGTATATATAGGGTATGCTTGGGTATAATGAGTTACATATGGAGATAATGAATGATCAATAAAGAATCTACCACCTCTAGTAAAAGGGGAGATATGTCCTATGTGATTCGTTAAATGACAACCCAGGAATCCTTGGCCAAGGTGAAATGAAATTAGAAAGGAGTTTTTAATTTGCATTATTTGGAGTTGTGCATTTTCTAATCGAAATACATATAATTAAATAAAATAAGACTTGACAGTAAATCCATGTCTTATATTTAATTGGGACATTGTATGGTGGAAGGATTGAATTGTATGGTAACTATTAACTCACAGGTTCTTTTATGATTAATGTTGAAATCTATATTATCTGGAAAGTCGTTGATCGCTAGGGAGGCTTATCCCTATTGTAGAATAAATATTATTTATTTAAATAGATTATTAGTTTAATTTATTTATTTAAATAAGATTAAAATTATTTTAATTGATTTATTCACAACCGGTTTAATATGGAGAACCTAAAGGGTCACACCATAAAAGGAAGAATAATTATTTAAGAAGGTAATGGCATAATCGTAATAATGCATTAAGTATAATTAATTTAATCTATGGTGATAGAATAAATTAAATAGCTTAATGTTTATTATTTAATATTTTGGAAATATTAAATATAAATTAATAAGAGGAGTCTTATTAATATTATTACAATTATTATTATTTTAATTTCTAAAGGAGTTTAGTAATTAATTTAATATTTAGTACTCTCATTTATTCCTAATAAGATTAGGAGATAAATTAATTAAATGAATTTAATTAATTATTCCCATGTGGTGGGAAGCCTAAATTAATTAAAGGAGTTTAATTAATTAAAAGAAATCCCATGTCTAATAGGATTAGAAGGGTTGACCAATGTCTATATAAGAGAAGTCTTATAATAGATATTAGATGATGCAATTCCAATTGTTGGAGAGTACTCCTTTTCTATAGAGGATAGAAAACTAAGGTTAAGCCAAACACCCTCCTTCTTGATAATTCATCTTCCTTGGTGGATCACCTCTAGAGGCCAAACACTTGGGTGGCTAACGTTGATCAAAGGAAGGAATCTAACCCGGAAATTCAAGGAGATCACGAAGAACAAGGAGTTGAACTAGTACCTGTGGAAGCTTCGTTCTACAAGGGTATGATTCCATAACTTCTTATTTATCGTTTTAAATTAATAATTTGCATAAAGGATGATCTGGGTAATGGTTTTGTAGAAATTTTTTAAACTCTGATATACCATGCTTCCGCTAATTTTTGCAATTTGATTGCGTCACGATTTCGTACAAACCCAACAGTGGCATCAGAGCCAAATCTTTATGCAATTATTAATTTATTTTTGATTTCATATACATATGGGTATGTATTTAAAATAATTTATTGGGCATAATTTTATTGTATAAAATTATATTTTTTTTTAAAAAAAAAAAAAAAAGAAAAAAAAAAGAAGACTTTTTTTGGGACGAATCACAATTTTTTTTTTGGTGCTAATCTTGAATTCTGCAAAGAAAAGGTGTTGTCTCTTTCTTACTCCAAAAAGAAGGTGACCCATCAGGAAATGATTTTTTTTAATAAACCTGCAGGACTCTTTTAATAAAAGAAGGTGACTTCTTTTTAAAAAATAAATATGATATATTTATATATTATATTCTAAATAATTTTATAATTAAAATAAAGAGTTTATTTTAATCTTGAAATTGGATTTCATGCAATTTAAAATTGCCCATTAAATGATACTCATATATATGGAATATTTTAATTCATTAGATGAATATTTATTTATTGATATATATGGTGATATGTATGAAAATAAATGGGGATTGATTATGGACTATTTGACCAATGTGATTGGATTTTATTTTAGTTGAATGCTTGAATGAATGGGTTTTATTAAATGGGGTCTGCGTACCTCGTCTTCTCTAATTTTTTTTTCTTGATGTAAAATTCTATCTCCCTCCTATGTACTTCCCCTTGACTGTTGATCAAGGTTTCTTTTTAAATTAAATAGTTTAATGTAATAAGAATAGTTAGAATTATCTTGAAGAAATTGGAGACCAAGGAGCAAGGAGCGCGTGAAGACCCGTTTGTATGGAGCCCGGGTTTAAATGTAATAGTTATATTTAAATTTAAATTCTTGCACTCCTAGGTTTGACCTTTTGGTTCACTTGGTGGCTCTAGTGAACCAAACTAGAATAAAAGTCCATAATCAATCCGGGTAGAATATAATATTCTATATTGCATGCTAAATATTATATATATTATATTTTATGCAAACATGCTTCGCATGTTTAATAAAATGACGCGTATTTTATATATATATGTGCATGCGCGCTAAACAAGATGAGACAAATAATAACAAACCCCTCAAAGAAATAATATTAAGTCCGAAGCGTTCAAATGATATTTGGAATATCGAACGTCGCCTTCTAGCATGATAAATTAATAGAGTATTAAATATTTAATATGAGCTTGTTGTGCTATCCACAAGGCGAGTATTGCGTATTTAAGATGTTAATTAATCACATTTGATGCTTATCAAGAAAATTGAACGATCTAGTCTTGTTGTGCTATCCACAAGGACGAATATTTTTCTTTTTTGAATTTATGGAAGTGCTAGGCTGGACTTAACTTAAATCATTTTAGTTCGGATGTGCACACACTTGACCATTATGATTTAAAAGGCAAAATAAAAGGAGTTATATAGTGTTGTAATTGACAAGAGTTGTCTACCTATTTATTTATATATCGCTTGTTGTGCTATCCACAAGGTTATATACATTTGAAATAGGATCCTTATTCTCACTAGCAAATCTTTAATTAGATGTTGCCGAACTATATAAGTGAGGGTAATATAGTTTGATAAAAATAGTGGGAGATACCAATTTAAAATAAAGACCTAAATTTATTTTGGTATGCAAAATTAATAAAATGAATGTTTGCTAAAATGTTGTTTTTCACATGCAGAATTTTAAAAATGTCAAAATCACTAATTTCACTGCGAAGCATACTTGATGCTAATAAGCTTACCGGGCCGAATTATACGGACTGGCTAAGAAATCTGAGAATAGTTCTCACTGCTGAAAAGATTTCTTATGTCCTAAACTCACATGTCCCTGGAACTGTTCCAGAAACAACCTCTGAGGAAGAGATTGCCACCATTGTAAAGTGGCAAGATGATGCATCTGTAGCTCAATGCATCATGCTCGCATCCATGAATAACGAGCTTCAGCGTCAGCAAGAAAACATGGATGCTCCTACTATGTTGATTCACCTCAAGGAGTTGTATGGTGAACAAAGTAGGACTGTTAGATATGAGATATCTAAGGAGCTCTTCCGATCTCGGATGACCAAGGGCAAGGTGAACATAAAGGAACAAAAGAAATCTGATCCAGCTAGCAAAGGAATGTGCTTCCATTGCAACGAGCCGGGTCATTGGAAGAAAAACTGCAAGAAGTTTCTGGCAGACAAGAAGCTTGGAGAAGCTTCGACTTCCAATCAAGGTTTGTTCATGATTGAAATTAATTTTTCAGAAAGTCAAAATTCTACTTGGGTATTGGATACCGGCTGTGGTTCTCACATATGTAATAATGTGAAGGGACTGGTCAGAAGTAGAAAGCTGAACAATGATGAGGTGATCCTACGAGTAGGGAATGGAGCAAAGGTTGCTGCATTAGCTGTAGAAACTTATTATTTAGCAATGCCTTCGGGCAAGTCCATTTATCTTAATAATTGTTATTATGTTCCGAATATTATTAAAAACATTATTTCAATTTCTGTATTGGATATGGAAGGATTTAACGTTGTTATAAAGAACAATAGTTGTTCTATTTATAAAGACGATGTTTTATATGGTATTGGAAATTTGCGAAATGGACTTTATACACTTGACTTACAAGAAAATATATTTCAAATTGAACAAACTAAGAAAAGGAAAAGAGATGATATTAATTATACCTACATGTGGCACTGTAGACTCGGTCATATCAATAAAACAAGATTATCCAAGTTGCATAAAGATGGGCTCCTCGAGCTATCCGATTATGAATCATATCCAACTTGTGAATCTTGTCTCATGGGTAAAATGACTAAATCTCCTTTTAGTGGAAGTGGAGAAAGAGTTACAGAGTTGTTGACATTGATTCACACAGACGTTTGTGGGCCTATGACAACAAGTGCACGGGGTGGGTATTCTTATTTTATTACTTTCACTGATGATCACTCAAGATTTGGATATGTGTATTTAATGAAATACAAGTCAGAATCATTTGAAAAGTTCAAAGAGTTCAGAAGTGAAGTAGAGAAACAAACGGGCAAGAGTATAAAGATACTTCGATCAGATCGAGGCGGAGAATACTTAAGCGGTGAGTTTCTCAATTGTCTCAAAGAAAATGGTATAATCTCACAATGGACTCCTCCAAGTACACCACAGTTAAATGGAGTATCTGAAAGGAGAAATCGAACACTGTTAGACATGGTTCGATCCATGATGAGTTTTACCGACCTTCCAATTTCCTTCTGGGGATATGCCCTAGAAACGGCTGCATACCTACTTAACAAGGTACCTACCAAATCCGCCCCAAAGACTCCATATGAGATGTGGAAGGGGAGGAAACCAAATCTTAAGCATGTTAAGACTTGGGGTTGTCCAGCTTATGTCAAAAAGTTTGAACATGATAAGCTACAAACTAAATCCGAAAAGTGTAGATTTGTGGGATACCCTAAAGAAACTGTAGGGTATTATTTCTATCATCCAACTGATCAAAAGGTGTTTGTTGCGAAACATGCTGCCTTCTTGGAAAAGGAGTTTATCCATGAAGGGGTCAGTGGGAGTATGATATATCTTGAAGAAGCTCAAGAACCACAAATTACCACGGATCAAAGTCAGGTACCTGACCAAGTAGAAGAACCTACTATACCACACCCTGTTCGTAAATCTGGAAGAGTACCGAAGATACCTGAGAGGTATGGATTCGTTGTAGAGGATGACGATGAGGTACGCATCATGAATGATGATGATCCATTGAATTACGAACAGGCCATGAGTAATAAAGACTCAGGGAAATGGCTTGAAGCCATGAAATCCGAAATGGACTTCATGTATGAAAACAAAGTATGGACTTTGGTTTCACCACCTGAAGGCATTAAGCCTATTGGGTGTAAATGGGTCTTTAAAAGAAAGACTGGAGCGAATGGCAAGGTGGAGACCTATAAGGCCCGACTGGTTGCAAAAGGTTTCAAACAAAGACAAGGAGTTGATTATGATGAAACCTTTTCACCAGTAGCTATGCTCAAGTCCATTCGGATTTTGCTTGCGATTGCAGCTTATAACGACTATGAGATCTGGCAGATGGACGTGAAAACGGCCTTCCTCAATGGGAAACTTGAGGAGGATGTGTATATGACACAGCCAGAGGGATTTGTTTCAAAGGTTGGAATAAATCAAGTCTGTAAGCTGCAACGATCCATTTATGGATTGAAGCAAGCTTCTCGTAGATGGAACATTCGTTTTGATGAGACAATCAAAGAGTTTGATTTTATCAAAAATGACGATGAACCATGTGTGTACAAGAAGGTTAGTGGGAGCGCAGTTTCATTCCTTGTATTATATGTTGATGATATATTACTGATAGGGAATGACATTCCTATGCTACAATCAATTAAAATCTGGTTATCTAAACACTTCTCCATGAAGGACTTGGGAGAAGCATCCTATATTTTGGGGATAAAGATCTATAGAGATAGATCTAAAAGGATGCTTGGTTTATCCCAAGGAACGTACATTGATGCAATGCTAAAGAGATTTAGCATGGAAGATTCCAAAAGAGGACTCATGCCGATGAGCCATGGAATACATCTCTCCAAGAAATAGGCCCCAAAGACACCTGAGGAGAGAGACCGAATGAGTAAGATCCCTTATGCTTCTGCAATAGGATCTATCATGTACGGTATGATATGTACTAGACCGGATGTTGCTCATTCACTTAGTGTAATGAGCAGATACCAGTCGAATCCAGGAGAAGAGCACTGGAAGGCAGTGAAGAATATCCTAAAATACTTGAGAAGGACTAAGGATATTTTTCTTGTCTACGGTGGGTCTGAATTAAAACTCGAGGGCTTCACAGACTCAAGTTTTTAAACGGACCAAGATGACAGTAAATCTGTTTCGGGGTATGTTTTTACCTTGAACGGAGGCGCAGTGAGTTGGAAGAGTTCCAAGCAGCAAACAGTTGCTGATTCAGTGACAGAGGCAGAGTATATAGCTGCAAGTGAAGCTGCAAAGGAAGCTGTTTGGATGAAGAAGTTCATAACTGAACTTGGTGTGGTTCCTAGCATTGGAGAAGCAGTTCCCATTTACTGTGACAACACAGGAGCAGTTGCACAGGCTAAGGAACCGAGGTCTCATCAGAAATCTAAACACGTGTTGCGGCGATTTCATTTGATCAGGGAGATCATTGAAAGAGGAGACGTCACCTTGGAGCGTGTAGACTCTCAAGACAACATTGCAGATCCATTTACTAAAGCTTTAACACAACAGCAGTTTGATCGTCACTTAGAGAAGATGGGTATGAGATACCATGGCGATTGGCTTTAGTGCAAGTGGGAGATTGATAGTAGTGTGCATACAAGCCAATCATGTATGATGATAAAGCACGTACTTTGTAAACAATCTTATTTATTTATTAAAAAAAATATTCATTTATTAAAGGCATTTAATTATCTACATGTTGCTGTTTTTATAATATGTAAATAACCCATAGTTTTAAGCAATGCTTTTAGAATCATGATGATGATCATGCTAATGAGATCTAAATTCTTAGAAAGTTTTAAAACTTAAATAGTTCCCAATCGTGGGATTACTAAAAAGGGGATTAGTAAATCCGGATAGATTGGTACATATGTTGCTTGCTCATTGGATGAGGATGATTGATCTCATGATCATTTGTGTGGAGACACTAAAGCAAGTATGTAGGTGCTTATTGAAGAATAAGTTCACTGAACGTGATTCGCTATGGAATACCTAATGGAGTTTTACTCGCATGTCAATAGGAATTCCTAATGTGATAGTAGTACAAGTGATCATTGGACTTGAGATCATCATAGTATCTTGTATGTAACAAATTATACTTTGACTTATTCCTTAAGACCTTTTAAGGCATATATAGGGTATGCTTGGGTATAATGAGTTACATATGGAGATAATGAATGATCAATAAAGAATCTACCACCTCTAGTAAAAGGGGAGATATGTCCTATGTGATTCGTTAAATGACAACCCAGGAATCCTTGGCCAAGGTGAAATGAAATTAGAAAGGAGTTTTTAATTTGCATTATTTGGAGTTGTGCATTTTCTAATCGAAATACATATAATTAAATAAAATAAGACTTGACAGTAAATCCATGTCTTATATTTAATTGGGACATTGTATGGTGGAAGGATTGAATTGTATGGTAACTATTAACTCACAGGTTCTTTTATGATTAATGTTGAAATCTATATTATCTGGAAAGTCGTTGATCGCTAGGGAGGCTTATCCCTATTGTAGAATAAATATTATTTATTTAAATAGATTATTAGTTTAATTTATTTATTTAAATAAGATTAAAATTATTTTAATTGATTTATTCACAACCGGTTTAATATGGAGAACCTAAAGGGTCACACCATAAAAGGAAGAATAATTATTTAAGAAGGTAATGGCATAATCGTAATAATGCATTAAGTATAATTAATTTAATCTATGGTGATAGAATAAATTAAATAGCTTAATGTTTATTATTTAATATTTTGGAAATATTAAATATAAATTAATAAGAGGAGTCTTATTAATATTATTACAATTATTATTATTTTAATTTCTAAAGGAGTTTAGTAATTAATTTAATATTTAGTACTCTCATTTATTCCTAATAAGATTAGGAGATAAATTAATTAAATGAATTTAATTAATTATTCCCATGTGGTGGGAAGCCTAAATTAATTAAAGGAGTTTAATTAATTAAAAGAAATCCCATGTCTAATAGGATTAGAAGGGTTGACCAATGTCTATATAAGAGAAGTCTTATAATAGATATTAGATGATGCAATTCCAATTGTTGGAGAGTACTCCTTTTCTATAGAGGATAGAAAACTAAGGTTAAGCCAAACACCCTCCTTCTTGATAATTCATCTTCCTTGGTGGATCACCTCTAGAGGCCAAACATTTGGGTGGCTAACGTTGATCAAAGGAAGGAATCTAACCCGGAAATTCAAGGAGATCACGAAGAACAAGGAGTTGAACTAGTACCTGTGGAAGCTTCGTTCTACAAGGGTATGATTCCATAACTTCTTATTTATCGTTTTAAATTAATAATTTGCATAAAGGATGATCCGGGTAATGGTTTTGTAGAAATTTTTTAAACTCTGATATACCATGCTTCCGCTAATTTTTGCAATTTGATTGCGTCACGATTTCGTACAAACCCAACAGGATTAGTCATTGAAGCTAGACGACGCTTTGTGGGCATATCGAACCGCCTATAAGACTCCGATTAGTATGTCCCCATATCAGTTGGTTTACGGGAAGACGTGTCACCTTCCACTGGAACTCGAGCACAAAGCGTACTGGGCCATCACAAAATTAAATTTTGACTTATCAGCAATAGGCGAGAAGAGAATGTTGCAAATCAACGAGCTAGAAGAGTTACCAAAATTTGAAGCTATTCAAAGAGAAAGTCAAGAAATGGCATGATCAAAAAATTATGGAGAAGAACTTCAAACTGGGACAATCAGTATTGCTATTCAACTCTCAGTTGAAACTTTTCCCCGAAAAGCCGAAATCCAGGTGGTCAGGCCCATTTACAATAAAGACAGTATTTCCACATGGCGCCGTTGAAATATACAGTAGGGATTCGACCGAATCATTCAAAGTCAACAGTCAACGGTTAAAGCATTATTGGGGCGGAGACATCGATTGCCAGGCAACCGCGGTCGACCTGGTCGAGCCACTCTAGAACAGGAAGTAGTCAGGCTGAATGACTTAAAATTCAAGCGCTTGATGGGAGGCCACCCATCCTTTACGTTCATTTTTATTTTTAGTTACATTAATATCATTTAGTTGTAATAATTTATAATACTTATTAATTTTTATTCATAATACATGTCTAACAAGTTTTATGTTGTGCTTGTAAAAATACAGGACACTCGCAATACCACGCAAATATAGCATCAAGGTGAGGGCACATCATCACATAAAGGGAGTACAAGGACACTCACAAGGTCATCCCAACTAAACAAGCATCTATGTTTAAGCTATTATACAAGGAAAAGGAAAAGAATGGAACTTAAGCAAACTAGCTGCAAGGCAGGACCCCCGCTGGGGCGGGGTCTGTAATACCCGAGAATTTTCATATATTATTAAATGAATATATTAATGGGAATGAGAATTTATTTAATATAAATGATTTTGTGTTATGAGAAGGATTAATTCAATTATATAAAATTGAATAATTATAATAATAATTGAGAAACTTATAGAGTTTGCGATAAACTCGTTGATAGTCTTGTGTGGCACGGTGACATAATATAAGAATAATTATATTAATTTAAGCGAACAATTAATCTATATTAATTGTTAATTGTAGATTATTAATTAATTGTTATCGTAGAATATTAATTAATTGTTGTGGAATATTAACTGTGATTGATTAATAATATGTAATTATTACTATTGCAAGAAATATAATAATAATAATGAGCAACATGTCTATAATATAATAAGATTTATATTTATATACTGTGCGTGATAAATGAGCAATGGTTGTGAAAATTAATAATTTTATTAATTAACGAAGAATGGATTAATTAATATTATTGGTAATTAATCGATTAGATGAATAATTTATTTATTTGACATTATGAATAATAAAGAGAATAAGTAAGTTATTATTATAATAAGATCATATTGTACAAGCATGCAATAATTAATAATATAAAGTATATGGAATACAACTATATTATAGTGTGGTGCAACATTTATGTGACTATACTATATTTATGGACCATGTATTAAGATTGATTGAAATATATAAGTTACATGATAATGTCAATGTGACAATGTGAGTGAGTATACAATAAAAATATCATGGATATATTGTAAACAATTGTTGATTAATAGAATTTAAATTAAATAATACAGGATATAATGTAATGTGGTAGTATCCGATTGAATTATATCGGTAAGATAAAATGTACATGGACTATATATGTACAAATTACATTGCTACATTGCAATGTTACCTATTCATTGAGTTATAATGGGACATTTCATAATGACTTAAAATACATATAGTATAAGTATATGATATGTGTATTGTAATACAAGTGTAACATGTAGTTTCATTTGCAAATGCTGAGCTTAGTGTGCTTTGTCCCATATTGATAGACACAAACCTTGTACACGTGAATAGCATTATGAAGTCTGAGGTCTATATCCCACAAACTCAGCAAACATTTCATAGCTTTCATAACAAATGATGAACTTGGATGTGGGGATCATGATTGATTTCAACAACTACTCACCAACCTCTCCTTATCCTCCATATAATCCACATTTCTGTTGGTTCAGTTTGAGAGGGAAAAACATTGTCTGGTTAATATATTTTCTATAAATTGAGCTCTAATCTTCCCATTCCATTTGCTGAGAAATTCCAAGTAAGAAGAAGTAGAGAGTGACCATATATATCAGTTCAGCAAGTTCATTATACATATAGCAGAGGTATAATATACCTCTCATGTTCTTCATTTTCATTTTCTGTCAAATTCCAATTCTTGATTTTTAGTTGAAATTCATTACCTTATGATTGGGTATTGTTTGATAGTTATTGTATTGGCTTGCTAGTATGTTAGAACTATAATGCAGCTTGGTTACAGTCGAAATTATTGTAAAAATTGGTATTTGGCCTAAACTTCTTCCGAAGCAGGAGGTTCACTGGAGTTGACCGGACACGGCGCAGCTGCGCCGGGTTTATACCCAGGCCCAGCGTAGCTGCGCCAGCCTCTGCAGATAGACTACTAAAGTCTGCTATAAACTGTTAATGCTAGGATGTTAGGGCAACTTAGACAAAGCATGATAGTATGAATAACCTAAATATATAGGTACATAGAACTAAAATGAGCATGTTTCATTATGTTCGCATGAATGATTAACGAAAGGACTTGTAGTTTGAATTTGAACTTATGGTTCTTAAAGTAAACTTTGACACGTATGTATCATGACTATATTCTGACTTCTTGATATATATTAGTATGGTTTAGAATTGCATGAAGGACATGATGACTTATTTATACGTGTAACATGAACATGCTATGCCTTATTAGCAAACTTTACTAATGAAAGTATAAGTTTTGAAGGTGCACTTTAACATGATTCATGGAGTTTTAAATTCTGATAACTTTGGACATGATTGGATAATACCCTTTAAACTCACTAACGTATCAAACATACATATCTACCATGATAGAAGTTATGAAAGCAAGTTAGGCACAAATGAAGCATGAACTAAGTTGTAACATGTATATAACTACTTGCAAGCATGCCTAAATCAAGTTATATGATCACCTCGTATGTTTAAAATTTACAAGCATGATAGCTTACATGATTTCATGATGTTGTAAGGACTTGAATTGTTTAAGATGTAAGTCTAGAACCATGTCATGGAAAGTGGAACCTAGATTGCCTTGGGAAAACACGAACGGACCTTTAACATGTTAATATACCTGGTGTGAATGTTAGCTTGCATGACCGGACAGAAACCACAAGGCACATCTCAGCCTTGGCTTGGCCAGAGGGCTGCGCAGCTGCGCCGGCCCTAGGCTTAGCCATGGCGCAGCTGCGCCGTTCTGGAATCAGAATTGAGTCAGTTGTTGATTTGATTTTTGACAGTTAGCTTATATGATTACTTTAACTTGTAATATATGACCAGTATGCTAAGCAATATGTTAAGAGGCATGCTAAGTGATAAAATTGAACGTTTGATTATAAACTTCCCAAGGATAAGTCCAAAAGGTGTTTGTGAACTATAAAGCAACGATTAGAAACTATGTGATGACTTCATAATGTCTTGTAAACTGAACTGTGCTATATGTACGCAAAAGTATATGATGAAGTATGTGTATAGTATGTGACTAAGTTAAACATTTATGGGTGCGTTTAAAATTACATATCATATATGAGCATAAGTGACTAATGAACATCCTATACTTATAATACACTATAAATAGGATTCGAAAGTGTTGAATTACTTTACGTGGATAGACTACGCATAAGGCAAGTTTCCTAACTTACACTCTTTTACGGTGCAAGTATCCTAACCGACGCATTTACTTTATGCAAGTATTCTATCCTTGTATATTGCGAACTAGTTTCTTTACTTAATCGTTTGAATTGAATTAGCATACTTGAACTCTTATTTCATTAAAGCTATTATTCATGTTGAACTTGGTATTGTTCTTGAATATTATTAAAGTGTCTATGCCATTTGATTCGGCTAGACTTATATTATTGAAAAGCGACCCAAACTAATTGATTGGTGCGGGATCTTATATTTGACTGAGAAGAACAAAATATAACTGTCGGAGAACCGATGCGAGCACATTAGTATGATTGAGTGTTATGCATAACATAGGGTACTTTAGGCTGATCACCTGTTGTACTTGTTTTTGTTGGATTTTCAGTTTATTACTGTCAAATCCTGTGGAAGTTCATAGTCCTTAGTGACTGCTTAGTATTCAGTTATGTTGAAATCTTGAATTGATTTATTATTGAATCACATTGATATTATTCTATCCTTAGCGACTGTTATTGAAAACTGTTGATATTCTTGTTATCCTTGAACTATCAAACCTTGCTATACCCTTTCGAGAATTCAGAATTATATTACAAACCCTTATTGTATATTACTTGCTGAGCAATTTGTGCTCATTCTTGCTTTCCCTAAAACATTTCAGTTAAGGCAGAGCAGTGCGGACCTTTGGGCACAGATAAAGGCAAGGGAAAGGCTACTGAGTAGCTTAAATTATGTAGGACTTATGATTGTAATAAAGAACTTATGTTATTATGTACTAGTTAAGGTTATTTATGCTTAAGATATGTCTAAGTTATGTAATCACTGTTTAAGTTACGAGACCTTGGGATGTGAATAATTATATTATTTAAATGTAATTTATTCGGTATTAGTTGTGTATTATTTCGCTGTGCGATGCGACATTTAGTCGTATTATTATTGTGATGTATTACCATGAGCACGTGACGAACCGAATTCGAGAGACCCCGTGACGGTCCTAGAATTTGGGGGCGTGACAGGTTGGTATCAAAGCCGTAGTTATAAACCTTAGGAACGAATGTCCTTAGACTATAACTTAGGCGAACTTAGAAGTTGGAAAGGAGATAAAACTCACATAGAGTTTTCCCTAGAGCGAGACTTAGCGTGTTATGAAATATAACTTCATTCTATACAATGAACTTATGTTTTATTTAACATTCTAATGGAATTGCTGTTTGTTTGTCTTGTGTTTGTGATTGTAGGATGACAGACACAGGTGTACCTAGTAGTGTGGCAGAGGAGGAGCCCAGGGATATACATATAGTATACGGGCACCTCTAGAGGCTACACCAGTTCAGGCTGTTGCACCGTTCAAGTCTGACGATGAGGACGACGTTGAAATAGAGTCTGATCCAGAGGAGGAGCCGATGGAGGATGAGCCAGTAGAGGACTCTGATGAGGCTACTGTAGAGGAGCAGATGCTAGGAGAGTATGAGGAGTGGATCCTAGAGTTAGACTGCAGGGTTCAGGAGCTGGAGGCGAGGCCCATAAGAGAGAGTTCGAGTTCCAAAAACTGAGGGACGAGGAGGAAGCTGGCCATGCAGGAGTTAGAGGTGGAGATTGCCTACCGCAGGGAGGCAGGGATCCAGATGGGAACTTTATTCCACAGGTCGGTGGTGAGAAATGTAGATATAGCAGGGAAGCTGGAAGAAGTAGAACAGAGAGAATTGAGTGAGAAGACTGAGAGAGAGGCACTCCGTACTCAGCTAGAGTTGGAGGTGATGGATAGGATACACATCGAGGAGAAGTGGGAAGCGGCCAATAAGAGAGTTGATGACCTAGAGGACGAGGTCATGTGCAAGAAGAGGAAGATGAACAAAATGGGGTATGTGTTCCGTTCAGCTTTTGAGAGGGTGATTGATGGTGTGTACCACTACCCGGCAAAGCAGGGACAGACTCTACATACCTTGAGTCGAGAGTTGGTTGCGTATATAGCGCAGATGGAATTTGGGGGCGTCACAGGGTCTCAATGAAGGACACACCCGCCGGGGCGGGTAACGCCAATGCCTGGACAGTGTGTTGCCCCGCTAGGGCGGGGAATTACAAGGGAACGGCCCCGCTGGGGCGGGGGAGCAGAATTCTGCAGCCTATATTAAAATGAAAAGTCATGTTCCTTTTCCAACTTCAAGCACAACTCCTATCATAACATCTCCTACACAAGCTAACCTAGCCACTATCGACTTTTACCCTCCCCCAAATCCGTACCGCCCACCACCTCCCTCTCCAACATTACCAAATTCACCATCAAAGTCAAACCCTTCTCCGTTTGAAACTACACCTCTATCACTAATATCATAAGGGAATTTCGAGCAAGCATCGTGGCACATACAAGCAAATACAACCACCCCTAATTCTCATACAACTCTCTTACAACAACTTCATCCTCTTGAAACATCTACAAGTTCCTACACTCAAACATCATCAATCAAAAAAGCAAGGTAAGTTATTTTAATTGGGTCGCAACTTGCGCAGAACACATATTGGGGCTATATGTTGTGAAATTTCAGAATTCCTAGTGATTTGGGTATTTGAGATACATATATGTGATTACTTGGTTATGGAAAACAAAAAAATTGGGGAAAGAACAAAATCCAACTTCATCAACTATAAGCCACTTTGACAACCCCCACCAAGTGTTCGACGAAAGTCCTAAACCACAATTCCTTAATAATTCTTCATTTTTTAGCAAGGAAGCAATATGCCGCCACGTCCACAAAAGAGGTAAAAGGGTGAAGGGTCCTCCGCCGCCGTTCCACAGTTTGACAAGAAGAAATTTCAGAGTGCGGCCGTCGCGAAGCGATTTGAGTATTTGGCGGGCAAGGCACTCATCCAGGAACGGGGCCTTCAACCAAGTTCTTTAGATGGTCAAATGAAAGTACAGATTATAGAATGGCATTTGGATGTTGCCTTCACCGCTTAACCTGAAGCGGCAGTGGTAGCCATGGTAAAGGAATTCTACGCCAATGCGGAGGACGCACCGCCGTTC
This sequence comes from Panax stipuleanatus, assembly GCA_020205555.1. Lineage (NCBI taxonomy): Eukaryota > Viridiplantae > Streptophyta > Magnoliopsida > Apiales > Araliaceae > Panax > Panax stipuleanatus. The sequence goes on along the minus strand of CM035123.1, from coordinate 11,512,617 downwards.
AAAGCATTCGTAAGGGGCAAACTGGTAGACTTCAGTGCTGCAGCCATAAACGACTTCTATAATGTCACACCACCTGAGGTTTGGCAGTACACGAAGTTGCGAGATGGAGGAATTAATTATGACCAAATCCTAAAAAAATTTTGCAAACCCGACACACTATGGGTGAAAGACAGTCAAAAAGGCACAATCATCCCGAGCGCCAGCTTGAACAAATACGGGAAAGTGTGGTATTCTTTCCTCTGTGCAAAATTATTGCCTTCAACACACAACAGTGAAATCATTAAAGAAAAGATCTCATTATTGTATGAGATTGTCAAAGATCTCCGCATCAATATTGGGACGATTATTAGCTTCTCAATTCACCGGTGTTTGTGAGGTAGATTTACAGCGCACCCAAATCCGGGTCCCCAGAACCTCGGACCTGGTACGTTACGATACATAATTTCTATAACTTTTGCGGAAGATATAAACATAAATTGTTTATATAATAACTTTTACAACATAATTCCCAAGGTCTGTAACCTTAACTTAATACCTGCAATCATTATCCTACACGACATACAATGTCATTTCTATCCTATACTATTACCATTTTAACCGTATAATAATTTCATCCTGGAACTTGTCTTTGCCTTTGACTATGTCCAAAGTTTCTTCTTTAATCTAAAATATTTATCATGATATAGCAAGGGTGAGCAACAAGTTTTCCCAGCAAGTTTAAGTTCAACTGAAGATATATCATGATTGAAAAGAATAATAAGTTGACAAACTTTCAACAATATAAGAATTGTGAAAGAACATGAATCAATAATGATGAATAGCCAACAATGAACATGAACAAATTTAACTGAACCAAATGGTAATGAGGGTGATCAGCCTTTCATACCTGATGAACATATGCAACATGCACAACGTGTGAATAAATAAATCATAGATGTGATATAATCAACAATGATTAATCACGAACATGCTTTACAATAACAACTCGAGTTCGAGTTAGGAAACTTGCCTGTATCGTCGATTACTGCTACACAATCTAATTTAATCTCTTTATTGAAAAGACCTATCAGTTATAAGATTGATCTTTAAATTAGTATAACATACTTATCTCATAATACTATAACTTTAAAAGTAGACTATCTAACACTTATTCACATAGTCAAATATTAGATATCCTTAACACCATAGTTATTTGCAAGTCTAAACCTAGCACAGATCAAGTCTTTAATAGTATTCAATATAGTATACTGAGTGGTTTCCCACAAATAACTAACAAATTAGTTTCCGTCTCGTCGACACTATTTTCACAGTGAGTTAGATCGGTTACTAATTCGTAGATACCTTCCCCATATGAAAGAGTCGTTTAGCCCAGCTACTATACATCAACCATTAAAGAATACGACTGTACTACCTTAAACTTAACACTACTTTGTCTTATAACTTGTGAATTAACACTTAGTCTTTCATTTTTTAAGTCCATTTATAAATTAGAAAACCAAATACCTAATCCAGCAACCTGAATTCAGACTAAATTTCAATTTAGTAAACTATTTTCCAATCCAGCAAACTGGATTCAACTGACCTCCAATCCAGCAAGCCTGGATTCAAACTGACATCCAATCCAGCAAGCCTGGATTCAACTGACCATCAATCCAGCAACCTGGATTATCCAAATAGATCAATTCAGTATCCTGGATTATCCAAACATACCAATCCAGCATTCTGGTGGCCAATCCAGCAAACCAGATTGAAATCCAGCAAACTGGATTCCAATCCAGCAACTTGGATTCCCCTTTTTTAACCTAATCATCTTATTATCTTTTTTATCTTTTGTCCATACATAAATACATGTATTTCATATACAAAAATAATTTTTCAGGAATTTTTCAATTTCCTTAAGTATTTTCTAAAAATTCATTTCTAGTTAATTCCTTAAGAAATTTGCTACATCACGCTTAACTCCAAAAATTCCCAGCTCTTGGTGGAATCTTACACATGTTATCATGAGCCTCCAGTTTAAATTTCGTGGCTATCGGAGTTATACAACTCCGGTTATAGCAATTTTTGTCAAAAAAATGCAAATATTGAAATGATCATAACTTGCTCAATTTAAGTCGGAATGAGCTCATTTTTGGACACAAGCTACTTTATCTCATATATTTTAATGTCCCAAAATATTGGAATTTATTTCATAAATTAAGTGGACGAAACTGTCCTTGGAATTTCCGGACAGATTGCATTTTGTCATTTTTAGTTTTGGCGTCCTTTGCTAAAAACAGTCCACCCAAAAATCTATAACTCCTTTTTCAGTGATTCCACTTGAAAATGTTAGAATACTTGTATATCTAACTCTAAAAATTGACCACACTCAAAAATTCAAAATACACTAGGAGATATGGTCGTTTGAATTTCATGTTACGTTTTCTCAAAAATCTAATTTTTAAATCTTTAAATTTTCTAAGAAATCTACCAAGATCTCTTGATCAATCAAACATTAGCCACCATAAACCATTATAATACATAACTAATACACCTTAAGATCATGGATATACCATGATCCATGATCTATTACACCAAACATACACCAAATCCAAGCAAAACATAATTTATACTAAGAAAATCAAGGTTTTCTATGCTTTAAAACATAATTTCATTTTTCTTGTTTTTGATCTAACTTTTGATCATAAAAAGTGATAGATCTAAACATATAACACTTATAAATATATAGATATAAGGTTTTGGAATTTTAAAATCTTAGATCCAAATTTTGATTAAAAATAATTAAAAATAACTTTGATAAAAGTTGTTTATACCTTTGATTTCTTGCTAGCCTTCATTGTTCTTCCAAACTAAATGTTAATCTTGGGTAATTTGAAGATCAAATCCCCTTTCTTTTCTCTTTCTCTCCCCACCATCCCTCTCCCCTCTCTCTCTCTCTCTCTCTCTCTCTCTCTCTCTTGGTTTAGCTTTTATTTTGCTAAGTTATGAGGAAAGAGAAAATAAATGAAATGAAAGAGAATGAATTTGGTGTTAGTAAATTTGAGTAGATATATTTAGTATATCTATCTTGATCTCCCCACTTCTCTTACCCTTGCTCTCTCATACTAATAAAGAGGTTGCTTGCACACTTACATAAAGTTGTTTGTTGAATAAGCAAATGACACCTAAGAAGGAGTTGGTGGGAGTTGGTAAGGAGTTAGTAAAAACTATCATTACAAGCATCTCTTTTTCTCCTCCTTGTAAAAACCGGCCATGTGCCTCCTTTTAATTCCAATTTGTTTCTTATTTATGCCTTATATAACTTCCTTAATGTCCATCATATCCCCTCCCACTTGGGCCAAAAGCTTGGGTTTTCATTAATTCCTTTGGGCCTTTCTTTAAATTCCTAATTTACTTACTAACTAAAATAAATTTAGAATTCCAACAAAAATTAAATGGGGCCATCTTAGTACATCTCCCATACGTGATATATTGGGCTCACTTAATAACTTAATTGTTATTAAATCCAATTAGCTACAAGTCCAATGCTTAGTTAAATAATTGGGCTACTCAAATAATTTCTTGAGCCATAAAATTAACTTAGTTCCATCCTCTCTAATTTTATCATATCCTAATCATTTAATTAGTATTTCTGTTCACCATATTTATAAATCAATTCCTTACTCATATACCTTTAATTACTTAACCCAATTAGATTTGCTTTAATAAAATTAATAACTTAAGATAATAAAATTAATCTCTTAAGTTTAGTTAATATTTTAAATACTAACATCATTTCTTATTATAACCCTTAGGTTATTTAAATCTCATACCTAATATATATTAGGTTATATTAGTTTCTTTTATTTGCTTATTATATAATAAACAAATATGAGCAATCAAATAATATACATACTCATACCTAATAATTTAATACGTTGAGACATGTCCCACAAATCTCATACTATATTTATCCTTATCATTCCTCTTGCTAAAGTATTTATAGATCATCACAAAAAATATACATATATATATATATACATATACACATTTTAAGAATTCAAATCAAACCATATAGGTTCTTTAAATTTTTTAACTAAATTCTCAAATTTCTATTTAGGTTTTATTCTTTTAACCTTTATTTAATCATTTAAAATCTTATAAATTTTTGGATTGTCACATTCACCCCTTCTTCTAAGAATTTCATCCTCAAAATTAAAGTCTACTAATCCCTACTCCTTCGCAAAACTAGGTTTTCGACTTAACCTTTATCTAATTTCATTCTTATTTAATGAGTACACATGGCTTTCTTCTATGAGAAATTATTCTATCATCACATTTTACCCAGACTTCTCCCCAAGGAGTTAAAAAACTTTTCAAATAATGCTTAGTGGCCATGAGCTTTTATTTTTCAATTTCAAAAAGGTTTAAACAGAAATTCATCTGCAAATCGCTCTGGACTTACGGACACATTGGGTGATCAATCCGTATGCCCTGCATTGATCAGATGCTACATCACTGCCATTCGGCATAATTTGAACGACATTCGCGTTCATCATCACCACCTTTGGCGCAAAAGTATTTCCCAATTTAGGGATGTTCATACTCAGTCTGGAGTCCGAATCAAAACAATATGGTTCGGGATAAGTTCTCAAAGAGATACTTAAATTGTCATGAACATTTGTCTAGCTGAATCAAATAGCTTTAGACATATACCAATAATTCGAATATCAATCAAAATATATATCTGGCCAAATTTAATTGATACTTGAATATTCTTTTAAAATTTTAAAAATTATTTTATGACGTCATGATACCGCACTGTATTTACAGTCCGTTTTAGATTTCGTCATTTTTGTGACTTTGTCATACAATAATATACCATATGGGCTAACGATCTTTAGATCACATCCAACACTAGGCAATACTGCATTAATGACTCCATCGTTTTTATCATCCTTGCACCAGGTTTCATGATGCATTGATGATAAATAAAATACGTTTTGATATTTCAAGTAATTTTTGTCTAGCTGAAACAATTAGCATAGACTTTTCTTTTAAACGGCTCAAAAATCTTTGAAAATCATTTTTGGAATTATCATGTCGCAACAGGTATTGATGTGTCAGGGTCCCGAAGTCCACATATACACAATTGTAACCATGTTTTGAAGATAACCAAAAATTTATTTTTGGTGTTATCATGCCACAACAGGTAACGATGTGTTAGTGGTATGAAGCCCACTTTTACATAATTGTAAACATGTGTTGCTGATAACAAAATTCATTTATATTTGTAAAGGCACATCAGTGCGAATTTAGCTTGATGTCAAAAATTTCGAAGTCTAGCACAGCTAGAAGATTTGGAATACTTATGCTCCCACCATCAACTTCAATTCTTCTAATGATCAATTGCTTAATAATTCTATCTATTTCTATTATCCTCAATCCTTCATTCATAATTTTCCTATACCCCTATATAGTTCATCAAACATACCACACGTTATGAGTTTAGGAACTTACCACAATCATATGGGTTTAGGAACTTATCTTAGTCAGACCAAAGTCGTCCATTCGCTGAGGGGTTCCACCATACGATTATGAGTCACGAACTTACCATACGTATGAGTTTAAAGAACTCGCTACCTATCCGTTATACATATGAGAAAAAAATCACCTTCTCATCATACATATAGCAAATAGCGCGACACTGACATTTCAATAATTATTAATGTGATAAACTAAGTAGTCGTTAGACCAAACACAAATCCCCTGCCCATACAAAGGTTTGTATAACTCAGCTATCACATGAGTCCTCAATTGAAATCCCACATAATCCTAGTTCCCTCTTTACTTGATACGAATTTCATTTAATCCGTATCTACAATTCACAACTCTTTCCTGAGTTTAACTCGTACTATTTCATAGTACCCTATTCGTATAGCAATTCTGCTATAAAGTTTTTAATCATTTAATTGATCATCTGTCCTTTTATGACCTCATCCGATCACGTTGTGATCTCATATTATAATCGTATTATATCACGATTCTTTTTTATGTTATGATCGTTTTATTTTACGATCTTCTTTCCCTTTATACTTTTAGTCTTATAGACTCTATTTATTCATTACTACTGTTCATCTTTATTATCAGAGTTAGGTAACTCTTGATCTTTATTACTTGTCAGGATTCTTCTTTGAATCTTATTGACTTATTAATACCTTGCCCAAATTCATCGCTTAGAACTTAAACTCTATTTGAGTTTATTCCTTATTTTCATCCCTGCGGTTATAGCCTAAGGTAACCCTAACTAAGGTTTATAACCTATAGCTTTGATACCAAATGTAGCGCCCCCAAATTCGGGTCCCCAGAACCTCGGACCTGATACGTTACGATACATCATTTCTATAACTATTGCGGAAGATATAAACATAAATTATTTATATAATAACTTTTACAACATAATTCCCAAGGTCTGTAACCTTAACTTAATACTTGCAATCAATATCCTACACGACATACAATGTCATTTGTATCCTATACTATTACCATTTTAACCGTATAATAATTCCATCCTGAAACTTGTCTTTGCCTTTGACTGTGTCCGAAGTTTCTTCTTTAATCTAAAATATTTATTATGATATATCAAGGGTGAGCAACAAGTTTGCCCAGCAAGTTTAAGTTCAAATGAAGATATATCATGATTGAAAAGAATAATAAGCTGACAAACTTTCAACAATATAAGAATTGTAAAAGAACATGAATCAATAATGATGAATAGCCAACAATGAACATGAACAAATTTAACTGAACCAAATGGTAACGAAGGTGATCAGCCTTTCATACCCGATGAACATATGCAATATGCACAACGTGCGAATCAATAAATCATAGATGTGATATAATCAACAATGATTAATCACGAACATGCTTTACAAAAATAACTCGAGTTCGAGTTAGGAAACTTGCCTGTATCATCGATTATTGCTACGCAATCTAATTTAATCTCTTTATTGAAAAGACCTATCAGTTATAAGATTGATCTTTAAATTAGTATAACATACTTATCTCATAATACTATAACTTTAAAAGTAGACTATCTAACACTTATTCACATAGTCAAATATTAGATATCCTTAACACCATAGTGATTTACAAGTCTAAACCTAGCACAGATCAAGTCTTTAATAGTATTCAATATAGTATACTGAGTGGTTTCCCACAAACAACTAACAAATTAGTTTCCGTCTCGTCGACACTATTTTCACAGTGAGTTAGATCGGTTACTAATTCGTAGATACCTTCCCCATATGAAGGAGTCGTTTAGCCCAGCTACTATACATCAACCATTAAAGAATACGACTGTACTACCTTAGACTTAACACTACTTTGTCTTATAACTTGTGAATTAACACTTAGTCTTTCATTTTTTAAGTCTATTTATAAATTAGAAAACCAAATACCTAATCCAGCAACCTGAATTCAGACTAAATTTCAATTTAGTAAACTATTTTCCAATCCAGCAAACTGGATTCAACTGACCTCCAATCCAGCAAGCCTGGATTCAAACTGACATCCAATCCAGCAAGCCTGGATTCAACTAACCATCAATCCAGCAACCTAGATTATCCAAATAGATCAATTCAGTATCCTGGATTATCCAAACATACCAATCCAGCATTCTGGTGGCCAATCCAGCAAACCAGATTGAAATCCAGCAAACTGGATTCCAATCCAGCAACTTGAATTCCCCTTTTTTAACCTAATCATCTTATTATCTTTTTTATCTTTTGTCCATACATAAATATATGTATTTCATATACAAAAATAATTTTTCAGGAATTTTTCAATTTCCTTAAGTATTTTCTAAAAATTCATTTCTAGTTAATTCCTTAAGAAATTTGCTACATCACGCTTAACTCCAAAAATTCCCAACTCTTGGTGGAATCTTACACATGTTATCGTGAGCCTCCAGTTTAAATTTCGTTGCCATCGGAGTTATACAACTCCGATTATAGCAATTTTTGTCGAAAAAAAATACAAATATTGAAATGATCATAACTTGCTCAATTTAAGTCGGAATGAGCTCATTTTTGGACACAATCTACTTTATCTCATATATTTTAATGTCCCAAAATATTGGAATTTATTTCATAAATTAAGTGGACGAAACTGTCCTTGGAATTTCCGGACAGATTGCATTTTGTCATTTTTAGTTTTGGCGTCCTTTGCTAAAAACAGTCCAACCAAAAATCTATAACTCCTTTTTCAGTGATTCCACTTGAAAATGTTAGAAGACTTGTATATCTAACTCTAAAAATTGACCACACTCAAAAATTCAAAATACACTAGGAGATATGGTCGTTTGAATTTTATGTTACGTTTTCTCAAAAATCTAATTTTTAAATCTTTAAATTTTCTAAGAAATCTTTCAAGATCTCTTGATCAATCAAACATTAACCACCATAAACTATTATAATACATAACTAATACACCTTAAGATCATGGATATACCATGATCCATGATCTATTACACCAAACATACACCAAATCCAAGCAAAACATAATTTATACTAAGAAAATCAAGGTTTTCTAAGCTTTAAAACATAATTTCATTTTTCTTATTTTTGATCTAACTTTTGATCATAAAAAGTGATAGATCTAAACATATAACACTTATAAATATATAGATCTAAGGTTTTGGAATTTTGAAATCTTAGATCCAAATTTTGATTAAAAATAATTAAAAATAACTTTGATAAAGTTGTTTATACCTTTGATTTCTTGCTAGCCTTCATTGTTCTTCCAAACTAAATGTTAATCTTGGGTAATTTGAAGATCAAATCCCCTTTCTTTTCTCTTTCTCTCCCCACCATCCCTCTCCTCTCTCTCTTGGTTTAGCTTTTGTTTTGCTAAGTTATGAGGAAAGAGAAAATAAATGAAATGAAAGAGAATGAATTTGGTGTTAGTAAATTTGAGTAGATATATTTAGTATATCTATCTTGATCTCCCCACTTCTCTTACCCTTGCCCTCTCATACTAATTAAGAGGTTGCTTGCATACTTACATAAAGTTGTTTGTTGAATAAGCAAATGACACCTAAGAAGGAGTTGGTAAGGAGTTAGTAAAAACTATCATTACAATCATCTTCTTTTCTCCTCCTTGTAAAAACCGGCCATGTGCCTCCTTTTAATTCCAATTTGTTTCTCATTTATGCCTTATATAACTTCCTTAATGTCCATCATATTCCCTCCCACTTGGGCCAAAAGCTTGGGCTTTCATTAATTCCTTTGGACCTTCCTTTAAATTCCTAATTTACTTACTAACTAAAATAAATTTGGAATTCCACCAAAAATTAAATGGGGCCATCTTAGTACATCTCCCATACGTGATATATTGGGCTCGCTTAATAACTTAATTGTTATTAAATCCAATTAGCTACAAGTCCAATGCTTAATTAAATAATTAGGCTACTCAAATAATTTCTTGAGCCATAAAATTAACTTAGTTCCATCATCTCTAATTTTATCATATCCTAATCATTTAATTAGTATTTCTATTCACCACATTTATAAATCAATTCCTTACTCATATACCTTTAATTACTTAACCCAATTAGACTTGCTTTAATAAAATTAATAACTTGAGATAATAAAATTAATCTCTTAAGTTTAGTTAATATTTTAAATACTAACATCCTTTCTTATTATAATCCTTAGGTTATTTAAATCTCATACCTAATATATATATTAGGTTATATTAGTTTCTTTTTATTTGCTTATTATATAATAAACAAATATGAGTAATTAAATAATATACATACTCATACCTAATAATTTAATACGTTGAGACATGTCCCACAAATCTCATACTATATTTATTCTTATCATTCCTCTTGCTAAAGTATTTATAGCACATCACAATATATATATATATATATATATATATATATATATATATATATATATATATATATATACATATACACATTTTAAGAATTCAAATCAAACCATATAGGTTCTTTAAATTTTTTAACTAAATCTTCAAATTCTCATCTAGGTTTTATTCTTTTAACCTTTATTTAATCATTTAAAATCTTATAAATTTTCGGGTTGTCACAGGATTAATAGGAGAATTACCACACCCTTCACTCATCACGGGATTGTTCCTGCAAGCAGGGGTCATATGGGCAGAGATGGATTCGGTTCAACCAGCATTGATGGTTCTAGTCTCAAAGTTAATGAATAGATTTGAGCCATGGAAGGGAGCACCTTCGCATCCTCGTGACCTTGGTTTTATTTTTCTGGACTAGGGTGAGGGGGAGGATGAGGCCAGGGATGAGGATTACGTGATCCCCAAGGATGAAGTGGAAGCGGATGAACCTGTCGAGCTCGACGACTGCCATGCTCAGCAACATTCAGCGACAATTGAATCAACAACGAAAAAGGACTGACAGAGTAGCGGCCAGACAGAGTCATATGTTCAACAGGCAGATCCAATTTCAAGCCGTTATCGCTGAGGCCTTCGCCCGAATCACCACCGCCTCCGATCCATTGCAGTTCTATGCTCCACAACCACTCCCAGCGTATCCACCGTCCGACTCTGACACGGAGGAGGGTGGCGGACTGGATGCTTGACTTAACAGGAAAGTCCTCGAATTTAATTTCTTTATTTTTTCACAATGAGGACATTGTTTAGTTTAAGTTTGGGGGTATTTGTGTTTGTTATTAATCATCATAATCTTGTTAGCTTGTTGCATGAATAGTAGAGGTTATTGATAATTTGCATAGTAGAATAGTTTTTGTTTTAGTAGCTTTAGTTAAGTTTTTATGCTTATAAAAAAAATGAAAAATCATAAAAGGCCAAAAAGAGTTGTTAATTAGGATTGTATGAGTCAGTATGTCAGTGGTAAGAAATAACCTTAGCTAGTGATGAGACTGGACTTACATAAGAATATAAACATGATGATAACTAGAACGTTGATGTGTATTCAGACCTTTACATGAGTCATTGCCTGTTTGACACTTTTGCACCAGTTATCACGATAGACAACAATTTGGTCAACTTAGTTCAAATAGTCACATAATTGTCGTCTTGAACAGAAATTGGGTTGTAATGACGAAAATTTAGTAAACTGGTAGTAGTGACTAAGATTAGACTAAAACCTAAGTTTGGGGGAAGATATGTGAGCTATCTGAAAGGAAAATGAAAAAAAAGAAAGAAAAGAATTGAAAAATGTGAAAAAATATATAAAAACTTTTGAATAAATATCGTGACTAGTTTAGTTTAGTGGCCTTTGATATTCGAGTAAGTACGCCCTAGGGGATGTCTTTACACCCAGCGCCCTAAAGCCATTCAGTTTGGGAGTCGTTGGTCGAAAACACGCTACATGGGTATCATTGAAGAGCCTAAGGGAACTAGACATTGTATAGTCATGAGGAAAATAGAGATACGAGAAAACGAGAAAAATGCCTCCGTAAATAAAGAAAGATAGAAAATCTCCCATATTAACTTCCGACTTGGTTGACGTTGAGTGGAATTCACTTTACCTTGTTTACGCAATTTCTTGAGTAGAACTGTGATTGCATTCTAAGACGCATATTATCAGATATATTTAATCTGTAGTTGAGTATGTTGTTGTTGAGCACACATACAGAGCAGCGGTGTTGACAGGTATAGATTCATAGACTGGTTTGAATTGCGGATACGTCTCTGGTTGGAATTATTATTTATATCTGTTGTGAATTCTCTGAGGCAAGAAGAGTTAGCTTTGTATACACTGACAGTTGCAATCATAAGCATTTTATATTCTTGCATATGCATGGTTTTTGCTTAAGGACAAGCAAAGTGTCAAGTTTGGGGGTATTTGATGAGTGGGTGTAGAACTTACGAATCGGTACTTATTATATCTTGAGTCTTGGTGTTTTTAAGTATTTTGATTATCATTTTACTCGGATTTACGCTATGTTGTGCAGGAAACGTAATATTTGGAAAGTAGCATAAAAGATATATATTTTCAGCACTTGGACAACTCAACCCGCTAGGGCGGGGCCCATAGAAGTAATCCACCCGCTGGAGCGGGTCTTGGGAAATTCTAGCCGGCTGGACAGTAGCTTCCCTCGCTGGGGCGGGGCTGTGCTGAAGGAAACCCCCTCTGGGGAGGGGAGGCGTGATTGACTGCTCTCTTTCCTTGGTTGATTTGGACTCGGGTGTTATAAGAAGGGAAGTCGAGGGCTGCGTTTATGGTGATATATAAGGGATTTAATCAAGCATATAGAGGGACACTTAGCCACTGAGAAGCCCTAGCTTTGGATAGCCACTTGGAGCGAGGATTGAAGCTTTCTGAGATCAAGACGAACGTGAGATTGTGGAGCGGAGAGCGGTGATATTCATCATAGTTTATCTTCTCTTTGTTTACATCTTGTATTCAGAATGGTTTTTATTAAGTGGATTGTGGATGTTATTTTATCTATGATGAACTAATTTTCTATTTAAGCCTATGACGGATCTTTTTATGTAATGGATGATTAAATAGTCTTTAATTTAGTATATTGATATTATTTTTATATTATTTGCTATGTGTTGTGCTTAATCTATATAATTGTCTGATCAACAATTATCTGTTATCCCATATGAATTCAAGAGATAACATATGGGATTAGAACTAGCCATAGTGACATATGTTTGTGATTTCTGCGTAGTTGGAATTCATAATTCACGGATAGGATAGAGATATCTATGTGTCATATGTAATCTGATAAGGACCTGATTATAAACCTTATTTAATTGTAATTCACATAGAGATATAGTGAATTAGTTATTTAAGGTGTCTTGCTTAATTCTATCATCTGTGGATGCGAGTGAGTATGGATGTACTGCATTGAGAGATGGGTATATCTGCTTTAGTGTTCTTGATTAATAATCTGGCGTAATTGACATAAATTAGAGAAAAGGATATTATTTGAAGTGAAATATTAAGTGAAGTTATAGGCTTATGTTGCCTATTTTATTAACAGCAATTAAACACGCAAGTATACGTGTTCGTTTATAACATCTAGCAAGCAAGGATATCGTTCCCACGAGGAAATAGATTAATATTACCAAATATCAAGTTCAATTCAATTAATCTTAAATTAAACTACGAATAATGATTATGATTTTGAGAATTCTAATTAACAACTAAAGTATATCGTCACAAGAATGAATGCAGATGGAATAGGTTAAGATCACAACTTCCCTTAGTATTTCATTTAAACCTATACACTCATTTAATTATTCAATCACTATGAATCGCTAACCAAGAATTCTTTATAATATTCAAGTACTTCTTCCGAAGACACGTAAACGAATCCTTATACATCCAGCATTTACGCAACAGATTTACAAGGAACACCCTAAATAATTAATCCACTATATTCCTATGTGAATTAAGATAATTGGGGTTTGCAAGTACAGATTCTTTAATGGTTGCAAAAGACATATAGATATATTCCTATCCTATATGCTAAACATATTAACCTTTTTCAGTTTATATGAACAGATGATATCATATCTAGATCTAACTTATACTCTATTTTCCAATTTCGTATAAATTATACCGGTAATTGTTGATCAGACAATTAATCAATGAACACAAGATATGATAAACGATTCACGAGTAATTAACTTAAATCAAATAAGGAGCATCAAATTCAAATTACATACTAAGTTCCGTTGCGATCTTAATAAAAAGTTAGTTCATAATGATAGAGAAAAACATCATCCAAATTAAGAATCCAAACATCCCAAAGATTACAAAATTAAAGATAGAAGAAAGGGATAGAAGAAACTATTAAGCCGCTCCAAATCTCTAGCTTGTTCTTCAACCTTTTGTAACTCTCCTTCGTGATCTCCTTCAAAATCCTTCTTTCGTCGTATCTCTCTCTGTCCCTTACTTTTTTAAAACCCTAATATCTAGTCTGATTGGCCTCCATTATACTCAGCCGCATAAATTAGCATCCAAAATCGAGCATGAGCGCCTAGGCTCTTGACCAGGACCAAGTAATTACAAAAATGCCATTACGCCTATTTTTGACTTCTTTTTAATTCTTTTCTCTTCCAAAATGACATATTTGCCCTTCCAACTCCACCTACAAGAAATAAGCACAAAAACAAATAAATAGATCCTAAAAACACTTAAAGATAACAATAAGTAAACTCAAACAATATCTAATTCGTAGGTATGACACCTACTCATCAAATACCCCCAAACTTAACCCATTGTTTGTCCTTAAGCAATGCAATGATGAAATGCAACCTAACTATATGCCTACGAATCAAACAACAAAATAACATAGCATCCAATAACAGGCCTCAAAAATAACACATAATACTCAATCTAGAACATCCAACCAACATAAAGTTTCCAACTCAAATCACTTAGTCAAATTATGCCTTTCATCATTCATGTTATGTGTGTGTGTATAAACCAACTATTTTAATCAATCATAGCTCAAATCACTCACATAAGCAACTTCTAAGAAAGAAACTCCAGTTTTTATTAAACTCAACCAGTTAACACAACCAATCCGACTAACGTAAGCAATTACTAAGCACAGGGGTATCACTAAGGGTTATCATACACATAATTTATTATTGTACGAGTGCGTTTTACGCTCCATCTCGCTTTTTAACTCGACTTGTGCAATGTCTAGTTTCCTTAAGCTTTCAAAACTACCCATGTATCGAGCTTTCGACCAGTGACTCCAAAACCAGTTGGCTTTAGGGCACCAGGTGTTAAGACACCCCTACGGATCTAATAACCCAAGTAGCAATGACCACGAAACTAAACCAGTCAAGTTTGATTATTTATTCCTGTTTTTCTGAATTTTTTTTTTTTTTTTGATAATTCACCCCTAGATTCCCCCAAACTTAGTTTCTTTCTTAACTTCCGCCTTCATGAATGTTTCACTGAATTCATCAAATATTATCCCAAATTTTCTTACCAGAAATAGATTATGTAACGATTTGAATCAAATTGACCAAACAGTCAGTTATGTGCTTTCCTTACTAATTATGAATTTCAGACAGGCATAATTGACTTCACAATTTAAGTCATTACTCCAAATTAGTATTCAATCCTATTTGAGTTTCAAACTATCCATTCAGTCTTATCATTGGCCAAAATTAGATTACTACATCATATCCTGCTTGATTCATGCAACTAGATGCGACACATATCCTGCTTGATTCATGCAACTAGATGCAACACATGCAACATAACTCTAATGAAACATGCATAAGTACTACTAACATGAGTAAACTAAGCAACATGCTCCTACTCTATATACACAAACTATTAACTACAAAACATAATGCCACCCCCAAACTTAAATGACACAGTGTCCTCATTGTGTAAGTGTAATTAAATTAAGAACTGAGGACTTCCCTGATCAAAGCTTACTCCTCTCCGGCATCTTCATCTTCGGCATTAGGAGGAGGTAAGTCTGGAGGTGGATACACTGACAGAGGTGGAGGGAGTGTGAACTGGTACGGAGTCCCGGCTGGATTCATTCGGTGAAACATATCTGCCAACGACGTGGTACAATGAGAATAAATTTCTGCTTGGCGTTGGGCAAGACAAGACTGCTGCCGATCCATACAGGTCAAATCCTTGGTGTATCTGGGTTGCCACCAAGTCAATCCGTCTCGTATGATGTTGTAGGTCTCTCCGTATATTCTCAACCCAATCAGGTGGTGGCATTGAACTTGGGGCCTCAGGAGGCTGCTCAATAGGCTGCTCAACATGTACTGGGGGAACGATAATAAATCCCAATCCCCGTGGGTGTGACTCAGCCCCATCCCATATCTTGTAAAGTGTCATCACAGAGTGGTTAATTGGGGCTAAAGGTGCCTGTAATGCTTCTTCATCATCCCACTGAACTCTAGCTTGTCGGCACAATTCTGTAATCAGAGATGGGTGAGGCAACCCACCTGAAGTGCCTCCGTCAAGCCCTCGCATAATCGATTCATGGATGACTTCCCCAACATCCACAGATTTTCCCTTAGCAATGCAAAACAACAAGGCAGCCCGCTGATTAATAACATCACTCATATGCCTGCATGGAATTAACTTAGCGCAGATGAATGCATGCCACGCTTTTCCATATCGGCTCAACTTCGAAGATGGAAAATGAACTGCTTCTTGTTGATCTGTCAGTTTCCATTCAGTTCCTGGTACACAAAGGGCTTCAATCACTTCACTGTAATCCAATTCTCGCTTCATATACATACGATAATCACTATCACGAATCTTCTTCAATCCATAATAAGCGTTGATTGCCTTTCGACCAACATTAACTGATTTTCCACGAACCATCACTAAATTGCCGTTGGCCTCTTTAGCATTTGAATAGAACTCCTTGACAATTTTTATCGCTGCTGGTCCAGGCTGAGAAGTAAAGTTACTCCACTTCCGGTGTCGAATCATTAGGGCAACTTCCCCATCGTGGTCATCAGGTAGTAAACCACGTTCTGGAATTATAGATTTGCCTAATGCCTAATTTTGATATCTATCAGCAGCCTGAACGCTTACAAATCTCTTCTTATCAAACTTGCCAGATGAACCTGAACTTTCCCCCCTGTGCCTTTTGGGAGCCATATAGCTAGTGTGTCAAATCCGAGCCCAACAACTTAAGTTCAGTGGCTAAGTTGAGAAAAACAAAAAAAAAACTCTTTGTGGCAATATATCGAACACTTGGCATGCACTATACAAAATAACCTTTTACAAGCCTTCCCCCAACTTAGTGTTCCCTAAATTTGTCAATTACCAAGCACCCTATAGTTCGAATGCACCAAAATAACAATTTATTGACACCTAAACACAATTTAGCCACACCAACTCAATGGGGAATTCAAGCAAAGGAAATTAAATTTCTTCAAATACCAAGTAATCAGCCTTATTCCAAGCAATTCCAAGTATTTTATAATTAATTTATGCACAACTTACTTGAAATTAGGACTAAACTTGAAGGTCCATGTCAATTAGATGAGAAGACTCCCTTGAAGAAAGTCACGAAATTGGTCGTTTGTTGCTATGGGTAGGAGCGAATTTTTGGTGTGGTGTGGATTAAAGGTTTGATGTTTGTGGCCTTGATTCGGAGAAGAAGAGGTTTGCTTAAGTTGGTGGCTGTGATTTGGAGAACTTAGATAGGGTAAATTCGGCTGATAGGTGTAGGAGAGAAAGAATTTCAAATGAACTAGGAGAGAGAGAGAGATGTGGTTGAAGTGTGTTGCCCGAATAGGGCTTATAAATTAAATTTTTTTTTGTTATATGCAGGTAGCGCCTAGGCGCTTGGAATTGTGCATGCTGGAGCGCCTAGGCCCTTGGTGGCAGCGAATTGGAATTGTGGTCAGCGCCTAGGCGCTTGGTTTGGCTTTGTTTGGAGAGCTTAGGCGCTTGGGTCATTGGGGAGTTACTGGTTGGTGGCGCCTAGGCGCTTTCTGGAGACTTAACCTGAGAGCCTAGGCGCTTGGACTAGACTTGGCGATTTTTGTTTTCCACTTCTGTCCTGCTAGGACATTCTGCATTTGAACTCATAAGTGCTTGGCTTCCAGGGGGCGCTGCCCCCTTGCAACCCCCGCCAGCTCACCGGCGAGCTGGGCAGCCGCTCGCTCTCCGGGGAGCGAGACCCCCGAATGGGTAGTCGTAGTGGCCATTAGTCGAACCCGTAAATTATGAAATTTTATTTCCTATCCTGAAATCAAATGAAGACCGTGTTAGAGAACATAAGGAGCGTAACTACTGACATTAGTTCTATAAAATCCTAAGCTATAAAAGTTTCACCACTAAATAAACTAACAATAAAGCAAATAGAAAAAAAAATAACAAAAAAAAAATAAAAAATAAAATAAAATCTTGGGTTGCCTCCCAGTTAGCGCTTGGTTTATAGTCTTCAGCCTGACTTTCTTCTCTGTTCTAATCAGCAAGACTGATAGATGTTTTCTCACGATCGATGTGATCCCCATAGTAATGTTTCAACCTCTGACCGTTGACTTTGAACATTCGTTTTGAATCTGACTCCTCAACTTCTACAGCTCCATGAGGGAATACCTTAGTAATTTTGAATGGACCTGACCAACGTGATTTCAACTTTCCTGGAAAGAGTTTTAGTCTGGAGTTGTATAACAACACTGTTTGCCCCGGTTCAAACTTCCTTGCTATAATTTTATCATCATGCCACCTCTTAACTTTTTCCTTATACAGTTTAGCATTCTCGTACGAGTGGAGTCTGAATTCATCCATTTGATTCAATTCTAGAAGGCGTTTTTCTCCCGCAGCGGATATATCAAAGTTTAACTTCCGGATAGCCCAATAAGCACTGTGTTCTAATTCTACCGGAAGATGGCATGCTTTCCCATAAACCAACCTGTATGGTGACATCCCTATCGGTGTCTTGTAGGCTGTACGGTATGCCCACAGAGCATCATCCAACTTACTTGCCCAATCCTTCCTACTCGGGTTCACTACCTTCTCGAGAATTCGTTTCACTTCTCGGTTAGAAACTTCGGCTTGACCACTCGTCTGCGGATGGTAAGCAGTTGCTATCTTGTGAGTGATTCCATATTTAGCAAGAGTAGTTGAAAACTACTTGTTGCAGAAGTGTGTGCCTTCATCACTAATTATCGCACGAGAAGTGCCGAATCTAGAGAAGATGTTCTTACGAATGAACTTAACCACAACTTTGGCATCATTGGTGGGTGATTCGATAGCTTCAACCCACTTCGAAACGTAATCCACCGCTAGAAGTATATAGGAGTTGCTGAAAGACGAGGGGAAAGGTCCCATGAAGTCGATGCCCCAAACATCAAATAATTCAACCTCTAGGATCGTGTTGAGTGGCATCTCGTGTCTCTTCGATATATTGCCAACTCTTTGGCATCTGTCACATTTCAACATGAACACATGAGCATCCTTAAAGAGCGTTGGCCAATAAAATCCACATTGTAGTACTTTGGCTGCAGTCCTTTCTCCCCCGAAATGTCCACCATATTCCGATGCATGACATTGGTGTAAAATGTTTTCCATTTCGACTTTCGGAATGCACCTTCTTATTATTTGATCTGCACATTGTTTAAATAGGAACGGCTCATCCCAAAGATATTGCTTCACATCATGAAGAAATTTCTTCTTCTGCTGACTCATCAAATCTGGCGGAAACACCTTACTCATAATGAAATTTACATAATCTGCATACCATGGTGTATCCATCCTTACCGCAAACAGTTGTTCATCCGGAAAAAATTCGTTGATCACTGTTGTGTCATTTTTTTTTAGTTTTTCATTCTCTAACCGTGATAAATGATCAGCAATCTGATTTTCTGTTCCTTTTCGGTCCCGGATCTCCAAGTCAAACTCTTGTAGCAATAATACCCATCGAATTAATCTCGGCTTCGCATCCTTTTTTGCTATTAAGTACTTAATTGCTGAATGGTCTGTAAACACAATCACCTTTGTCCCAATCAAATATGAGCGAAATTTATCAAATGCATAGACAACTGCTAATAGCTTCTTCTCGGTAGTAGTATAATTCAGTTGGGCATCCGTTAATGTCTTACTAGCATAGTATATAGCATGAAAAATGTTATCCTTTCGTTGGCCAAGGACTGCGCCAATCGCAAAGTCACTAGCATCACACATTAACTCGAACGGGATACTCCAATCTGGCGCTATGATTACAGATGCGGTAACTAGTTTCTTCTTCAACACATCAAAAGCTTCCAAGCATGCTTGATCAAAGTTGAGTGGGACATCCTTCTCCAAAAGACTACAAAGTGGTTTCGTGATTTTGGAGAAGTCTTTTATAAATCTTCTATAGAAACCAGCGTGTCCCAAAAAACTTCGAATTCCCTTTACTGAAACTGGTGGCGGGAGGTTCTCTATAGTTTCGATCTTCGCTTTATCAACCTCAATTCCTTTTGATGACACTCGATGACCCAAGATTATCCCCTCTTGCACCATAAAATGACATTTCTCCCAGTTTAAAACCAAACTCGTTTCCATACACCGTTTAAGCACAAGAGTGAGATTTTCTAAACAATAATCGAACGAATCCCCAAAAACTGAAAAATCATCCATAAATACCTCGAGATTTTGTTCGACCATATCAGAGAAAATAGCCATCATACACCGTTGAAATGTCGCCGGCGCATTACATAACCCAAAAGACATTCTGCGAAAAGCGAAAGTACCATATGGGCATGTGAATGTCGTCTTCTCCTGATCCTCGGGTGCAATGGCAATCTGGTTATAACCTGAGTATCCATCCAAGAGGTAATAATATTCATGCCCTGCAAGCCTGTCCAACATCTGATCTATGAATGGTAGAGGAAAATGGTCCTTACGAGTGGCCTTGTTCAACTTTCTATAATCCATACACACCCGCCAACCCGTAACTGTTCGAGTCGGGATTAATTCATTATGTTCATTTGCAACTACTGTCATTCCCCCTTTCTTTGGCACACATTGAACCGGACTTACCCATGAGCTATCTGAGATAGGGTAAACAATTCCCGCATCCAACCATTTAATAATTTCCTTTTTGACAACTTCCTTCATGATGGGATTGAGTCTTCGTTGTTGTTCAACAGTCGGTTTTGCTTCATCTTCTAACAAAATCTTATGCATGCAAATTGATGGGCTTATCCCCTTGATATCCGCAAGAGTCCACCCTAGAGCTGTCTTATACTGCCTAAGTACCCTTAGCAACTTTTCCTCTTGAACCTCATTAAGTGAAGCAGAAATTATGACTGGTAGAGTAGAAGAAGAACCGAGGTAGGCATACCGTAGATGGTTAGGCAATGGCTTAAGTTCTAAGGTGGGCGGTTCTTCTAAGGATGATTTCACCTTTTCAACCGGCTTTCCCCAGTAATCCAAAGGTTCAAATTTTTGCATACATCGTGTGAACTTCGGAGTTGAATCTAACATTTGAGCCAATTCTAATACAGTTGAGTCATCAGACATGTTCTCACTTACCAATGCCGCTTCTAGAGGGTCTTCATTTACTGATTCGATACTTGTTTCCCTAATTGCTCCCTCAATCAGATCAACCCTAAAGAATTCTTCTTCTTCCTTTGGGAACTTCATAGCTTTGAATACATTAAAAGTCACCTCTTCGTCTTGGACCCTCATCGTTAACTCTCCTTTTTGCACATCAATCAATGTTCTACCCGTAGCTAAAAACGGGCGCCCAAGAATAATTGGTATATTGCTATCCTCCTCAAAGTCAAGAACTATGAAGTCCACAGGGAATATAAATTTATCTACCTTTACTAGTACGTCTTCCACTATTCCCTTGGGGTAGGTGAGAGATCTATCAGCAAGCTGCAAAGTAACATTCGTTGGTGTAGCTTCCTTCAACCCAAGTTGTTGATAGACTGATAATGGCATAAGGTTGATGCTTGCTCCCAAATCACACAGACATCTACTGAAAAACTGAGTTCCTATTGTGCACGGAATGGTGAAACTACCCGGATCCTTCAACTTCGGTGGTAGCTTCCTCTGTAGAATAGCACTGCATTCCTCCGTCAATGCTACTGTCTCGAACTCTCCTAGCTTTCTCTTCCTCGATAGAATATCCTTCATGAATTTTACATAGCTAGGCATTTGTTCTAGAGCATCTGCGAATGGAATATTAATCTGTAGCTTTTTAAACACTTCTAGAAACTTTGAAAATTGTCTGTCTAACTTTTGTTTCTGAAATCTCTGTGGAAATGGTAAAGGTGGTGTAACTGACATCTGCTTTTCTTCTTTCTGCTTTTCCACCACTTTTCCCTCAGACTTACTTTCTGAATTTTTAGATTCTTTTCCATCTACCTTCTCATTACTCTCTTTCTTATGCTCATCAGAGTCTGTAGCCAACTCATGCCCACTTCTGAGTGTAACTGCTTTACATTGTTCATTCCCATCTTTCCTCGGATTCTTCTCAGTATCACTTGGTAGCGAACCTTGAGGTCGGTTGTTTAAAGCACTTGCTATCTGCCCAATCTGATTTTCAAGATTCCTTATTGCTGCTGATTGGTTCTTTGTTGTTGCTTCAAACTGAGTTGCCATTCTTGCAAGTAATTCCTCCATTTGAGATAACTTGTCAGGTTGTTGAGGTTGCTGATGTTGTTGAGGTTGTGGGTGTTGTTGAGGTTGTGGGTGTTGAGGCTGAAATCCAGGTGGATGTGACTGTCTTGGAGCTTGAGCTTGTGACTGATTATTGCTCCAAGATAGATTTGGGTGGTTCCTCCATCCTGGGTTATAACTATTTGCATTATTTCCTTGTTGTCGATTATAATTAGACACAAACTGCACTGATTCAGGACTTATTGCACATTGATCACTTGAATGGTTCCCCGCGCACAATTCACATACCATGGCCACAGTTTGCCTATTCGGATTCCCCATCTGTTCAATTTTCTGTGTTAGAGCTGCAATTTGGGCTGACAATGCTGTAACTGCATCTACCTCTAGTATCCCAGCAACTTTTGGTTGTGTCATTCTAGCAGTTGGCCATTGGTAGTTGTTAGCTGACATCACCTCTAGCAAACTGTATGCTTCATTAAAATTTTTTGTCATGAAGGCTCCTCCAGATGCCGCGTCAACACTAGCCCGTATACCACCCATGAGCCCATTATAGAATGATTGTACTAGTAGCCAATCGGGCAATCCATGGTGTGGACATTTTCTCATATACTCTTTAAATCTCTCCCAGGAGTCATATAGTGACTCTGAATCAAATTGAGTGAAATTGGTTATCTCATTCCTCAACTTTGCTGTTTTGGCAGGAGGAAAAAACTTTGCTAGGAACTTCTGTGCCAGATCATCCCACGTGGTAATGGATCCAGGTGGCAGTGAATGTAGCCATCCTCTTGCTTTGTCTCGGAGAGTGAACGGAAACAAACGAAGTCTAACTGCGTCGTCTGAGACTTGGTTGTATTTGAATGTGTCACAAACCTCTAGAAAACTCACCAAGTGCTCATTCGGATCATCATTCGACAAGCCCCCAAACTGTACCATATTTTGAATCATTTGGATGGTTCCCGGCTTAATCTCAAAAGTTGCAGCATTAATTGCCGGTCGTTGAATGCTTGACCTGATCCCATCCATTTTTGGCATAGCATAATCCTGAAGGGATTTCTGTTGCTCTTCTGCCATTGTATCTTTCTTCTCAAGTGCCTCTCGCGTTTCTTTATCCCACTTATGCAACTGTCTGAACCATTTGTCGATATCGTCTTCGTATGGTTCCAGCTCCGGCTGTTTCGATCGCGTTTGCATGCACGAGAGAAGATAACCTTAGAAGAGAATAAAAATAAAAGTCTAAATTAAGATTAACTTTATCAAAATTAATAAAAACGAAATATTAAACTAAGTTCCCCGGCAACGGCGCCAAAAACTTGTTGCCTATTTTATTAACAGCAATTAAACACGCAAGTATACGTGTTCGTTTATAACATCTAGCAAGCAAGGATATCGTTCCCACGAGGAAATAGATTAATATTACCAAATATCAAGTTCAATTCAATTAATCTTAAATTAAACTACGAATAATGATTATGATTTTGAGAATTCTAATTAACAACTAAAGTATATCGTCACAAGAATGAATGCAGATGGAATAGGTTAAGATCACAACTTCCCTTAGTATTTCATTTAAACCTATACACTCATTTAATTATTCAATCACTATGAATCGCTAACCAAGAATTCTTTATAATATTCAAGTACTTCTTCCGAAGACACGTAAACGAATCCTTATACATCCAGCAGTTACGCAACAGATTTACAAGGAACACCCTAAATAATTAATCCACTATATTCCTATGTGAATTAAGATAATTGGGGTTTGCAAGTACAGATTCTTTAATGGTTGCAAAAGACATATAGATATATTCCTATCCTATATGCTAAACATATTAACCTTTTTCAGTTTATATGAACAGATGATATCATATCTAGATCTAACTTATACTCTATTTTCCAATTTCGTATAAATTATACCGGTAATTGTTGATCAGACAATTAATCAATGAACACAAGATATGATAAACGATTCACTAGTAATTAACTTAAATCAAATAAGGAGCATCAAATTCAAATTACATACTAAGTTCCGTTGCGATCTTAATAAAAAGTTAGTTCATAATGATAGAGAAAAACATCATCCAAATTAAGAATCCAAACATCCCAAAGATTACAAAATTAAAGATAGAAGAAAGGGATAGAAGAAACTATTAAGCCGCTCCAAATCTCTAGCTTGTTCTTCAACCTTTTGTAACTCTCCTTCGTGATCTCCTTCAAAATCCTTCTTTCGTCGTATCTCTCTCTGTCCCTTACTTTTTTAAAACCCTAATATCTAGTCTGATTGGCCTCCATTATACTCAGCCGCATAAATTAGCATCCAAAATCGAGCATGAGCGCCTAGGCGCTTGTCCAAGGGCAAATCCAAGCGCCTAGGCTCTTGACCAGGACCAAGTAATTACAAAAATGCCATTACGCCTATTTTTGACTTCTTTTTAATTCTTTTCTCTTCCAAAATGACATATTTGCCCTTCCAACTCCACCTACAAGAAATAAGCACAAAAACAAATAAATAGATCCTAAAAACACTTAAAGATAACAATAAGTAAACTCAAACAATATCTAATTCGTAGGTATGACACCTACTCATCAGCTTAAATCTCTAAAACTTGTGAAAATCTTGAGTTAGTGTTGAAATTGGTTTAATTAGTAGTTTAATCAGAAAATCACCTTTTCATCATTAGGTTAATAAAACTGAGATAGTATAAAATTGGTACTTGTTAGATTAAATAGGAATTATTGTCTATGTGGGTACGATATCTGAACTTTTCATTATATTACTTGTTGATCACGTACACTTGCGTGTAGCGCGTATAAAAAATACTTAACAATGACAGGATGACAAGATATATTATAACAGGGAATGTAAAATTTTTTATTATGATATTTATATTGTGCTTCTTTACATTGGAATTGAAAACTTGACATTGAATTAAAAGAGGAATGCATGAAGAAGATTCCCATCAGATTTGGTTAATCAGAGGCTGACCTATCTTAGGCTACTCTCGCGGCTTTTCGACATAAAGGTCCCCAGATCATCGCAATCTACTAGAGGGAAAATTAATCCGATCGTTCAACTAGACCGAATCTGGGTGGTGCATTTTCATGAGCCCGAGAGACTTAGCCATCCCAGAGACATTACTTCTCACCGACTGGTTTTGCCTCCCGAAGGAGGAATCGCACAACATACATTCACATACATCGCGTCTCACCGTTATGCATATGATGACATGGGTGCAAAGCAGTAATATGGGTGCGAAGAACTAAAAAAGCAGAAAAGCATTCATTCACATTCATTCAATGTAAAGACGCAACATTCACGCATTCATTCAATGTAAAGACGTAACATTCACACATACGTAGATTTTAAAAAGGGAAATGTTTGAAAAGATTTGAACACGGCCTAAGCCCTCTACTGGTCCCCAGCAGAGTCGCCACCTGTCGACGTTGGGAAAAATTCCGCGGGTCGGGTCCCAACCCAGATCTTTCTCTCATCCTAAGTTATCTCTACCCTTACTCTTTTTATTGCGAAAAAGGTTTTGAAGGGTTTTTTTGGAAAAGGCCAACATGTATCATGTCGACGATTTGAACGTTTTACAGGGTCGCCAGTTGGTAGATTTGAAATGATTGTACCAACTAAACCGAGTTTTGTTTGAAAGAGGCCTAAAAACTTGATATTTGAAAACAAAGTTTGAGTTCGGGGGCTTGGTTAAGTGTGGGGAAGGTGTTAGGCACCCCACAACTCCCGTGTAAACACGGTACTACATCTTTTTAATATTTTCCTTTTAATATATGCAATGTGTGTGTGAATGCTGGAAGAAAATTGGGCCTATGTTTGATTAAAAGCATGTCTATGCATTGTTGAACCTATATACGAAGAGTTTGATTTGCTTTGCAAAAAGTCTTTGATTTGATTTGCAAAAGCGTTTGATTTAATTTGCAAAAGCTTTTCTTTTCGATAAGATTATGGAAATGATGTTTTGAAAGCAGGTTTTCAAACCCTTACGCTAACATAGGAATTGAAGCATATCGATACTTCAGTTTTATCTTTTCAGCCTTAAGGCTCAATTTGAAAGGTGATTATTGGGCTGCGAAGCATCCTTGACCACACAAAATATATACAAGTGTTGGTCTCCTCATGGGCATGATCGCCATCGGAGGGACTTTGACACGACAAACCATATTTTCACTATGTTGAGACCGTAAATCTGGATAATCGTTTTAAGGTCATTTTGTATGTACATTTTTACAGAAAAACTGGCAGAATACATTTGTAAAGTGGAGTTTATCCATCGTGGGAATCAGATTTTGATCTGTTTGATCATGAATCCGACAATTCCTAGGCTTACACAGGGAAGCCAATAAACCTGCACAGCTCAAATTTGTACATAAATATATCCAACTATCGCCAGAACTAAGGATTCATCAGTAAATCCTGGCTCGCACATGGCCGAAGCATCTCGTTCCCACTAGATAACGATCTAAGGGCTGCGAGGTAGCTTTTATAACTGAAACTAGAAAAATGCTAGATTTAAATAAATCTCAGCCATTATAACTTTCGTCTGGACCTATTTTGAACCGTTTGAAAGCTAGAGTTGGCGAGATTTAAAGAAATCTAGTTCGCTCGTAGAAATGTCAGTGCCGATTCATATAAAATGAATATTTAAAGCAACAATTGAATAAAATGAGTAAAGCAATATATCTGTATAATTATATATACAAAAGCTGTGATGTGTTTTCACGCCGGTTCCCGGACTGGAATTGAAATATATATATATATATATATATATGTTTATATATATATATATATATATATATATATATATATATTTATAAAACCTGTATAAAAGCCATAGAATGATCCAGGCTGGACAGAATTGAAATATATATAGAAAAAAAATAGTAAAGGGCCGTGGGTTTTCACTCCGAGGCCTGGATTGAAATATAAATATATATAAAAGCAATAAAAAGGCCACAAAATGATCCAGGTCAAACTGAAATGTAAATATAGATATTTATAGACAGAAAAGTAATCAACCAAGACTGGGAAGATAACCTAGTGTGGTGAATATTGCTTATATATAAATATATATAAGCAATATATATATATATATATATATATATATATATATATAGACAGAAAAGTAGTTAACCAAGACTTGGAAGATAACCAAGTGTGTTGAATATTACTTAATATGCATATATATATAGAAGCAGTAAAAAGGCCACAGAATGATCCAGGCCGAACTGGAATATATATATATATATATATATATATATATAGACAGAAAAGTAGTCAACCAAGATTAGGAAGATAACCTAGTGTGGTGAATGTTGCTTATATATGCATATATATATATATATATATATAAGCAGTAAACTACCGCGGATTTGACATTCAGGCTTGACAGAATTGAAAAGTTAGTATATATACAGTTAAATATATACAAAAAAAGCCAAACCCTGACTGGGAAGATAACCTAGTCCGACGAAGTTTCTCAATACAATGATGGAAGTATATAAAAGCTGCTGGAAGCTAGAAATGCCAGAAAATGCATTTAGGTATTAAAATGTACCAAAAGTTAACAAAAATGGCCACGGAACTAAGTTCAGGGCATATTTAGAAAATGAAACTTGATATGCAAGTGTATAAAAGTGCGAAGAAGTAATAATAACTTTCTGATCGTAAAAATACTCATAATGGACTGCTACACAGGCTTTTTGCCAAATTGTAGGCATTAAATGTCCAAATCTATCGGTTATTTTCTGATATGTGGTAGTATGTGGGTATATCTACGTGTTAGAGTGAAAAAATTTGGGTTTGGAAGACAAGAAAATGGCTGGAAAACCAAACAGGCAGGGGTTCAGAGCGTTTTTGAATTATCAAATGAGCTGGGGGTCACCTCATATATATAGACCAGGGAGCCTCCACTCTACCTGCTGTTGTCGCAGGTAGGGGTGCGGCTCCATATGGCAGGGCCCACGTGGCGGGTCCCATTGCATCCAAGTACGTGCACTCCAAGCAATGCGATCTCAAGTTTGAAACTTTCTAATTTTTGATCGGAGCGTCCGTTTGAGGCGTGCTGTACTTTTTTGAAAAGCTCTCGCCTAGAGTGTCACAATGACATAGGATAAAACATTTTCTGGGTCCAGGAAGATGGTTCAAAACCATGTCTTCGATTCCCCGCAGTTTGTCAGTTGAGCTGTCTTGCGCTATTTGCACTCGGGATCATTGTTATGGTTTATTCTGACCATGGTGGCATCAAATCGGCTTGAGTTTGATCGAATCTACATAGAGTTGGTAAAATGATCATTTTGCCCCTCCCGGGGTTGCCTTCAGTGTCAGCATATCCTTCGGTTGACTTCTTGTGGTTATTTCTAAGGTTTGGATCCCATTCGAGTCTGTTTGTCCTCAGTGTTATCTCTAAGGCTGACTTAGTCGCTCCAAGTTTTCCTCTGGAGATGTTGTGATGGTTCAGGATTATTTCTGAAGTTAACCTGACCTCCCGGGTTGAGATCGGGGCTGACCTGTACCTTCCAGGTTGAGACCGGGGCTGACTTGTACTTCTCGGGTTGAGACCGGGGCTGACCTGTACTTCTCGGGTTGAGACTGGGGCTGACTTATACTTCTTGGGTTAAGATCGGGGCTAACCTATACCTCCCGAATTGAGACCGGGGTTGATATGTACTTCCCAGATTGAGACCGGGGCTGACCTGTACCTCCCAAGTTGAGACCAGGGGTGACCTGTACCTCTCGGGTTGAGATCGGGGATGACCTGTACCTCCCAGGTTGAGACCGGGGCTGACCTGTACTTCCCGGGTTGAGACTGGGGCTGACCTGTACTTCTTGCGTTGAGACCGAGGCTGACCTGTACCTCTTGGGTTGAGACCGAGGCTGATCTGATGGCCCGGTATTGAGATCGGGGTTGATCTGATGGCCCGATATTGAGATTGGGGTTGAACTAATGACCTGGTATTGAGACCGGGGTTGAGTTAACGGCCCGGTATTGAGATCAGAGTTGATTTGATAAGACAGTCTTGCCCTCCTATAGTGCTAGTAACAGGGAAAGAAAATTTCGAGTGCTTATAATATATATATTCTAAAACAATCACCCTCGCGTCTAACTTGATGTATTACGAGTTTGCACGTGCACATGATTGAATATAGATGCTCATACAAGACAAGTTAAAAGAAAAATGACAACTATATATGGCCATGAAAAACTAATAAACCACATACAACTTTTTGGCCCAATGGAGAAGTGGCTACTAGTTAAAAGTAGGTAACTTTTGACCCTTATACTCTGTTTTTAAGTTTGGAATGGAAAAGAAAATAATGGAAAACTAGATTTATGATAAAAAAGAAAAGAATAGAAAACTTTTTTCATGTTGTTACCAAATGATGTGGGTAAAAATAACCCGTTAATAACAAGTTATCACGTGTTATTTTTAGAGCTCTATTTATGGAGGGTAATATAATAATTTTGCTTGCTGAGTATTCTAAAAGCATATTAAATCCAATAAGGAATAAAGTTCCCATAAAGCTTAATCAGTTAAAGATTGACAACCTGAGAGGACTTTAAAGCCATTTAGGATTCTAATTTCTAATCGACTGATAAGACTCTCATGCTTTAAATATAAGATATTCCAGCACATTCAAGGTATGTTCTCTCTCCCTCTATATCAGAGATTTGAGTTAAGCATCAGAGAGTCCTCAGAGTTCCCCCTCTCTGGATGACCTTTTTGCAGGTTTCCTAACAAGTTCAAGGCGGTCAAGTGGCAGTCAAAATCAACTTTGTAGGTTGACCAAAACTCTAATTTGAAAATTATTGGTTGATGCATTAGATTAACACCGTCTGTGGGAACCTGAACAAAAAGTCATATCCTTCTTATAATACAAAGGATTAACATGGTGAATACTAACACTTTATTACGAAATCACAACCCTCCACATCCACCACCTCATAATAATTAAGAACAAGAGACAATTTCAACCCATATCCAACAACCATCCCATTATCAACATCCGCCTCCTCATATCCATCAAGAACCTATCCAAACTTATAGTGGATTGTATATAGAGCGTTCTCAATGTCCAAACCAAGTGATTTTCAGTCACAAATCAATCAAAGTCATGGTGATCAAGGTTTGCATAGACAAATATAAAATAATCATTAATATAACGGAAGGAATAACTCCTATAGAAGTGATCGCCCAAGGGTAGATGATAATATAATTAATTTACTATGGGAGGATATAAACAATCTCCAGAAGCAATTGTAGACTTTGGAAATGGGTCCTAGGCATCCCAAGATGTCAGAACATCATCAAAGTAACAAAATTATTAACTCAAGGCAAGTTGATAGATCTAATTCACATTAGGAGACGAGGATCAAAAGGGAGGTACAAAGGAAACTCCAAGATCATCAATGATGTCGAAGCCGGGAAAAATGATTATGTCTTTTTGTTTTATTTTGATTCTTTCTTTCTTTTGATTATTTTTCCTTGTTTTCCTTCTTTCTACCCTTTATCTTTTGATGTGTCGATTGATTCATCTGAAGGTGAATTTGTGAGGAAAAGAACGACATTAGTCGACTTATTTATAAAGTTTGATTTTATTATTGATTAATTTTGATGATTGGACCGAATGAGACAGAGCCGCCAGTTGGTATGATTTAAATGGATGTACTAACTCATCCGAATTTGAAGGTTTTCGCAATATGGTCCAATATGTGACTCCGTAGCATTGGTCTGAAATCAAGATTCTTATAATTCGGGGGCTATCTTAAGCGAGAAAAAGGTGTTAGGCACTCTCTGACTTCTGTAAAAACACGGTTATCGGATCTTATTAATTTTCTATGCATAAAGTTTGTGTATGTGAGTGTGTGTGTGTGTGTGTGTGTGTGTGTTTGATTTTGAAAGTTTTATTCTAAGCTTTATTGTGAATTATTTAGAAGTAGTGTCGTTCCTCTTTTGCACCTATGTACAAAGGGTTTGATTTAGCAAAAGTTCATTTTTAGACAAAATATGCATTTCATATGATATTTTGGGAAAAACACAAGATTTCAAATCCTTCACCCAAATAGTAATCGAGGACCTTTGATACTTCCATTATTAATTCTTAAATCTATGTAATTATTACGAAAGTAGTGCTGTACCTCTTTAACCCTATGCACAAAGGATTTGATTTATATAAAAGTTCATGTTTAGAACACAATATATATCAATGATGTTTTGAAAATAAAGTTTTCAAATCCTTTGTCAAATAGTAATCGAGGTCTTTTGATGCTTCCATTTATTGTTTAAATGTCTATCCCCAAATTGCTTTATTATTATTATGAAAGCTTTTTGCTATTTTGACTTGGAAATTGTTTTTGGTGAAAATACATGCTAGAAAGCGCCAAAAAGGGTCGGATCATCATCGGGCATGTAAGCCATCTCGATGAATCCGAGCGCCCACAATCAAAGTTTTCACTATCACGGGATCTTGAATCCGATTTCTCGGGACTAACCCCTCGAGTTCGTCTTCAAGATCCAAACATTACATATACAATGATTTTACGTTATTTAAACATTACATTGAAAATGAAACGTCCGTCGTGGGAATCAAGTCAAGATTTGATCATTAGATCTCGATATCGGGATTCCTAGGCTGACATTATTAAATATAAATATGTATGTACAACATATCCTAGACCCGATAATAGATGATAAAATCAGTTGAAATATTCATTATGAGCTACTAGGACCCCCTCACCTCTAGATACAGATCTAGGGCTCTACGATGTGACCGGGACTGACCAAAAGCAGTAAACACGTAGATTTACCATGGATCTAAACCGATCTAGCATACGGGTTAAAGCTTTATGCTTAATAACCACTCAAAAGGCTAGATCCGGCTTAGATCTAGGTATATATAGCCTCCGGACTTGATTTACAACAATATATGAGATAAATAACCGATGGGATCTATAGATCTACCACCTACACCATAATATATGTATAAAACACAAGATCTAGCTAGATTCAAGCAATATATGACATAAATCTAGTATATTGAACAATATTTACAAAGAAAGTGGCTAAAATGAGCGTTTTTCACCTTGGGTGACGCGTGAAGAAGCTTCTTTTGGCTTGGGATCAACTTATGTTGCTCCAGACACTCAAAGTATGCTATATCTAAGCTTAAACAACATAAATATGATGAAATATACCAAGATCCGAGCCTTTCTCTCTCTAAAACTGTTTCTCTCTCTAACTTCTTCCCTTTTTTTGTGTTTATGAGCTTCATGCTGCTGATATAGGGCATCTATGGCAGCCGCAACTGTATCTGTGGCTGGAGCAGATACACCTGAGGCTGGGGCCCACGTGTCTGATTACCTCAAAGTGCATGTCTTAGATCTCGATTTGGTTAAAGTTGAGCACGGTACCCAAAAATCCCAAAAAGTCCTTGCAGAAGGCTGCAAAATGAGGTCAATTATGAGGAAATCGGATTCCAGGAAGATGATCCAGTAAGATGAAAGTTATCTTTCGGTTCCCGAGGGTCGTCGATCGGCTTGTCTTGATAGCACGCAGTTCAATAATTGTTGCGGTGACTTCTTATGGCCATTTTCTCAGCTTTACAATCCTCGTTCGGTCCGCGTTGGGTCTGGGCGTCGTTGGAACTTTGATTCTTCCACGAGGTTGTCTCCGGGGTGAAAAGATGCCTTTGCCCTGCCTCGGGGTTGTCTCTGAAGGGAAATTACGCTTTTACCCTCCTTAAAGGTTAGTCCAAGGAAAGCGAGATTTTGAGTGTCTACAGATGCCCCTCTTTGTCATTTTATGCAATGCAATGGAATGAACACGACAAAGATTACTAGACACGAAGATACATGATAAGTATATCTAATGATGCAATGTCATGTGTAAAGTATGCAATAAAATGTGTGATTCAGAATTTAAAAGGGTTATTCCCACCTGCCGGGGGGGGGGGAGATAAGAAATGTGAGAATGCTGTCGTGCACTGCTGACACCTTTGTTGGGTTGTCACCAACGGATTCTACATCGGGGTCAAGCCGACGCCTTCATTGGGTTGTCGCCAAGGGATTCTACATCGGGGTCAAGCTGACGCCTTCATTGGGTTGTTGCGAAAGGATTCTACTTTGGGGTCAAGCCGACGCCTTCATTGGGTTGTCGTTAATGACTTCTACATCGAGACTGTGACAACCCGAAAATTTATAAGATCTTAAATGATTAAAATAAAGGATAAAGTCTAAAACCTAGAGTGGAATAGAGGAATAATTTAAAATTTTTAATAAAGAACCTATAAGGTTTAATATTCGAATGAGAATAGAGAATATATGGGTTACAAAATTTCAAAATCCTAAAAATGAATCTATATGTACTTGAAGGAATATTAAGGATAAGGTACTACGATACCTATAAAGTTTGGTGATCTAATATAAATATTAGGTAGGGTAATTAAATAACCAAAGGGATTATAATATAAGAGAAGGATAATATTTAAAAATATATACTAACCCTAAGAGATTTATTTTGTACATCTCAATTAATTAATTTTATAACCTAAGAATAACAAGTCTAATTGGGTTATGAAATTAAAGATATATGGGTAAGAAAATTATTTACAAAGGTGTGTAATGGAAACCCTGACTAAATGATTAGGGTAAAAAGATAAAAAATTAAAAGTATGAAACTAAGTTGATTTTATGGCCCAAGGATATAAATAAATAAGCCCAATTATTTATTTAAGCGTTGGACTTGTAGGTATTTGATTTAATAATAATTAAGTTGTTAAACTAGCCCAATATATTGTGTATAGGGTAAGTATAGTGATGACCCAATTTAATTAATAGAGAAAGCCCAAGTTTATTTAAGTTAGTAAGCAAAACAATTGAAGGTGCAAGCTCAAAGGAATCAAAGGAAAGCCCAAATTAAGCCCACTTGTGGAGGGTTGATTAAAGCATGATATAAAACAAAAGTGGGGAGAAGAATAGGCCAAGTGGCCAGACAAGGAAGGAAAGAATAAGGGGAGAATAATCTAATGATTACTAACTTTTGTTGCTCAACCACTCCCATCACTTGTTCCTTAGGTGTCACTTTTTTAATTGTCCAACACTTTTATTCAAGCTTGCAAGCAACCATATAATCTATGAGAGAGATAAAGATCAAGAATGTGGGGAATGATTATAGATATACAAAATATATCTATACAAACTTTACTAGCATCTAATTCCTTTCACTTTTATCTTTTATTTTATTTTCATCTTTTATTTCTCTCACTTCTTAAGTTAGCAAAAGCAAAACTAGAGAGAGATAAGAGTGAGAGGAGAGGGGTGGCTAGTTTGAGGAAGAAGGAGGAAGATAAAATTTTATACTTTCAAGCCCCATAATTAACCATAGAAGAAGAAGAGCATGGAGATCAAAGGTATAAATACCTTTTGTTTATGTTATTTTTAGTTATGTTCAATCAAAACTTGGATTTATTTTCTTGAACTTCAAAACTCTAGATCTACATGATCTAGAGTGTGTTATGTGTGGATCTATCCATTTTGAGGATCAAAAGTTAGATTTAAATATGAAATGGAAACTAGGTTTTTTAAAATGTAGAAAACTTAATTTTTCTTAGCCTTGATTGTTTTTATCTTGTGTTTGGTGATTATTTAAGGTATTAGATCATGGATCATGGTAGATCCATGGGTATATAAGATATTAGTATATGTTATGATGTTTTAATGATGGGTTATGTTGGTTATTATGTGAGATATGGAAGATTTCTTAGAAATCACAAAAGATTAAAAATCAGAATTTTAAAAAACGCAACATAAAATTCAAATGACTATATCTCTCATTCTATTTTGCATTTTTGAGTGTGGTCAATTTTTGGAGTTAGATCTATAAGTCTTCTAACCTTTCCAAGTGGAATCACTAAAAAAAGAGTTATAGATTTCCGTGTGGACTGAATTTAGCAAAGGAAGTAAAATTTGAAAAAAGGCCTAAAAGTTGCTACCACTATTTTCCAAGGGCATTTTGTCCATTTAATTTATGAAAAAAATTCCAATCTTTTGGGACATGAAAATATATGAGATAAAGTAGCTTGTGTCCAAAAATGAGCACATTCCGATATAAATTGACCAAGTTATGACTATTTCAATATTTGCGTTTTTTCGATGATAACCGCTATAACCGGAGTTGTATAACTCTGATGGCCACGAAATTAAAACTGAATGTCCATGCTAACATGTGTAAGATCCCACCAAGAGTTGGGAATTTCTGGAGTTAAGCGTGAGGTAGCTAATTTCTTAAGGAATTAATTAGAAATGGATTTTTAAAAAATACTTAAGGGAGTTGAAAAATTTCAGAAAAATTGTGTATAGATTATATGTATATATTTTTGGCCAAAGATAGAAAAATAATAAGTTGATTTTGCATTTTTGTGAAGAGGGTATTTCAGCTTCCTGAAATAATTAATTCGGGGTACTGAAATGGAAACTGAAATGTCAGGAAGAAAAGTCAGTTTTGTTTTAACTTGCTGAAATAGAAACTGAAAATGTTAGGAAGGGAAGACAGTTTGGTTTCAGTTTACTGAAATGATATGTTAAGTCTTCTAAATTCATAAATAGTTTACCAAGGTATAATTAGAACTTATAAATGAACGAGTAAGTGTTAAGTCTAAGGTAGTGCAATCGTACCCTTTAATGGTTGATGTATAGTAGTTGGGCTAAACGATTCCTTCATATGGGGAAGGTATATATGAATTAGTAACCGATCTAACTCACTATAAAAACAGTGTAGACGAGACGAAAACTAATTTGCTGGTTGTTTGTGGGAAACCACTCAGTATACTATATTGAATACTATTAAAGACTCGATGTGTGCTAGGTTTAGATTTGTATATAAGTATGGTGTTAAGGTTATCTAATATTTGACTATGTGGTTAAGTGTTAGATGGTTTACTTTTAAAGTAATAGTAATATGAGATAAGTATGTTATACTAATTGAAAGATCAATCTTATAACTGATAGGTCTTTTCAATAAAGCGATTAAATTAGATTGCGTAGCAGTAATCGACAATACAGGTAAATTCCTATACTTTTTTATTGAGCAAGTTTTCTCTAAGGTAGTGAATAATTATTGTTGATTATTCACATCTATACTGATTATTGATTCGCACTTAGTGCATGTGGCATATGTTCATCAGGTATGAACGGCTGATCACCTTCACTACCCTAAGGTTAAGTTAAAGTTGTTCATGGTCCTTTTTGACATTAAACATTATTGGTTCAATCATTTATTTATTGAAACTCTGATTTATGCTCTTTCACAATTATTTTATTGTTGAAAATTCGAAAGCTTATTCTTTTTTTCAATCGTGATATATCCTTGTTGTATTTAAACTTGATGAGCAAAATCGTTGCTCACCCTTGCTATATCATGATAACCATTTCAGATTAAGACGACACTTCGGACACAAGTAAAGGCAAAGATAAGTTCAAGGATTGGATTATTGTACGGTTAAAATTGTAATAGTATTAGACAGAAATGGCATTGTATGTCATATAGGATATTGAATGCAGGTAATTAGTTAAGGTTAACAGACCTTGGGAATTATGTGTAAAGGTTTATTGTATAGACAATTTATGTTTATATCTTTCGCAGTAGTTATAGAAATGATGTATCATAACGTACCATGTCCGAGGTTCTGGGGACCCGAATTTAGGGGGTGCTGCAGAGGTCAAGCCGACACCTTCATTAGGTTGTCGCCAACAGATTCTACATTGGGGTCAAGCTGACACCTTCATTGGGTTGTTGCCAATGGATTCTACTTCGGGGGTCAAGTCGACGCCTTCAATGGGTTGTCGCCAACGAATTCTACATTGGGGTCAAGCCGACGCCTTCATTGGGTTGTCGCCAATGGATTATATATCAGGGTTGAGCCGATACGTTCACCGGGGTTAATGCCGGCAGATTCTATATCAGAGTTGAGTCGATACCTTCATCGGAGTTAATGTCGACAGATTCTATATCAGGGTTGAGCCGATACCTTCATCGGGGTTAATGCTGATGGATTTCATATCAAGGTTGAGTCGATACCTTCACCGGGGTTAATGGAGATGGATTTTATATCAGGGTTGTGCCGATACCTTCACCGGGGTTAATGCCGACGGATTCCATATCAGGGTTGAGCCGATACCCTCACCGGGGTTAATGCCGATGGATTCTATATCAGGGTTGAGCTGATACTCTCACCAGGGTTAATGCCGATGGATTCAGAGATGGATTACTGATTTTGATTGACTTTCTGGGCTTCTGCCGTTCCACGATAGGTTTCTTGATTCTCCCTGGTTTCTTGATTCCCCCTACTTTCTGTCCCTTTTCGGAGAGTTTTCAAGGTTTTTGAGGCTTAACAATGACCCGGAAGGGAACCTTTTTTTGTGACTACTTCATTTCGGACCCGTAAATATGCATTTCGGACTGCATTTTACCAAACGGGAAGCCGCGGGGCCCACTTAGGACAGCTTCAGATACACATGTGGATGTAGCAAATGTGTATGAGGCTAAACGAGATTTGCCTTATAGCCCTAGGTAGGCTCATATTCGCTCATTCGATTCGAGTTTTCTTTCATTCTTTTTGTAGAATCCGACCCTTCTTCTAAGATCTACTCAAATCGGGCTTTATTTTGGGTATTCCGCCATCGTATGTTCGTTCTACGCACTACAGGTAACATATACATCCAACTTTTTTGTGTTTTAACCGGTGTTTTACCGTTCTTTCTCCATTAAACGCAATGTGTATGCATAGATTACTTGATGGGTATGTTATGATGCAATGCATTCTTACGTATCATTATATGGACCGTATGAATGCAATATATTTTGATTTGATAGTTGATCTAGACAAGTATTCTAACAATGCATTAGAAAAACTGTTTAAATTGCTATTTAACTACTTGGCTTTGATGATGTACCCTCATAGGGTGGTTTAATGAGTGCCTACGTGAACGTGGATAGACCATATTATAAAGGAGACTCTGGCGAAATTGTTTCATTAGTTAAATGACAGAATCCTATATGCAAGCTTAGCTATGCTAGGATATTTATGTCAAAATGATGTATGCATCTATTTGAGACACATGTAGGACATGCATGATGCGATTGTAAGAACCGTGAATTTCATGAATAAATATTAATATTAATATTAATATTAATATTAATGTGAATAGTTATTTGAATATAAATTTTTATGTGTTATGAGATGAGTAATTCAATTAATTTCAAATTGAATTTATAATAACTGAGAAAATATGGAGAATTGCGATGAACTCGTAGAATGCCTTGTGTGGCATGAGAATGGAAATGATAATGACGATTTAATTAATGGATGAAGGAATTAATAAGTGAATAATTAATTAATATTATATTATTAATTAATTATATTTATGGTAGTAGAATATTAAGGAGTAAATGATTAATGAATATAATAAGATTTATATTTACTCGATTAATTGTTGTGTGCAAGATATGTGATAATTAGTCGTATAATATATAGTACCTACCTTTAATTAAAAAGGACGTGTAGTGTGACACTGTAATGTGACTATATAATATATGAGAACTATATATTAAGATTTAATGAATTGTGTAAGTTATGTAAATAATGCTTATGTGACAAATGTGGTGTATGGCTACATTAAATGTGCACCTTATGGATATTATAATAAACTAAATAAATAATTGTTATTTAATAATTATTTCAATAAATTAATATAATTGAAATAATAAAGTTGGGTTAATATAGTGTGACAATGCCCAATCAAATTATATTCGGTATTATAAAATGTACATGAATTATATTATGTGTATAAGATATATACCCCCAACTTGCTAATTTGTAATAATGTTGTCTCATTAAAAGCTACATTATGGCTCTAATTGAATATAATAACCTAAGTATACATATAGGTGTATTTAGCCTAAGTGTATATAATATGTGTATGTATTGGGTTATTTCATTTTTTGCTACATTGCTTTATGTTGTTGAGTTCTTATTTGTCCCAAAATGGTTGTCATCTTCTTCTCACGTGTATGGCTAAAAGGCTAAGCCTATTGCTTGAAAACCCAAAACTCAGCATACTAGCTAATCATGATATGGGGAGTGGCTCTAATAGTAGAAATCAACTACTCTACCTAACCAACCAATTATCTAATGTTTTCCTCTCATTTCTGTTGGTTTAAATTGGAAGGCAAAGACATTGTCTGTGTATCCAAAACTCTATAAATAAAGCTCTCTCCTTCTCATTTGATTTTGCTGAGATTATTGCTAAGTTGCTATAGAGTGAATTGAGAGTGAGTATATATCAATGGTGAGAAATCTGAGATTGAAGGAAGTTCAATTAGCAGCAAACCATTTAGCAGAGGTATAACTCTCATTGTTCTTCATCTCTGAAAATTCTAAATTCTTGATAATGCATGAATGCTATGTTAATTTGATTGGGGAATGTTGTGAACTTGTTATCTAAGTTAGTATGCATGTTAGGAGCATAATGTGATTAGAAATGAGTATGTTACGTGAAGAATTTCATGTTTGGGTTTGTATTCTACCGTTGCAGAAGCCATTCTGAACTGTCCAGGGTACGGCGCAGCTGCGCTCCTCCTGCAGTTCAAAATTGTACAGCTGCGCCAGCCACCAGTTTTGAAACCCAACTTCTGTTATAATCTGATAAGTCCTAACTTATGGATATCGCTTAAACATGCATGAAAATATGTTTATCATGAGGAGATGTGCTCCTTGACATGGCATGAATATTAGTGATTATGTTAGTATACATTATTAAAGGAAAAGTTTAGTTTTTAAAATGGACTTTGACATATGCTATGATGTTTATGTTCTGACTTTTAAAGCATGTTTATGGTCTAGATATACATGAAAACAGACCTGAATTGTGAACTTAAGTCCCTTTATATATCATGAGAACTTTACTTGCTTTAGTATGAGTTCTTAAAGAGGACTTAGAGTTTTAAAAGAAGAACTTTGATGGAGCTTGTATTCTGCAAATTCTGAGCATGATAAAATACGTATATAACTGATTTATGAACATAAGTAAGCATGAGTTGTGATATATGGTTCCTTTGTTCATGTCCAATTTGTTTGGCTTTAAGCTAAATGATTTTTCAAGGGAAACTTGACATATTTGAAACTAATATCCATGAATACCATATGGGATATGTTCTGACTCTGTGAGCATGTTAACATGACTTAACTACATATAAAAGGAGATTTAAAAGGTGTTTTGTATGTAAAAATTATATTGTTTAAGTCCAAAATGATTTCAAAAGCAAACTCGGATATTTTTCAAACTCAATTGCATTTGTATGGGTAGTTAAGTTCTGAAGATTTAAGATGGCATGCTTATGTTCATTGTGTCTCTAAACATGATTCATATGTGTTAGATACAATAAAAGTTAACTAAGCGTAAGTTTAAACATGCTTTATAGTGATAAATAATGCTAGCCATGCGTAAAGGATATGAACACGTGTAAGCATGCGTATTACGGATTATGTGATCTCTATGTGTAGATATAAGGTTGATATGACAGGCCTTGTGATTTCATGATCCCATTTGGCCCTACTTCCTTAGAGATTCCAAACTAAGACCATGATGTGTAAAAATGAACTTGTAATGGTCATACATGTATGAAAAATTCTCTAGCATGTGTGCCTGATAAATGTCTTGTTATGCTAAGATGTAGACTGACATCAGGAGAGCAAAAGCTCAACCCTGGTCTGGCCAGGGGACAGCGAAGCTGCGCCGTCCCTAAGCCTAACCATGGCGCAGCTGCGCCTTCCTGCAGTCTGGTATAGTGACTTATTTGCAAACTGTAAATTTCTACTTGCATGTTTTATTGCTTTAATATCATTACATGAGGTGAAAGAAGTCGTGGAACATGATAACTATGTGAAACCAAGAATCTAAGGTGTTATAAACTTTCGTATACAAGATGGTTATATAGTTACATGGTGTAATAGCATGTTAATGTGATTTCTCCATTTACATTGCTAAAATGATAAGGAATGTGTATCATTGACTTATATGGTCAAGCATGTCTGAAGATATTAACTTATAGAGTTGAATGACTAATAAATGTGTTGTATACATAACTATGTTATAATAGGATTCAAAAAGCGTTGATAAGCTTTATATTAGTAAACTACGCATAAGGCAAGTTCCCTGACTTACGCAACTTTGAATATTGTGCAAGTTTCCTAAACTTCATTTGATTGTGTAATTGAATGCAAGTATCTAAACCTTATCTCTTTGAGGCAAGTATCTGAACTATATTGAGCATTTCTTAAACTTGTACTATTATTTGTCGTATGAGCAAACCCTTGAAATTGCGATTCATGTCTTATGACATAATGCTTTATAGCTAAGATATAGTTGTTTATATTCTTCGAACTTTAATCTCGAGTATTGAAATTATAATTGTTCTTATATACGTTGAAAGAGCGGTGTATGCCATTTGGTTCGGCTAGACCTAAACCATAATTTGAAAGCGATCCAAACCAATTGATTGGTGCGGAATCTTGTATTGACTGAGATGAACAACCTTCTTTGAAGGGGAAACTATATAATGTCAGAAGACCGACGTGCGCACTTGAGTACGATTAAACGATATGCATAACGTAGGGTACTTTAGGCTGATCACATGTTGTACTTGTCTTATTGGATTATCAGCATATTACTGTTAATTCTAGTAGAAGTTCATAGTCCTTAGTGACTGCTCAGTATTCATTGTTTTGAAATCTCTAAATGATTAATCATTGAATCTTATTGATATCTTTTTGTCCTTAGCAACTGTTATTAAGAATTGTTGATACTTCCTGCTATTCTTGAACTATCACCTATTATTGTGTCCTTGGAGAATTAAAAACTATATTGACCCCTTTTCGCTATATTACTTGCTGAGCAAACTTGTTGCTCATTCTTGCTTTTCCCTAAAATCATTTCAGTTAAGACAGAGCAAGGCGGACCTTCGGGCACTGATAAGGGCAAGGGCAAGGCTACGGAGTAGCTTGTTATTTATGTAGAACTTTTATGTTGATGTAATAAGATTTTATTATATTAGTTAAGATTAAGTATGCTTAAGCTATGTTTAAGATGTAAGAAATATTTAAGTTACGAAATCTTGGGACATGAATAGTTATATTAAATAAATGTAATCTATTCTATTATTTTCGTTGCGCGAGATGTTATTATGTCGTTAGATATTTAGAACGTGACGAATCGAATTTGAGACACGAATGGTCCGAATTTGGGGGCGTCACAGGTTGGTATCAGAGTTGTAGTTATAAACCTTAGGAGTGAGAGTCCTTAGATTATAACTTAGGAGAACATAGAAGATAGAAAGGGATGAGACTCATGTAGAGTTTTCCTAGAGAGAGACTTAGTGTGTTATGAAATATAATTTCATTCTATGAAATGAATTTAGGTTTTATTTAACATTCTAATGGAGTTGTTGTTTGTTTACCTTGTGTTTGTGATTGTAGAATGACAGACATGGGAGAACCTAGTAGAGTGGCAGAGGAGGAGCCCCGAGATATACATGTTGTTTATGAGGCACCTCTAGAGGCTGTGCATGTGCAGGCAGTTTCACCGTCCGAGTTTGAGGACGAGGACGAGATTGAGGTAGAGTCCGATCCAGAGGAGGAGCCTATGGAGGATGAGCCTATGGAGGATGAGCCCATAGAGGACTCTGATGAGGCTACTGTCGAGGAGCAGGTGCTAGGAGAGTACGAGGAGCGGACCCTAGAGCTAGACTGTAGAGTGCAAGAGCTAGAGGCTGAGGCTCAAGAGAGAGAGTCCGAGTTCCAGAAACTGAGGGACGAGGACCATCAGAGGAATCTAGTGATGCAGGAGATGGAGGTAGAGATTGCCTACCGTAGAGAGGCAGGGATCCAGATGGGAAATTTGTTTCACAGGTCAGTATCTCGGAATGTGGATCTAGAAGGAAAGCTGGAAGAGGTAGAGCAGAGAGAGTTGAGTGAAAAAAACGGAGAAGGAGGCTCTCCGTACTCAGCTAGAGTTTGAGGTGATGGATAGGATCCACTTCGAGGAGAAGTAGGAAGCGACGAATGAGAGGGCAGACGACCTAGAAGATGAGGTGAGATGCAAGAAGAGGAAGGTGAACAAGATGGGCTTCGTGTTTTGCTCGGCCATTGAGAGGGTGATTGATGACGTATATCACTACCCGGCGGAGCAGGGACAGGCCCGACATACTATGAGCAGAGAGCTGATGGCGTACATAGAGCAGATTGAGTATAAGAACGCTGTGGAGTGCAAGATGTTGGGATGAGACCCTTAGTTAGTCTAGTAGTAGCTTTAGTAGATTCTTGTATGTGATGTATATGTTAATGTAATCCCAATCTTTTGTGTAAGATATGGGATAGTTATGTAAACCCCGAGTAGACTTATGTTAGAGGGGTAGTATGTTAGTGTTTTCCTCGTCTTTTGTGATATTAGGGGATATATGTTGACATTTATAGAAGTATGTTAGGGATGATCATATGATGTAATGATTTGGCATATGAATATAAATGATATTATTTCAGAAACGAGTTATAAATTTTATTCTTTTTTAGCATTAAAGAAATACTTAAGTAATATAATTGAATAATAAAAGTGAAAATTTTGTGATGTAGAAAATGCTGCCCAGACGTAGATTAACTACACCTGAGGAATCAGTGAACAATGAGAGAGAACAAGTAGATCCCATTCAGAAGTTAGTGGATTTATTAGGAGAGGCTCTTAGGGGAAGGAACAACAAACCCGTTTGCCTCAATCCTCAAGCAGCCCTATTCACGAATTTCAAAGACTTTAGGAGCGTAGGACCTCTAGAGTTTGAAGGTACTACCGATCCAATCATTGCGCAGACTTGGATAAAAGAGATAGAGAAGGCTTTCACCATCGCTCATGTGGGTGAAGACTAGAAGACGGTAATTGCTACGTATATGATGAGGGGCGAAGCAAACTACTGGTGGGAAGCAAATTAGCAAAGGGCAGGAGAAGGGATAATAGCATGGGAGAGGTTTAAGACGTTGTTTTTTGAGAACTACTTCTCGAAAAGCATGAAGAACAGAATGGAGGTTAAGTTTTTAGAACTGAAGCAGGGTGATATGACGGTGGCGCAGTACGCGGCTAAGTTCACGAACTAATACGATTTGCAGAACACTAGGTAGGGGATGAAGAGAGGAAAGCTAGACGTTTTGAGCAAGGACTTAAGCCTTGGTTATTTAATAAGGTGTCAGTTCTACAGATTGATTCCTTTGCGACATTGCTAGAGAAGGCGATCATTGCGGAAGGTGGCAGTGAAGCCTTAAGTCTGTATAACAAAGAAAAGAAGGGTAACAATACGGGATAAGAAAGCCGTGGAGTAGGAAGTAGCAGCGAAGGAAAGAGAAAGTGGGAGAATAACAACAACAACAACAAAAATAATTAGTCGAGAATTTTTCGTGGAGGTTTTAAGAAGAAGGTTGAGGGATGCCCGAAGTGTGGGAAAATTCATCAGGGCAAGTCCTAGAAGGGGCGTAGTACTTGCTACAACTGTGGCCAGGAGGGTCACATTTTGCCCAACTGCCCAAAGCCGAAGAAGATCCAAGGGTGTTTCGCTTGAGGCTCAACTGAGCACCGGATCAAGGATTACCCGAAGAAGGGAAGCGGCAGAGGAAGTGGCCAACAACGGGGAGGCAACAAGTTAATGATCGGCGAACTGACACATTCTAACAGCCCAACCGCCAGGACCTTTAACATAACCGTCCAAGACGCAATAGCTGCGAAGGACGTGGTGTCAGGTATTATCCCAATCAA
The DNA here is from genome assembly GCA_020205555.1 of Panax stipuleanatus. Lineage (NCBI taxonomy): Eukaryota > Viridiplantae > Streptophyta > Magnoliopsida > Apiales > Araliaceae > Panax > Panax stipuleanatus. The sequence continues at coordinate 11,467,674 of CM035123.1, read as the reverse complement.
TGATATAAATGCATATGTATTATTTGATTTGGGTGCCACCTATTTTTTTGTATCTGAAGAATTTGCTAGTCAACTTAACTTACCCCAAGAACGATTAGGAAATCCTTTGAACATAGAAGTTGCGAATAAGGAAGTGATCCATATAGAATTCATATACCAAAATTATCGCGCAAACATTAGAGATCATGAACTGAGCGTAGACTTAATTCAGATTAGATTGGGAGAATTTGACGTGATATTGGGAATGGATTGGTTGTATAACCATGCTGCGATAATTGATTGTCAGAATAAAAGTGTGAACCTTCAGACTTCCAATAAGTCTAAAGTAGTGTTTTATAGTATCTCATCGCTTAAGCAATCGTGTTGCATTACGATGATGCAGACCAAGAAATTATTAAGGAAAGAATGTGTAGGTTATTTAGCTTACATTGTAGATACTCAAAAAAAGGGAGTAGAAATTAAGGATATATCCGTAGTAAGAGAATTCCAAGATGTATTTCAGAATAATCTGCCTGGTCTTCCGTCAGACAGATAAATTGAATTCGTAATAGACTTAGCACCGGGAACGGCACAGATTTTGAAAGCTCCATATCGTATGGCGCCAGTAGAAATGAAGGAATTGATGATACAATTACAAGAGTTATTGGATAAGGGTTACGTACGGCCAAGTATTGAACTTATAATTATTCTTATATACGTTGAAAGAGCGGTCTATGTCATTTGGTTAGGCTAGACCTAAACCATAATTTGAAAGCGATCCAAACCAATTAATTGGTGCAGAATCTTGTATTGACTGAGATGAACAACCTTCTTTGAAGGGAAAACTATATATTGGCGGGAGATCAACGTGCGCACTTGAGTACGATTAAACGATATGCATAACGTAGGGTACTTTAGGCTGATCACATGTTGTACTTGTCTTATTGGATTATCAGCATATTACTATTAATTCTAGTAGAAGTTCATAGTCCATAATGACTGCTCAGTATTCATTGTTTTAAAATCTCTAAATGATTAATCATTGAATCTTATTGATATCTTTCTATCCTTAGCGACTGTTATTAAGAATTTATGATACTTCCTGCTATTCTTGAACTATCACCTATTGTTGTGTCCTTGGAGAATTAAAAACTATATTGACCCCTTATTGCTATATTACTTACTGAGCAAACTTGTTGCTCATTCTTGCTTTTCCCTAAAATCATTTCAGTTAAGACAGAGCAAGGCAGACCTTTGGGCACTGATAAGGGCAAGGGTAAGGCTACGGAGTAGCTTGTTATTTATGTAGAACTTTTATGTTGATGTAATAAGATTTTATTATATTAGTTAAGATTAAGTATGCTTAAGCTATGTTTAAGATGTAAGAGATGTTTAAGTTACGAAACCTTGGGACATAAATGGTTATATTAAATAAATGTAATCTATTCTATTATTTCCATTGCGCGAGATGTTATTATGTCATTAGATATTTAGAACGTGACGAATTGAATTCGAGACGCGAGTGGTCCGAATTTGGGGGTGTCACAGCTATGACCCAAATTAAATTCATAGGTGTCTAATGTCTCTTGGTTATCGCAATTGTATATTAAAATGAAGGGAAGATAGAGACTCACTTTGTCTTATTCTGATTCCCATGAACTCATTGTCCAGGTATGGAGTCAGATAGACCTAGAAGTTCTGGTTCCCGTAGGAGTTCATCAGGGGTTCGTCGTCGGAAGCCTGCTTCAGATATTCCTATTCCACGGATTGCGCGGCAAGTTAATTAATTGACGGAGGTAGTACATCGTCTTCTTGATGAGGATATGAGTGAGATGCCTGAGGGGTACGATGCCCCTGAGGATGAGGTTCGTCCTCCGACTGCTCCTAGATTCCTTTCTGGTATCCAGGTCTCTATCACCTGATTTGCTGGGCACAGGATTGATCTGTCATCCGTCTGCTTATTTGCAGACGAACTGAGGTACTGAAGTTTTCTATATTGATTTGCTTTAATTCTCCATTTTTGCCAACAATCGGGTTTAAACCTTGATGTCGTGCATATCCCAGAAATTACCCTACCCCGGGGTAATTGGTTCAGTATATTCACTTAATTTGTATCAGTCGCTTCACCTTGAGTATCATGTTTGGGTGGATTCTTGGGGTTTTCAGGCCTTCTTCACCATAGCCCCACGCCGTTGCCCTTGGGGCTATCTTCGAGCTCTGTTCGAGACATGGTTCCATCAGAGTCAGTCCCTCCATCTACTGGATTGCTAGGTTGTGATGACTCCGATAGACTGACGGTATATTACTAGCTTAGAGTTTGGTAGGGAGCGGGTACCTTTGGAGGCTCATATCTGTTGGGTTTGTACGAAATCGTGACGCAATCGAATTACAAAATAAGCGGAAGCATGATATATCAGAGTTTAAAAAATTTCTACAAAACTATTACCCGGATCATCCTTTATGCAAATTATTAATTTAAAACGATAAATAAAAAGTTATGGAATCATACCCTTGTAGAACGAAGCTTCCACAGGTACGAGTTCAACTCCTTGTTCTTCGTGATCTCCTTGAATTTCTAGGTTAGATTCCTTCCTTTGATCAACGTTAGCTACCCAAGTGTTTGGCCTCTAGAGGTGATCTACCAAGGAAAAGGAATTATTCAAGAAAGAGGGTAGTTGGCTAAACCCTAGTTTTCTATTCTCTATAGAAAAGGAGTATTCTTCAACAATTGAAATTTCATCGACTGATATCTATCATAAGACTCCTCTTATATAGATATTGGTCAACCCTTCTAATCCTATTAGAAATAGGTTTTCATTTAATTAATTAAACTCCTTTAATTAATTTGGCTTCCCGATCATATTGGGAATAATTAATTAAACTCCTTTAATTAATTTGCCTCATAATCTTATTAGGAATAAATGGGAGTACTAATATTAAATTAATTCCTAAACTCCTTTAGAAATTAAAATAATAATAATTGTAATAATATTAATAAGACTTATCTTATTAATTTATATTTAATATTTCCAAAATATTAAATAATAAGCATTAAGCTATTTAATTTATTCTATCACCATAGATTAAATTAATTACACTTAATACATTATTACGATTATGCCATTACCTTCTTAAATAATTATTCTTCCTTTTATGGTGTGACCCTTTAGGTTCTCCATATTAAATCGGTTGTGAATAAATCAATTAGAACAATTCTAATTTTATTTAAATAAATAAATTAAACTAATAATTTATTTAAATAAATAATATTTATTCTACAATAGGGATAAGCCTCCCTAGCGATCAACGACTATCTAGATAATATAGATTTCAACATTAATCATAAAAGAACTTGTGAGTAAATGGTTATCGTACACTTCAATCATTCCACCATACAATGTCCCAATTAAATATACGACATTGAATTACTGTCAAGTCATATTTTTTTTAATTATATGTATTTCGATCAGAAAATGCACAACTCCAAATAATGTAAATTAGAAACTCCTTTCTAATTTCATTCTGCCTTGGCCAAGGACTACTGGGTTGTCATTTAACGAATCACATAGACATATCTCTACTTTTACTAGAAGTGGTTGATTCTTTATTGATAATTCATTATCTCCATATGTAACTCATTATACCCAAACATACTCTTTGATATACCCTAAGGGTCTTAAGGAATAAGTCAAAGTATAATTTATTACATACAAGATACTATGATGATCTCAAGTCCAAGGATCACTTGTACTACTATCACATTAAGAATTTCTATTGACAGGCGAAGTAAAACTCCATTAGGTATTCCATAGCGAGTCACATTCAGTGAACTTATTCTCCAATAAGCACCTACACACTTGCTGTAGACACTCAAAATTTTTGCATTCCTGGTACTAACCCTGCAGGAGGGCAAAATCATCAACTTAACCGGTCGGTCACCAATATCGGGATGTCAACTCAACCCCGGTCACCAATATCGGGACAACCACAGCCCCGATCACCAATATCGGGATGTTAACTCAACCATGGTCACTAATATCGGGACAACCATATCCCCGGTCTCAATACCGGGCCATCAGATTAACCTCGGTCTCAATACCGGGCCATCAGATCAACCTCGGTCTCAATACCGGGCCATCAGTTCAACCCCGGTCTCAATACAGGGCCATCAGATCAACCTCAGTCTCAATACCAGGCCATCAGATCAAACCCGATCTCAATATCGGGCAATCAGATCAACCCCGATCTCAATACTGGGCCATTAGTTCAACCCCGGTCTCAATACCGGGCCATCAGTTCAACCCTGGTCTCAATACCGGGCCATCAGGTTAACCCCAGTCTCAATACCGGGCCATCAGGTCAACCCCGATCTCAATTTTGGGCCATCAGATCAACCCCGGTCTTAATATTGAGATATCAATTCAGCCCTTGTCGTAACCTGGGAGGTACAGTTAAGCCCCGATCACAACCGGGAGATCTAGTTTAGCCCTAGAGATAACCCTGGGAAGCCAATTTAACTTTTAGAGACAGACCTGAAGTATCACATCATCCCCGGAGTCAACCTTGGGAGGACCAAGTCAGCCTTAGAGACTACCCTGAGGACAAACAGAATCGGCTGAGGGCCAAACCTAAGGAAACAACCCCGAAAAGACAGTCGAAGACCGTGCCTGCACATTAAACAATCCCGGGAGGGGCAAAATGGTCATTCTACCAACTTAAAGCGAATTCAATCAAACTCAAGCCAAATTTATGCCACCAAGGTCAGAAAGAACCATGACGTTGATCCCAAGTGAAAACAGAGTAAGACGGCTTAACGGACAAACTGCGAAGAAATGAAAACCTGGTTATGAACTCTTCTTTTTGGATTCAAAAAGGGTTAAATCATATGTCATTGTGATTCCCTCGAAAAGAGCTTTCCGAAAAGGTATAGCACGCCCCAAACATACGCTCCGATCAAAAGTTAGAAAGTTTCGAATCTGACCTTGCATTGCTCGAGTGCGCGTACTTCGAGGAGATGGGGCCCGCCACCCAGACCTTGCCAAGTGGAGCCGCAGGTAGAGTGGAGGCAGCCGTAGGTAGAGTGGAGGCACCCAAGTCTATATATATGAGTGCACCCCCAGCTCATTTTTTAATTCAAAAAACGCTCTGAACCCCTGCTTGTTTGGTTTTTCAGCTATTTTCTTGTCTTCCAAACCCAAAATTTTTAACTTTAACACGTAGATATACCCACATACTACCACATATCAAAAAATAATAGATAGATTTGGACGTTTAAAGCCTACGATTTGGCAAAAAGCCCGTGTAACAGTCCATTGCGAGTATTTTTATGATCAGAAAGTTTTTATTACTTTATTCGATCTTTTATACACTTGCATATCAAGTTACGTTTTCTAAATATGCCCAAAACTCAGTTTTTTGACCGTTTTTGTTAACGTTTGGAACATTTTAGTACATAAACGCATTTTCTGGCATTTCTACAACTCGGATTGACGATCCGTCGCTTCCATCAACTTTTATATACTTACATCTTCGTTACTAGCAACTTCGCCGGACTGGATTATCTTTCCAGTCCGGGTTTGACTTTTTTTGTATATATTTAACTATATATATACTAACTTTTCAATTCTGTCAAGCCCAGATGTCAAATCCGCAGTAGTTTACTACTTTTATATATAAATATACATATATAAGCAGCCTTTACCACACTAGGTTATCTTTCCAGTCTTGATTTGACTACTTTTCTGTCTATATATATATATTTATATTTCAGTTCGGCCTGGATTATTCTGTGGCCTTTTTGCTGCTTTTATATATAAATATGCGTATATAAGCAACATTCACCACACTAGGTTATCTTCCCAGTCTTGGTTTGACTAATTTTTTGTATATTTATATTTCAGTTCGGCTTAGATTATTCTGTGGCCTTTTTACTATTTTATATATATATATATCTGCAACATTCACCACACTGGGTTATCTTCCCAGTCTTGGTTAACTGCTTTTCTGTCAATATTTAATTATATATATTTTAATTCCAGTCCGGGCACAGGCATGAAAACGCATCGCCCTTTTTACAGTTTTATGTATATATTTTATTTCTGTCCAGCCTGGATCTTTTCGTGCCTTTTATACAGCTTTTATAAATATATATATTTCAATTCTAGTCCGGGCACCGGCGTGAAAACCCATCGCCATTTACAGCTTTTGTATATATATATATATATATATATATATATATATTGCTTTACTCATTTTTATTAAATTGTTGCCTTAAATATTCATTTGATATGAATCGGCACTGACATTTCTGCGGGCGAACTAGATTTCTTTAAATCTCGCCAACTCTAGCTTTGAAACGGTTCAAAATAGGTCCAGACGGAACCGGGAAGCTAGAATGGCTGAGATTTATTTAAATCTAGCATTTTTTCTAGTTACAGTTATAAAAGCTACATCGCGGCCCTTAGATCTCTATCTAGTGGGAACGAGATGCTTCGGCCATGTGTGAGCCAGAATTTACTGATGGATCCTTAGTTCAGGCGATATTTGGATATATTTCTATACAAATTTGAGTTGTTCAGGTTTATCGGCCTCCCTATGTGAGCCTAGGAATCGTGGGATTTATGATCAAACTGATCAGAATCTGATTCCCACAATGGACAAACTCCACTTTACAAATGTACCCTGCCAGTTTTTCTGTAAAAAAATGTACATACAAAAGACCTTAAAACGGTTATCTAGATTTAAGTTCTCAACATAGTAAAAATATGATTTGTCGTGTCAGAGTCACTCTGATGGCTATCATGCCCATGAAGAGACCGACATTTATATATATTTTGTGGTCGAGGATGCTTCGCAGCCCGACAATCACCATTCAAATTGAACCTTATGGCTGAAAAGATAAAACTGAAGTATCGATATGCTTCAATTCCTATGTTAGCGTAAGGGTTTGAAAACCTTCTTTCAAAACATCATTTTAATAATCTTTTCGAAAAAAGAAGCTTTTGAAAATCAAATCAAACACTTTTGCAAATCAAATCAAAGACTTTTTGCAAATCAAATCAAACCCTTCGTATATAGGTTCAACGATGCATAGACATGCTTTCAACCAAACATAGGCCCAATTTCATACAACATTCACACACACATTGCAGATTTAAAAGTAAAATATTGAAAAGATGCGGTACCGTGTTTACACGGGAGTTGTGGGGTGCCTAACACCTTCCCCACACTTAACCAAGCCCCCGAACTCAAACTTTGTTTTCAAAGATCATGTTTTGATAGTGTCCAGCAATTGGGCCTCTTTCAAATAAAACTCGGTTGAGTTGGTACAACCATTTCAAATCTACCAACAGGCGACTCTGTAAAACGTTCAAATCGTCGACATGATACATGTTGGCCTTTTCCTAAAAAACCCTTCAAAACCTTTTTTGCAAATAAAAAGAGTAAGGGTAGAGATAACTTAAGAAGAGAGGAAGATCCGGGTTATGACTCGACCAGCGGATTTTTTTTTTCCGACGTCGACAGGTGGCGACTCTGCTGGCGACAGTAGAGGGCTTAGGCCGCATTCAAAACTTTTCAAAAATTTCCCTTTTAAAACTACATATGTGTGAATGCTGCGTCTTTACATTGAATGAATTCGTGAATGCTGCATATTTACATGGAATGAATGTGAATGAATGCTTTCCTGCTTTTTAGTGCTTCGCACCCATATTAGTGTTTCGCACCAATGTCATCATATGCATAATGGTAAGGCACGATGTATGTAAATGTATGTTGTGCGATTCCTCCTCTGGGAGGCAAACCAGTCGGTGATAAGTAATGTCTATGGGTACGGCTAAGTCTCTGGGGCTCATTAAAATGCACCACCCAGATTCGCTCTAGTTGAAAGATTGGATTAATTTCCCCTCTAGTAGATTGCGATGATCTGGGGACCTTCATGCCAAAAAGCAGCGAAAGTAGCCTAAGATAGGTCAGCCTCTGATTAACCAAATTCGATGGGAAGCTTCTTCATACCTTCCTCTTTCAATTCAATGTCAAGTTTCCAATTCTAATGTAAAGGAGCACAATGTAAATATCATAATAAAATTTTACATTCCTTGTTATATACATCTTGTCATGTCATCCTGTCATCAAAACAACTGACCTCTATTTTGCAGGGTAAGATTTAAAACCCCCTAAAACATGACACATTGCATAACATGTATATGGTTAGTATCTATCAAGACTAAACTACTTACTCGTCTTGTAGGTAAGAGTGGTCTCATTACTAGATCACAATATAAAAAGGTAGAAAGCCTATTCACCAACATAGCTGAAAGTGGCCAACACGAATCAGGTTCTGTATCTCGAAAGGAGTTTGAGGGACTTAAGAATCAAATCGTATAATTGGCTATCCTCTTAAAGGAACAAAGTAAAAGAACTCAGGGCCAGACAACGCTCAATCAAACAGAGTCCTCCTCACAGGGTGACAATCAAAGTGCTGACAAAAAGGGGGAAATGCAGATCCCTGAAGCTCGATTTAGTCAAAGAACCAACAAAACCGCTGAAATCACAAATCTTAGGGAAGATCGGGAAACTGGCGATATCCAAAGGAAAGTCCGACAAATGGAAGAAACTATCCGTTCAATAAAAGGAACTGGAAACTTTGTAAATGTCACCTATTCGGATCTCTCCGTATTCCCAGGGGCTAGATATCCTAAAAAATTCCAAGTCCCAGAATTTGAAAAATACAATGGGGCGAGCGATCCTTATACGCACTTGAAAGTATACATTAGCGAGCTAGGGCCTTATGCTGAAGATGAAAGCCTCAGAATGCAGCTTTTCCAAAAGAGTCTTATTGGAGAGGCTAGGACATGGTATGCCCGACTTGATAATGCAAAAATCTACAGTTGGGAGTAGCTAGCTCATGCCTTCCTAAATTAATACAGCTTCCAGTCTCAGATGGCTCCGGATCGGTATCAAGTGACCAAGGTCAAAAAATAAAATAATGAGTCTTTCTGTGAGTATGCCCAAAGATGGAGACGTCTGGCAGCACAGGTCAGCCCGCCTATAACAGAAACTGAACTGGTGATGACCTTTTTAGACATCCAAGAGGCACCTTACTATGAGAGGATCCTAGCTGGAATAAGAAAGCCATTCTCAGAGATGATCAAACATGGCGAAATAACAGAGATGGGCCTGAAAGCAGGCAAGATTAAAGATCTCACGACCTTGAAAGTAATCGTCGATCATATACATTCTGGCAACTATGCGAGTGATCCCATGAGGATACCCAAGAAAGGCGATGAAGATGTATCCCTTATTGTACAGGGGCAGTCTAGAAGACCCAATCGTAGTCCCCCCATTTGGAAGAGGGAAGACATTCTGTCATTTCAACAGCAGGCCGTATTCAACCAATGCCAGGACAGAAAAAGAAAATTTAAAAGAATGGAAAATCGGGTGTTCACTCCATTAGGCGATTCCCTTGAAAACATGTTGGTGATGTTAATAGATCATAAGAAAATTACTGAATTGGCTCCACCTCTAGATCCAAAAGCAAAAGATACAATCCTAGCCAGAGATGTGCTTACCATTCAGGATCTCCAGGACACAATACACAAGATTGTTGGTCCTTGAAGCATAAAATCCAAAACCTGATCGAAAACGGCGATATTGTAGTCCAACAACCTGACCATCCAAATGTCAACACCGACCTTCTGATGCTGCATGATACGGAGGGAGTAAGCATGATCGGAACAGGAAGTGATGAAATGCATCCAAATCGTAAATATATACGAAGGATGGAGGAATACCCCCAAAATAACAGAACAAATGTCCTAGAGCTGGAAAATGGAGAGGGTATGACAGTGATGCAAAAATTAGATACGATCCTACATCAAGTAACTCTGTTGGCTAATCTGATAGTACGCCAACATCAGGATACAAGGGAGCTTTTCACTCAACTATCAGAAAGCCAAGAGAAAGAGGAGGTTATTCAGAATGTAAGCATATCTCCCTCCAAGATTAGCCAGCTAAATGAAGAAGATCAAAGCATGCTGAGTAGACGAGAAAGGGGGAATGATAAAATTACTAAAAGATCTCGCCAAAGAAAAAGTTGTCCGGAGGAATGCGAACTCCCAAATAGGAAATATCAAGCAACATTCCAAACACGGGCAAACCCTCAAAATCCTACGTCACAGAGAGTCGGGGAGAGTAGGCGAAGAAGGGTATTCACGCCTCTAGGAGACTCGTTGGAAAATGTATTAGCGCTGTGGATTGCGCAGAAAAAGATCCTTGAGCTCGCTCCACCTATAGATCCCAAAGGAAGGCAATATGATCTCAGCAACAGGTGTGCTTATCATTCCGGAGCACCAGGACATGCAACTGAGGAATGTTGGTCTCTAAAGCACAAAATCCAGGATCTCATTGAAAATGGAGAACTGCAGATAGTAGTCCTTATGACCAGAAAAGGTGAAAGGGAAATAAAAAGCTTAAGATGTCCACTCGAGACAGGAAGTTCAAAGGAGGTGACGGCTATAAGCACCAATCCTAGCAGAACACTAGATAGATCTTAATGCTTGGAGTGATAGAGGAGACAAGAGAGTCCTTTAATAAAATTCATCCGCCACCATCAAATATCTTGTTGCCGAAAGCCAACAACCACATTCCTGATGTTACCCTCCTGGATGATAAGGAGGAGATACTGATCCTTCCCTGTGTGGAAAGAGCCTAAAAGGAAAGTTCCTTGTGAGAAATACAACAATAGTTTGAGAGTGAACTCATAATCAAATCCTCTTAAGCCCATGAGAAAGGTGAGGGAACAGATGAAGAAAAAGGTGGTAAAGTTATCGAGGAAGCCAACCCATCGAGGAATCTAGAGTTCATCCCTTTCTGCGATGAGTCCAGTTTGAGCCTCCTTAGGGGATATGCTGATTCAGGGGGCGATCAAGTTACGGCCATGATTGAAGATATTCAGAACCAGGAGGTAACCTCTATCACGAGCCTCAAAGGCAATATAATTGCTGACGACTAGACTATCAGACCTCGGCTAGCCAAGAAGATGTAGATCCAGAGGAAAGTTGCGAGGTCCAGGAGATGTTGGGACGTTATCTGTAACGATTGAGATTTTATATTTAATTTTAAATATTTATTGAATTAAATAAATATTTATGTGAATTATTTATTGAGTAAATAAATAGATTAAGTAATTTATGGTAATGATTTAATTGAGTGTTACATATTAATTTAATGAATGTTATTTAATTGATATGTATATATATTAATGTTATATTATAGTTCTAATTTAATTGTGATAATTGAATTAGATGAATTATGTGATGAAGTGTTACATGGATTATAATTAGCGAGTAATTATAATTATGTGGCAATTTTATGTGATTAATTGATGTTAGATTTTAATTGATTAAATTAGATGATTAATATTTAATTAATTAAAATGTGACATTAAAGTATGCATTAAATAATTTATTAAAATAAAAGAAAAAGGATTTTAAATGATTTTAAATAAACAAGGCTTTGCATTTGTTTTAAATCTATTCTACCAAACATGGCCTTAGTAATAATAACCTATTTTTTTTAAATAATGTTGTTTTGGCCAAACAAAGCCTTAAGGCTTTTTGAATTTTGAAACTTATGTAACTGCTAAATTAATTAGGCTAATTAGTATTAGTTAGTACACGTATTATATTATATTACGTTAGTTCTATACTACGTTAGATTAATCCTAAGTCTAAACTAAGAGCAAAGAAGAAAAAAAAGAGGAGAGGAAAAAGAGAAAGTAGAGAAGAGTTGGAGAAGAAGAGAAGGAAGAAAAAGCTTGTGAAGGCTAGAGTGAATCTTTGTTTTCTTCTCCTATCACCGAAAGGTAATCCATAATCTCTACTTTCATATTTTCAAAACTCGATTCAAGTTTCATGTTTTATTCGCTGTGAAAACTAAGTTTTTATGTAATAGCATAAACATGGATGATATATATATATATATATATATATATATAGGTGGTGTTGTTCATGGTGAATTATAGGGTTATCAATGATTTTCAGAAATCAAATTACTGTAGAAATATATTTTAATAGAAAATTCATGTTTATATGAGTTCATATGGAATTTCATGAGTTTATATATTATGGGTGATTTTACATTGAGAAATTGGTATATGTTAGTATGTTGTTTAGAAATTTTCTATGATACTACCTTGAATCATGAGAATAAAGCATGTGTTATAAGTTGAATTGCTTAAGAATTTGATTAAAGTGACTTATTTTGGAAAATATATAAGTTTTCATGAAAATGGCCAAATTAGATTTTTAAAACTTGTGATTATCATTGTTTAAATGGTTTTGTGTTGTGGAAGCATGTTATATATATGTATAATTGCATAGGTATGATTTACAATGTTTAAGTTACTGTAAATATTCATTTGTTGGCTTGTATGGGTTAATCGGTGAAGCAGAGTAACGTGGCTGTCTGCGTCTGGCCAAGTTGCTGCGCAGCTACGCCGGCATCAAGGCCAGGAGCAACGCAGCTGCGCCGCTTGTCCTTCCCAGTTCCTTACCCTGCGCAGCTGCGCCGATGCCAGGGCCTGTGGCTGCGCAGCTGCGCCATGTCCCGGGCAGTGGCAGTGACTTTAGTTTTTGTGCAGTGTTAATTCTAAGCTTAGTTTAATTATTCTATGACAAGGAGCATGTATCTAGCTGCTATAACATGTGTTATAATTTGAGAAACAGGAAGTGTTGAAAAAACTAATATGGTATTTAAATTATAAACTATAATTGTTTAATTGTACAATAAGTTACTTAATTATAATTTTATTAATTATAATTAAGAGTAAATGTTTAATTTAAATTATAATTTTTGTGAAATTATAATGTATAGAAGTTGATTTATTTTAATCAATTAAATGTTAAATTAAATTATAATTTATGCATGTTTAATTATGGATTATAAATTGATAATTTCATGATTAATTATAAATTGTGTAATTATAAATGTATGAATGTAGTATAATTGATTTTAAATTATAATTATTTATAATTTAAATGGTAATTATAATTTGATTAAGTGTTTGAATTATAATTATTTAATTATAATTTAGTTAAATACATAATTAAGTTAATTATGTGAGTATATGTGTGATGTGATTAACTATGTGATAGTTAATTATTATTGTTTATTTAATTAGAGTGAGTTAACCATGAGGGTTAACCACTTATGTGAATTAGTTATGTGTTAACTGATTTAGATTATTATAATTGAATGTGTATAAGAAGTATTAAAGTACGTGAATTGAATTAAGTAGCATGCGCTTGAGGCAAGTCTTCTAAACCCTAAACTCGTTAATTTTATGCAAGTTTTCTGTACCCTAAATTTGTTGATTATATACAAATTCTTGAATTTTTATATTCATTGTTGAGAATGTCCTTTCTATTTATGTATTAGACAATTGTTTATTTAATTGAAATGATCTTAACTTATTGTTCAAGTAAGATCCAGTTATTATTTTAAATGCTTTAAGTTGATTCTAAAGCATATGTTAATTCATAATTCTTTATTTATGAATTATTGGAAGTCGATTCAAACGTGAATTCTAAATTACCCTTGTAAGCTTATCCAAACCAAACTTTCTTTGGTGCGGACTTGAATTCAAATTACTGAGTTGAACAACCCTATTTTACTAGGGGAGGTTACTACGCATAGCGTTAAGATGTTTGTGCACAATATATGATACGAAGGGCTGATCCCCCTAAGTACGAGTTAAGGTCCATATTCTTATTGACTGTTAAAGGTTTAAATAGAAATATTTATAACCTAGGATAAGAGTTCAAATGTCTTATGACCCTCAGATAAATTCTATATTCAAATTTTAATGTTGATAGAGAATTATTATTCAATTCTTTATTATTGAAGCAAGCTAAGTTGTTCAGATTCTTTTAAATATATCATTTCATGTCTATGTTATTGTTAAACTCCAGTGAGCTGTGGTTTGCTCACTCTTGCATTAAATAACAATTTCAGTTAAGGTTGATAACGCTGATGCTCCGTCTACGAGTAAGGGCAAGGGAAAGCAAAGCAAGTGAAGACTTTTTTTTTTATTATATTGAGAATGATTGTAATAAGACTTGAATGTTATATTTTTGTTTCCGCACTTTATTATATTCATGTCAGGGTTAGAATAAATCGGGATTATCTTGAAAAGGTTGTAACCCTTGTTTTAAGGGAGATTTATCTATTCTAATTAAAGTTGTAGTTTATTTTACATTATTCATTGGGTAGATGTATGTTATATTAGAAAGTGAACACCAAATCATGTGGAAACGAAGTACCCAGATTTGGGGGTGTCACAGGTTGGTATCAGAGCCATAGGTTATGAAACCTTAGGTGGGGAAAAACCTTAGGTTAGTAGCCTTATAGGTAAGATCGAAAAGATAGGGGTGATAGGTAAAGATAATAAACTACCTTATGTGCTACGTGTTTACATTATAGTATTCGAAGAGTGACGATTCGTTATCACGTAATAATGAACTTTAAAATTCTTTTATCAGGATGTTGAACGTGGGAGAACCTAGTCAGGCTAGAGAGGATGTACCTCAGGTGCCTAGAGAGGAAGAGCCCCGTGACATACATATTGTCTGGGAGCAGCTGGTTAGGAGAGAGCCATCTCCAGTGATCACTGTAGCTGGTCGGGAGCGTGAGCTGACACCTATTCCAGAGGATGAGGACGAGGACGAGTCTGAAGAGGAGGAAGAGGATCCCGAAGAGGAATTCCCACCTCACTCTACTAGTGCTGAGATGTACGAGGCAGTCTACGATAGCAACGTGGAGCTTCATGGATGAGTAGGAGATCTCGAGGAGACTATCCAGCAACGAGATGAGACGATCGAGGAAATGGCAAGTGACCTGGGAGATGCACAGTGGAACCTGATACATATGGAGGTTGAAAGAGATGCTGCTCGTTTTGAATTGGCAAAGCTGAAGCAAGATATCCAGGAGGAGTCGAGGAAGCGTGCCAGAGCTGAGGAGTCAAGCTTGAGGGCTAATCAACAAGCTGATCGAGCTGAAGATAAAGCTGAAGCCAAGAGGGCCAAGCTGAGGGAAATAGAATATGCATTTTATACAGCGATAGAGAGAGCTCAGGACCGTATTTTCTACTACCCAGCTCAGTTCCAAGGTTTACCGTGGTATGTGGTGGACCAAAGAACGACATTTCGGGTAATGGAAGAGGAATGTAGAGAGGCTGTGCGACGTATTAATATGCCTAGGCAGTAGCAGCAGTAGCAGTAATAGTAGTAGTAGCAGTAGCAGTGGTAGTAGAGCTTTTATTTATGTATTGCTTTTTGTATTAAATAAAGTAAATTTCATAATTTGAGATAAGAATGGGATGAGTTAATAATATAATCCTGCAACTTTTCCAGTTCAGGAAGGGTGATGTAAATGTCAGAAATACTATCTGATTGATATTTTTAAACTACGACTAATGAATAAAAAAACGTTTATTGACGTGCTATGTGTTCTATGTGCACTGAATTGTTTAAACGTTTAAGTATGAACTGGAGTACTTAATAATTGAATAAAGGGTCTAATAATAATATTTTCTTAACAGAAAATGCCTCCTAGAAGAAGAGTAACACGTCAAAATCCTGAGGGTTCGACGAACAACAACAATAACGAGGGAACGAATCCCAATTCGGTTCAGCAGTTGGTGAACCTGTTGACAGGAGCTCTTGCGAATCAGTCGTAGGTGCAGGATACTACTTTCAAGGAATTCAAGGCAGTAGGACCGCCTGAGTTCAAAGGATTGACTAACCCTATTGAAGCTCAGACATGGGTTATGGAAATGGAGAAGGTATTTGACGTGGCTAGGGTAGGAGAAGACCAAAAGACAATGTTCGCGGCTTTCATGTTGAAGTCGGATGCTAGCTTTTGGTGGCAGGCTAACAAGACTCGAGAGGGAGAGGGAGTCATCACGTGGGAATGTTTCAAGGAAATGTTCTACGAGATGTATTTTCCAGTGAGTTCGCAGGACCAGATGGAGGTCCAGTTCCTAGAACTTAAGCAAGGAGGGATGACGGTGTCTGAGTATGCCGCTAAGTTTAACGAGTTGGCCAGGTTCGCTGCATACCAGGTCAGCACTGACGCTAGGAAGGCGAGAAGGTTTGAGCGGGGACTAAAGCCCTGGCTCTACAGCAAGGTTTCCATGTTCCAGCTGAATACCTTTGCAGCTGTGCTGGAGAAGGCCATACTTGCTGAGGGAGGAACCGAAGCGGTGACGAAGTTCAACCAAGATAAGAAGAAGAAGAATGAGGTAGAAACCAAGTCTGGGGGTAGCAGCACTGTGAACCAGAAGAGGAAGTGGTTTGATAATACCTCTGCTGGGAGTCAGTAAGGAAGCCAGCAGAAGAGGAAGTTCGAAGCATGTGCTACATGCGGTAAGAATCACACTGGCGTGTGCATGAAGGGGAAGCGGGTGTGCTTCAACTGTGGTCAGGAAGGCCACATCGCGCCTAATTGCCCAAAATCGAAGAAAGGAGCTTGCTTTACATGTGGATCCAAAGATCACATGGCTCGCAACTGCCCGAAGAAGCTGACGGCAGGGTCAACAGGGAGCGGAGGGAATGGAAGCGGCAGTACCGTTACTATCGCTGCACCATTGCAAGCTGTTCGACCCACTACACGGACATTCAATATGACGGTGCAGGATGCTGTGCAATCAAAAGATGTGGTGTCAGGTATTATTCCGGTCAATAGTATAAATGTATATGTATTATTTGATACGGGTGCTACTTGCTCATTCATATCTGATGATTTTGCTAGAACCCTAGACTTACCTGTAGAGGAGTTAATTTACCCTTTGAACATAGAGATTGCGAATAGGGAGGTTATTCCTGTTAGGAGCATTTATAAGAACTGTAGATTGGACATTAAGGGTCAGGAGCTTAGAGTAGATTTGATTCCGATAAAACTTGGGGAATTCGACGTCATACTAGGTATGGATTGGTTGTTCAACCATGGGGCGGTAATCGACTGTCAGAAGAAGTCGGTAAACCTTACGACTCCGTCGAAGTTGGTGTTCTATGGTAGAAAATCGCCTAGGCAAGCTAGTTGTCTGACGATTATGCAAGCCAAGAAACTTCTGACGCAAGGCTGTGTAGGATATCTAGCCTACATAGTAGATTCGCGTAAGGAAAGCCCGAAGGTGGAGGAGATATCGGTAGTTAAGGAGTTTGTGGACGTTTTTCCAGACGTTTTTCCAAGCGATTTTCCAGGACTTCCGCCAGATAGGGAGACAGAGTTCGTGATCGATCTAGCACCAGGAACTGCTCCAATTTCGAAGGCTCCGTACCGAATGGCTCCGTACCGAATGGCTCCAGTCGAGATGAAGGAACTGATGGTTCAACTGCAAGAACTGCTAGACAAGAAGTATATTCAACCGAGCGTTTCGCCTTGGGGAGCGCCTGTCTTATTCGTGAAGAAAAAGGATGGGTCGATGCGTCTTTGCATTGATTATAGAGAGTTGAATAAAGTTACGATCAAGAATAGGTATCCTTTACCTAGGATCGATGACTTGTTTGATCAACTGAAGGGTGCGAAATACTTCTCGAAAATTGATTTGAGAAGCGGGTATATCAATTGAAGGTGAGGAAGGAAGATATACCGAAAACGGCTTTTAGAACTCGGTATGGTCATTACGAGTTCTTGGTGATGTCATTTGGTCTCACGAATGCCCCAGCTGCATTTATGGACTTAATGAACAGGGTGTTCAAGCCATTTCTGGACAAGTTTGCGGTAGTGTTCATAGATGACATCCTGGTTTATTCCAAGACCGAGGAGGAGCATGCTGAACACTTACGATTAACCTTAGAAGCCCTGAGACGAGAAAAGCTTTACGCTAAATTCTCAAAATGAGAATTCTGGTTGGAACGTGTGCAATTTCTTGGCCACATGATCGACAAGGATGGTATTTCAGTAGATCCGTCGAAAGTTGAGGCCGTAATTAGTTGGGAACAGCCGAAGACGCCGTCTGACGTGAGAAGTTTCTTAGGATTGGCTGGTTATTACCGAAGATTTATTCAAGACTTTTCTAGAATCGCAATTCCGTTGACGAATTTGACTCGTAAAATAGTTAAGTTTGTTTGGACGGAGAAGTGTGAGGAGAGTTTTCAAGAGCTGAAGAAGAGGTTGAGTACTGCGCCTGTATTGTCTTTACCGGATAGTTCGGGGAATTTCGTAGTATATAGCGATGCCTCACATAAAGGATTAGGCTCTGTATTGATGCAGAGCGGCAAAGTCATTGCATATGCGTCACGTCAGCTGAAGGATTACGAGAAGGGGTATCCGACCCATGATCTAGAATTGGCGACAGTAGTGTTTGCCCTCAAGATTTGGAGGCACTACTTATATGGAGAGAAGTGTGAAATATACACAGATCACAAGAGTCTGAAGTATATATTTACCCAGAAGGATTTGAACATGCGCCAAAGAAGATGGTTGGAACTGATTAAAGACTATGATTGCGAGATACTTTACCATCCGGGTCAAGCTAACGTTGTTGCCGACGCTTTGAGTAGAAAAGGTCTGGAGAAGCTGAACGTGTTAACTGATCAGGATCGGTTAATAGAACAAATGGCTAGATTGGAGTTGGAAGTGAAGTTTCCGAAATAATCGGATGAGATGTTGTTTCAAGTAACCACTGGTTCTACTTTAATAGACAAAGTGAAAGAAGCACAACTTCATTATGAAGAATGTGAAAAGATTCGGACGAGGTTAACTGATGGCGAAGAGTTCAAGTTCAAGGTCGATATTGAAGGACTATTACGATATGAAGGTAGAATCTGGGTACCGCCAGTACCAGAGGTCAAAGAGGATATTTTGAGCGAAGCTCATAGTTCTAGATATTCTATTCACCCTGGGAGTACGAAGATGTACCAGGATCTCAGGCATCATTTCTGGTGGCCGAATATGAAGAGGGACGTGGCTGAATGCGTTGCGAAATGCTTAACGTGTCAGAAAATCAAAGCAGAACACCAGAGACCAAGCGGTTTGCTGCAACCGTTAGAAATTCCAAAGTGGAAGTGGGAGCACATCACGATGGATTTTGTGGTAGGACTTCCAACGACTCAGAAGGGATATGTTGCGATATGGCTTATAGTGGATCGACTGACAAAGTCAGCCCACTTTCTGCCGTTCAGGGTCAAGTACAACCTGGATAAACTAGCAAAGCTCTATGTGAAGGAAATTATTTCTCGACATGGTGTTCCGGTGTTGATTGTGTCCGACAGAGATCCACGTTTCACGTTTAATTTCTGGAAGCGATTGCAAGAATGTATGGGAACGCAATTGCGAATGAGTACAGCGTATCATCCTCAGACCGATGGCCAGAGCGAAAGAACGATTCAAACACTTGAGGATATGCTAGAGTTTGTGTGATGGACTTCAAAGGAAGCTGGGAAGATCATCTACCATTGGTGGAGTTCGCCTACAACAATAGTCATCATGCGAGTATTGGCATGCCGCCTTACGAAGCGTTATACGGTAGAAAATGCAGAACTCCTTTGTGCTGGGATGAAGTCGGTGAACGTCAATTGTTGGGACCAGAATTGGTACAACAAACCGCCAAAATTGTAAAGCTAATCAGAACGAGATTAGTTGCTGCTCAAGACAGACAGAAGAAGTATGCCGATTTACATCGACAGAACCGAGAATTCTTACCAGGAAGTTTCGTGTTCCTGAAAGTATCTCCCTGGAAGGGGAAAATTCGATTCGGTAAGAAGGGGAAGCTGAGTCCCCGATTCATTGGACCTTTTGAGGTACTACGAAAGGTGGGCGAGGTTGCTTACGAGATTGCATTACCTCCGGAGCTCGAGAATATACATAATGTCTTCCATATTTCTGTGTTAAGACCTTACAAGCATGATTATAAACATATAATAGAATATGAACCTTTACAGTTTGATAAAGACTTAACATATGAAGAAGTGCCTGTTCAAATAATTGATAGAAAGGAACAAGTACTTAGGAATAAAGTGATACCTTCTGTTAAGGTAATCTGGAGAAACCACAGTGCTGAAGAAGCTACGTGGGAACTCAAAGATGTAATGATGAAATCTTATCCGCATTTATTTGCTTAGTTATGTGTAACCCCTTATATACTGATTCTGGGACAGAATCCTTTTAAGGAGGGAAGAATGTAAGAGACGAGATTTTTTTTTATGTGTGATTCTGGGGACAGAATCCTTTTAAGGAGGGAAGATTGTAACGATTGAGATTTTATATTTAATTTTAAATATTTATTGAATTAAATAAATATTTATGTGAATTATTTATTGAGTAAATAAATAGATTAAGTAATTTATGGTAATGATTTAATTGAGTGTTACATATTAATTTAATGAATGCTATTTAATTGATATGTATATATATTAATGTTATATTATAGTTCTAATTTAATTGAGATAATTGAATTAGATGAATTATGTGATGAAGTGTTACATGGATTATAATTAGCGAGTAATTATAATTATGTGGCAATTTTATGTGATTAATTGATGTTAGATTTTAATTGATTAAATTAGATGATTGATATTTAATTAATTAAAATGTGACAATAAAGTATGCATTAAATAATTTATTAAAATAAAAAAAAAGGATTTTAAATGAGTTTAAATAAACAAGGCTTTGTATTTGTTTTAAATCTATTCTACCAAACATGACCTTAGTAATAATAACCTGTTTTTTTTTAAAATAATGTTGTTTTGGCAAAACAAAACCTTAAGGCTTTTTGAATTTTGAAACTTATGTAACTGCTAAATTAATTAGGCTAATTAGTATTAGTTAGTACGCGTATTATATTATATTACGTTAGTTCTATACTACGTTAGATTAATCCTAAGTCTAAACTAAGAGCAAAGAAGAAAGAAAAGAGGAGAGGAAAAAGAGAAAGCAGAGAAGAGTTGGAGAAGAAGAGAAGGAAGAAGAAGCTTGTGAAGGCTAGAGTGAATCTTTGTTTTCTTCTCCTATCACCGAAAGGTAATCCATAATCTCTACTTTCATATTTTCAAAACTCGATTTAAGTTTCATGTTTTATTCTCTGTGAAAACTAAGTTTTCATGTAATAGCATAAACATGGATGATATATATATATATATATATATATATATATATATATATAGGTGGTGTTGTTCATGGTGAATTATAGGGTTATCAATGATTTTTTCAGAAATCAAATTACTGTAGAAATATATTTTAACAGAAAATTCATGTTTATATGAGTTCATATGGAATTTCATGAGTTTATATATTATGGATGATTTTACATTGAGAAATTGGTATATGTTAGTATGTTATTTAGAAATTTTCTATGATACTACCTTGAATCATGAGAATAAAGCATGTGTTATAAGTTGAATTGCTTAAGAATTTGATTAAAGTGACTTATTTTGGAAAATATATGAATTTTCATGAAAATGGCCAAATTAGATTTTTAAAACTTGTGATTATCATTGTTTAAATGGTTTTGTGTTGTGGAAGCATGTTATATATATGTATAATTGCATAGGTATGATTTACAATATTTAAGTTACTGTAAATATCCATTTGTTGGCTTGTATGGGTTAATCGGTGAAGCAGAGTAACGTGGCTGTCTGCGTCTGGCCGAGTTACTGCGCAGCTGCGCCGGCAGCAAGGCCAGGAGCAGCAGCAGCTGCGCCGCTTGTCCTTCCCAGTTCCTTACCCTGCGCAGCTGCGCCGATGCCAAGGCCTGTGGCTGCGCAGCTGCGCCGTGTCCCGGGTAGTGGCAGCGACTTTAGTTTTTGTGCAGTGTTAATTCTAAGCTTAGTTTAATTATTCTATGACAAGGAGCATGTATCTAGCTGTTATAACATGTGTTATAATTTGAGAAACAGGAAGTGTTGAAAAAACTAATATGGTATTTAAATTATAAACTATAATTGTTTAATTGTACAATAAGTTACTTAATTATAATTTTATTAATTATAATTAAGAGTAAATATTTAATTTAAATTATAATTTTTGTGAAATTATAATATATAGAAGTTGATTTATTTTAATCAATTAAATGTTAAATTAAATTATAATTTATGCATGTTTAATTATGGATTATAAATTGATAATTTCATGATTAATTATAAATTGTGTAATTATAAATGTATGAATGTAGTTTAATTGATTTTAAATTATAATTATTTATAATTTAAATGGTAATTATAATTTGATTAAGTGTTTGAATTATAATTGTTTAATTATAATTTAGTTAAATACATAATTAAGTTAATTATGTGAGTATATGTGTGATGTGATTAACTATGTGATAGTTAATTATTATTTTTTATTTAATTAGAGTGAGTTAACCATGAGGGTTAACCACTTATGTGAATTAGTTATGTGTTAACTGATTTAGATTATTATAATTGAATGTGTATAGGAAGTATTAAAGTACGTGAATTGAATTAAGTAGCTTGCGCTTGAGGCAAGTCTTCTAAACCCTAAACTCGTTAATTTTATGCTAGTTTTCTGTACCCTAAACTTGTTGATTATATACAAATTCTTGAATTCATATATTCATTGTTTAGAATGTCCTTTCTATTTATGTATTAGACAATTGTTTATTTAATTGAAATGATCTTAACTTATTGTTCAAGTAAGATCCAGTTATTATTTTAAATGCTTTAAGTTGATTCTAAAGCATATGTTAATTCATAATTCTTTATTTATGAATTATTGGAAGTCGATTCAACTAATCCTTAGTTGATGAACGTGAATTCTAAATTACCCTTGTAAGCTTATCCAAACCAAACTTTCTTTGGTGCGGACTTTGAACAACCCTATTTACTAGGGGAGGTTACTACGCATAGCGTTAAGATGTTTGTGCACAATACATGGTACGAAGGGCTGATCCCCCTAAGTACGAGTTAAGGTCCATAGTCTTATTGACTGTTAAAGGTTTAAATAGAAATATTTATAACCTAGGATAAGAGTTCAAAGGTCTTATGACCCTCAAATAAATTCTATATTCGAATTTTAATGTTGATAGAGAATTATTATTCAATTCTTTATTATTGAAGCAAGCTAAGTTGTTCAGATTCTTTTAAATATATCCTTTCATGTCTATGTTATTGTTAAACTCCAGTGAGCTGTGGTTTACTCACTCTTGCATTAAATAACAATTTCAGTTAAGGTTGATAACGCTGATGCTCCGTCTACGAGTAAGGGCAAGGAAAAGCAAAGCAAGTGAAGACTTATTTTTTTTATTATATTGAGAATGATTGTAATAAGACTTGAATGTTATATTTTTGTTTCCGCACTTTATTATATTCATGTCAGGGTTAGAGTAAACCGGGATTATCTTGAAAAGGTTGTAACCCTTGTTTTAAGGGAGATTTATCTATTCTAATTTAAGTTGTAGTTTATTTTACATTATTCATTGGGTAGATGTATGTTATATTAGAAAGTGAACACCAAATCATGTGGAAACGAAGTACCGGATTTGGGGGTGTCACATTATCACTTTCTTAGCATTATGCTTTTTATTTTCTATGCATGTAGATAATCAAAAAATCACTAAATCAAAAAATCAAAAACATAAAAAAATAAATCAAACCAATCAGGCCTTGTCCAAAGCACGAACTACGAATGACCTGATCTCCCTCCACCCGGGATGACATAGGCAACCATTTCTGGTGCGGTCAAACCAAAACAAAAAGTTCAAAAACCTATCAAACCAAACTCAAACTCAAAAAAGACACTTCTCAAACCTCTCACAAAAAAATTGAACTATGAATGACCTGATCTCCCCCAACCCGAGAGTACGTAGGCAGTCATTCATGGTGCGGTATGAATTTCAAAGAAAAACAAAAGCCAATAAAAACTAGTCCCAAGACACCGAAACCCGATAAAACCCAAATACTATCAAGCCTCCCTGGAAAATACACCCTACTGAGGTACTCTCCGACATCTCAATATCGATCCATCAAGAAGAAGCTCATGATACATCAACAACAAGTCATGAAAGAAATGGAAAAACTTAGACAGTCTTTGATCCCGTGGACAAGCGGGATAGCAGTGCCAACATGGAATCTCTCTCAGAAGATGGAGGGGTGGCTGCAAGCTCTTGACCCTCGGTCTCCATACGAGCAAGAACATCCACAGCCATCGGTATAGTGCTGCCATCTATGAAAGAACTCATGTCTGCAACCAGGCTGTGTGGCTACGATCTAAGTGCAGTGTTGTTCGCAGTATAGATATCCCGGGTAGCTATGGCCTAGTCCCTTTCAACATAAGTGGCATCCCGGGTAACTAATGCCTCCTTAATCTCCTCAAAAACCGCATCACGGGTAGATCTAGCCTCATCTATCTCCTCAAGAGCTGCATCTCGGGTAGATCGGACCTCGTCTCTCTTAACAAATGCTACGTCCCTAGTAGATCGAGCCTCGTCTCTAGCGGTCAAAGCTATATCCCAGCTAGAAAGGGCCGTGAACATCAGTGCCCTAACTTGATCCCCCTCGAAAATCATCCAAACTAATGAATCAATAATGGCTGAATCTGTCCTGGTAGGGATGCTCGGAGGGTCACTAACTAAAAGCCGCAGTCAGGCCGGTAAACAACTCATCCTTCGTGGGAGAATCAGGATCCTCCATAGGCTCCTCCTCATCAGAATCAATGCTCGGAGCTGACTGGATAACCGCAACCAATACAATATTTGCCTCCAACCATGCAAAATATTCTAGAGAACAATTTGGATGGCTAGTAGAAAAATCAGACCTCTCCCTACGAGTCCAATACTCATAAGTCATGGTAAGGTCAACTGATGACAAAGACGAAGATGATATCCACTGATCCATAGCCCCTGT
Organism: Panax stipuleanatus; assembly: GCA_020205555.1. NCBI lineage: Eukaryota > Viridiplantae > Streptophyta > Magnoliopsida > Apiales > Araliaceae > Panax > Panax stipuleanatus. Next base: position 11,442,835 of record CM035123.1, on the reverse strand, counting down.
AAAGTGGTGGATGATATGTGGTCACCCCTCTCAAACCCGCCAGGGGCAGATAATCCATGCCAACTGCATGAGTGATAATGTTGTAGGGGGAACTCAGCCCTGAGCATAGCAAGATCGAAAAAGGATGCTTGATCTCTGATAAAAAGGCCGACCATGATGCCGCATCTAAACACTCCGTTGTTGGAATGAGTAAGACATAGCTATCTCATTGGTAAAGCAATACCCATGATGTCGAAAAATGCCAATAGGGCTCAAATGTGTCATAAACCACACATACAGCCGAACGGCGCTGCCTTTGAAAAATCCTCTAGATGGGTACTACAGGAAGTAGCCGACCTCAAAGTCTCGGCTAATACCATCGACAGAATCGTACAACCTCGTTTGAAGGCACGAACCACTACTATCAAGCTAGTGCCCAAGTGGTCCATATATAGGGGCATGCACAAAAAAGCAGTGACGTACATCAACAGAACGTCTATCCGTGCAAACTGCCACTCATCTGTAGGGATGATAAAATTTCTTGAATATCGTTCGTAGCTATCCAGCCGGCCAAAGTGATCGATTAAAAAGTCCAGGGACACCACATGCCTGGCAGTAATCTCCTCAGTGACGACTCTGAGTCTCAGACCAATCATGATCACGAACGGTCGTCTCATAACACTAATGGTTTTCCTGGCACATGGCAGATCTAATGCCCAAACCCGTGAGGCTATCACACTCCTCCAGCGTAGGAGTCAACTCATGAAGGCCAAACCTAAAAAGCCTACCTCCAAGAAAGACACTTAAAATCGATGACACATGTTGAGAGGACCCAACGACACCTCAATGTAGTTCCATCAAATCCAGAGCAAGTCTCAAAAGGAAAAGACATTGATATATCGAGACGACCAATCACAGGGATGAAATGGCAATCATTATAGGATGCAACCTGTCAGCAACTCATCACTCCTGATGTGCGAGAAGATCTGATCTCCTTCGACCCACAGAAGCATATGGGCTACTGTCCTGGCAAAACATATCTCATACCCGACGATCTATTCCTTGAGCAAAAGGCCACTGATTAAACCTCACAGATCAAGCCAAATTTGGTTAAAGCCATCACACCATCAACCAAGCTGAGCTCTTAGGTCCAATTCATTGGAGTCTGAAGGCATCTCGACATCAATCATCAAATTTAAAACAACAACATAACGATATATCAAGCATAATCATCAGCAGGTTGAAAAGCTGACACCCTCAATCTGAAACTTTCATCAAATCAGAAGAAAGGTCATCAAAGCCAGTTGCTCCTACAAATCAAAAACAATGATTTAGGCATCCAAACATCAAGGCCTATATCCACTACATGTCCACCATGTGGGTTATAATGTAAATAACTCTTTCGATCGTGGCGCCGTATTAGCCCATTTGTCAAATATACAACAAAGCAATCAACCCAGATGACAAGCAAGACTGGGGCAAGTTCAGAATCAACGACAACCCAATGTTGGGACCCTTACAACAAGAATGGACCTATTTTAAAAATTGCGATAATTCAACACTGGGGCATTTATCAACCATCCAATAAAAATGCACCAGTCGGCACCATCAGTATGGTCCATCATTATCCAAGCTTCCATCATTGGCAATCTGGTATGATCAATCTATCTTTTCCAATCATGATTTTCTTAGAATACTGCGATCCACTGATAAAGTACGACTCTTTCATCTCTTTATGTGCTTTTAATTTCCAGTCACATACATTAGCGATAATATACATGATAAGTATAGACAAGTCTTGCATTAGAATCTCAGAAAAAAATAGGAATTTTTTTTGCTTAACTTGTTATGAATTGGATTAATTTCGATAAGCGTCCGTGGAGCAAGAATCATGGGAACGATTAGAGAATTAAGATAATTTAACCTTTTGATTAGGCATGACATCCTAGTTTAAAACTCTTTTTGGAACAAACTTGACCTATATGCATGTCTGCACTTTGCTATTGCACTAACTTTTAGTTGTGAGGTATGAAACTATGGCGACGGGGATGATAATTAGTAGCCAGGCTAATGTCTCGAATTGTGGCCTAGGTTATTTGAGTTATTAAGCCTGGGGGGTGTCTTTACACCTGGTGCCCTAAATCCATCTGGTTTGGGAGCCACCGACCCAATGCTCGTTACATGGGTAACTCAGTGCCTAAGAAAATGAGCATTACAAGAAGAAGAAGGAAAAACCTGAGCAGATCCGAATCGTGGCCTAGGTTACTCGAGTAATTAAGCCCAAGGGGTGTCTCTACACTTAGTGCCCTAAAGTCGTCTGGTTTGGGAGTCATCGGCCCAACACTCGCTACATGGGTAATTTAGAGCCTAAAAAAATGAATCTTATGTAAGCTCAGGCGAGGATCAAAAAGCGTATACCGCCTGACTTGTCTCAAAGTGTGGCCTTTGTTACTCAAGCCAGTAAACCCGAAGGGGTGACTTAACACCTAGTGCCCTAAAACCGTCTGGTTTAGGAGTCATTGGTCCAAAACTCGTTACATGGGTAACCCTGGATAGCCTAAGAAAACGAGACAAAGTTAAGCGAGGGAAGCAAAAAAAATTTCAAGATAAAAATGAGATAATCTAAAGTCCTATAAGAGAAACCCCTGCTAAGGGTTGCGTCTCATTGTGCACATGTTATATGATGTTTAATTTTGTGGAGCAGTGTCTAGAGCAAAGATAAGGTGTCTCTGATGAAGGGAGATGAGTCTTTTGAATCTGATCCTACCCATGAAAAATGACCATGGACGCTTAAAAATTTTCTTGCGATTTCATAACTTGACAAATGAAAATTTTGATTTCCTTAGGAAAAAAATTCATTTTCATACTCCCTTTCAAGATATTTAGCAATAAGATAAGAGTGCATTGAATACAAGCATTCAATTTCATAAAGTTTAAACTTCAAATGCCTCATTCACAAGATCATACTAATCCCGAAGGCTCGAGCCATCAAGCTTTTGGCACATTTCGTTCAATATACAGGAAATTGCCCACTCAGGATGTGGTCAACAAAGCAAGTTTCTTCTGTGAACCTCAGTAACAACCTGCGAAAGGGCTGGGGCATTTTTGATTCCAAGAAATGGAAAGGATCTACGGCGGGACCAGGCTCCTCATCAAAAAAAAGGGAGAATTCCTGAAAAAAATTAAGGCGACATAACTTTGTCCGTCCACAAGAATGGAAAAATTCTCAAGTGAGTCCTTAACTCAGAAAAAATAGATGCCCGATGACAAAAGGTCTGGAAAATGAAATCTACATCATTAAACATGTTAACCTGTGCCAAGTCCTCAAAAGTCAAAGCCTCTGCACTGCATTTCAACTCTGGGCAATGAAGGAACGAGCTACATCCTCCAGGACGTCAGCATCACCTGGGTCATCAGCCAATCCAGATCTAATTAAGTAGGGTCACAAAGTAAAGAGTTCACCCTTTTTCATAATCAATGATCTAACCGGTGGCATCAATCTAGCGTAGCATTGAAGAAGGATCCGGTGATGTAGGCCGTGGAACACTACTTCAGCGAAGATATCGGGATATCTCCTAATAAATCCATCAGTGTTTGGATCGCCAGAGGGACCAGCACCAGATCCAGATCTAGAAAAATAGCAGCCTCAACGGGATCCCCACCAAAGACGACATATGAAAGGGGAACATCTGAATCTGCCATGCCAAAAGAAGTCATACAGGAGTTAGAGATGATAAGCCTATCAAAATCCATTCACCTCAGAAAGAATGAGGTATGGTTCTACATCAAGTCAATTAAGCATATGCATCAACCTAGGACAAATTAAGATCATCATATTATGTTTGGTATGCACATGTGCAATAAGCGCTACATTAGCGCACATATCCATTAAAAAGTTAGACATACATACCCAATAGAATTCAAAATGCATACACATTAAATACACAAACTCGATGAAAAGGTCTGCTACCGTTCGAGTAGGCATCGGGATAGTCTAATGATCAACCATTGTCCCTACCATTAGGGTAGGCACTGTTGAAAACTACCGGTGTAAGTTATCATCAGGATAGGCATCGGGAGCACCCACTGAAGTAACTCGGAAAAAGAGATATATCCCTAGTAGAGGAACCTTCAAAAATGTACAACGGCCTCAGCCAAGAGAAAATCTGCCCCCTGATAGTATCGACAGATTGGGGAAACCATTGGTCTAAAAACCAAAGTAACAACAAAGGCTATCATAAAGGACATCATTCCCAGTAGAAATGTAGAAAACATTTTAGTTTATCCTCATCAAATAAGCATCGGCAACACCGATGGAAATCAAACCGTTAAAATTAACACAACCATAGACATCAGCAGCACGGATGAAAGTCAGCCGTTGAGATCAGCCCCAACACAAGCATCATTCATGACCGGTCAGGGTAAGAGATTTGAGATGCGATATGCGATTTGCGATGCAATATGCGATTTGCGAAGTGCAAAATGCGATTTGCGAAAACATTTTAACATTCATTGCATTGCGATTTGCATCATTAATATCCTGTCATATTTCAAGTGTCTAGTAAATCTTTATCATGTTCATTCCATTACATTGCATAACATGATAAAGTGGGGCATCTGTAGACACTCGAAGTTTTTGCATTCCTGGTACTAACCCTGCAGGAGGGTAAATCGACACCTCAACCCCGGTCACCAATATCGGGATGTCAACTCAACCCCGGTTACCAATACCGGGACAACTATAGCCCCGATCACCAATATCGGGATATCAACTCGACCCCGATCACCAATACCAGGACAACCACATCCTCGGTCTCAATACCGGGCCATCAGTTCAACCCCAGTCTCAATACCGGGCCATCAGTTCAACCCCGGTCTCAATACTGGACCATCAGATCAACCCCGGTCTCAATACTGAGCCATCAGATCAACCCCGGTCTCAATATCGGGCCATCCCCTGGTCTCAATACCGGGTCATCAGATCAACCCTGGTCTCAATACCGGGCTATCAGATTAACCCCGATCTTAATACTGGGCCATTAGTTCAACCCCAGTCTCAATACCGGGCCATCAGGTCAACACCAGTCTCAATACCGGGCCATCAGATCAACCCCGATCTTAATACTGGGATATTAATTTAGCCCTTGTGGCAACCCTAGGAGGTACAGTTAAGCCCCGATCATAACTGGGAGATCCAGTTCAGCCCTAGAGATAACCCTAGGAAGCTAATTCAACCTTCAGAGACAAACTTGAAGCATCACATCATCCTCGGAGTCAACCTTGGGAGGACCAAGTCATCCTCGAAGACTATCCTTAGGACAAACATAATCGGCTGGGAGCCAAACCTCGGGAAACAACCCTGGGAAGAAAGTCGAAGACCGTGCCTACACAGTAAACAACCCCGGGAAGGGAAAAATGGTCATTCTACCAACTTAAAGCTGATTCAGTCACACTCAAGCTAAATTGATGTACCAAGGTCAGAACGAACTATGACGTTGATCCCAAGTGAAAACAGCGTAAGACGGCTCAACTGATAAATTGTGGGGAAATGAAGACCTGGTTATGAACCTATATTTTTGGATTTAAAAAGGATTAAATCATATGTCATTGTGATGTCCTCGGAAAGAGCTTTCTAAAAAGGTATAGCACACCCCAAACGAACGCTCCGATCAAAAGTTAATAAGTTTAGAATCTGACCTTGCATTGCTTGAGTGCACGTACTTCGAGACGACTGGGCCCACCATCCAGACCCTGCCACGTGGAGCTGCAGGTAGAGTGGAGGTAGCCAAAGGTATAGGGGAGGCACCCGGGTTTATATATATGAGTGCACCCGCAGCTCATTTTTCAATTCAAAAAACGCTCTGAACACCTGCCCGTTTGGTTTTCCAGCTATTTTCTTGTCTTCCAAACCCAAATTTTTTCACTCTAACACGTAGATATTCCCATATACTACCACATATCAGAAAATAACCTGTAGATTTGGACATTTAAAGCCAACGATTTGGCAAAAAGCCCGTGTAGCAGTTCATTGTGAGTATTTTTACAATCAGAAAGTTATTATTACTTCTTTGCTCTTTTATACACTCGCATATCAAGTTTCATTTTCTAAATATGTCCGGATCTCATTTCCGTGGCCGTTTTTGTTAACTTTTGGTACATTTTAGTACCTAAACGCATTTTCTGGCATTTTTACAACTCGGATTGACGATTCGTCGCTTCCAGTAGCTTTTATATACTTACATCTTCGTTACTAGAAACTTCGCTGGACTGGGATATCTTCCCAATCCGGGTTTGGCTTTTATTTATATATTTACATGTATATATACTAACTTTTCAATTCTGTCAAGCCCGGATGTCAAATCTGCGGTAGTTTAGTACTTTTATATATAAATACGCATATATAAGCAGCCTTCACCACACTTGGTTATCTTTTCAGTCTTGGTTTGACTACTTTTCTGTCTATATATATATTTATATTTCAGTTCGGCTTGGATCATTCTGGGACCTTTTTACTTCTTTTATATATAAATATGCGTATATAAGCAACATTCACCACACTAGGTTATCTTCCCAGTCTTAGTTTAACTAATTTTCTGTATATTTATATTTTAGTTCGGCCTGGATTATCCTGTGGCCTTTTTACTATTTTATATATATATATATATATATATTTGCAGCATTCACCACACTAGGTTATCTTCCCAGTCTTGGTTGACTACTTTTCTGTCAATATTTAATTATATATATTTTAATTCAAGTCCGGGCACAGGCGTGAAAGCTCGTCGCCCTTTTTACAGTTTTTATGTATATATTTCATTTCTGTCCAGCCTGGATCTTTTTGTGCCTTTTATACAAGTTTTATAAATATATATATATTTCAATTCCAGTCCGGGCACCGGTTTGAAAACCCATCGCCCTTTACAGCTTTTGTATATATATATATATATATATATATATTGCTTTACTAATTTTTATTAAATTGTTGCCTTAAATATTCATTTGATATGAATCGACACTGTCATTTCTACGGGCGAACTAGATTTCTTTAAATCTCGACAACTGTAGCTTTCAAACTGTTCAAAATAGGTCCAGACGGAACCGTGAAGCTAGAATGGTTGAGATTTATTTAAATCTAGCATTTTTTCTAGTTTCAGTTATAAAAGCTACATCGCGGCCCTTAGATAGCTATCTAGTGGGAACGAGATGCTTCGGCCATGTGCGAGCCAGGATTTACTGATGAATCCTTGGTTCTAGAGATATTTGGATATATTTTTGTACATATTTAAGTTGTGTAGGTTTATCGACCTCCCTATGTGAGCCTAGGAATCGTGGGATTCATGATCAAACTGATCAGAATCTGATTCCCATGATGGACAAACTCCACTTTACAAATGTACCGTGCCAGTTTTTCTATAAAAAAATATACATACAAAAGACCTTAAAACGGTTATCCGAATTTAAGATCTCAACATAGTGAAAATATAGTTTGTCATGTCAGAGTCACTTGATGGCTATCGTGCCCATGAGAAGACCGATATGTGTATATATTTTATGGTCGAGGATGGTTCGCAGCCCGACAATCATCATTCAAATTGAGCCTTAAGGCTGAAAAGATAAAACTGAAGTATCGATATGCTTCAATTCCTATATTAGCGTTAGGGTTTGAAAACCTTCTTTCAAAACATCATTTTAATAATCTTTTCGAAAAAGAAGCTTTTGCAAATTAAATCAAACACTTTTGCAAATCAAATCAAAGACTTTTTGCAAATCAAATCAAACCCTTCGTATATAGGTTCAACGATGCATAAACATGTTTTTAATCAAACATAGACCCGATTTCATACAGCATTCATACACACATTGTAGATTTAAAAGGGAAATATTGAAAAGATGCGGTATCAGTGTTTACACGGGAGTTATGGGGTGCCTAACACCTTCCCCACACTTAACTAAGCCCCCGAACTCAAACTTTGTTTTCAAAGATCAAGTTTTGACAGTGTCCATCAATTGGGCCTCATTCAAATAAAACTCGGTTGAGTTAGTACAACCATTTCAAATCTACCAACTGGCGACTCTATAAAACGTTCAAATCGACGACATGATACATGTTGGCCTTTTCCTAAAAACCCTTCAAAACCTTTTTTGCAAATAAAAAGAGTAAGGCTAGAGATAACTTAGGAAGGGAGGAAGATCCGGGTTGTGACCCGACCCGCAGATTTTTCCCCAACTTCGACACTTGCTTTAGTGTCTCCACACACATGATCATAAGATCAATCATCCTCATCCAATGAGTAAGCAACATATGTACCAATCTATCTGAATTTACTAATCCCCTTTTTATTAATCCCACGATTGAGAACTATTTTAGTTTTAAGCTTTCTAAGAATTTAGATCTCATTAGCTGATCAACATCATAATTCTAAAAATATTGCTTAAAACTATGAGTTATTTACATATTATAAAAACAGCATTATGTAGATAATTAAATGCCTTTAATAAATGAATACTTTTATTAATAAATAAACAAGATCATTTACAAAGTATATGCTTTATCATCATACATGATTGGCTTGTATGCATACTACTTTCAATCTCCCACTTGCACTAAAGCCAATCGCTATGGTATCTCATACCCATATTCTCTAAGTGACAATCAAACTGCTGTTGTCTTAAAGCTTTAGTAAATGGATCTGCAATGTTGTCTTGAGAGTTCACTATCTCTTTAGTGACTTCTCTTCTTTCAATGATTTCTTTAATCAAAGTGCCGCAACACATGTTTGGATTCAAGATGAGACTTAGGAACTATTCCTAATTCTGTAATGAACTTTTCATCCGAAACATCAACTTGCAGCTTCACTTACAGTTATATACTTTGTCTTTGTCACTAAACCAGTAACCTTTTACTGTTTGAAACATTTTCAATTCACTGCACCACCTTTCAAGGTAACGACTTACCCTAAAGTGGATTTGTTGTCGTTTTGGTCAGTCTGAAAACTTGAGTCTATTTAGTCCTCTAGTTTAATTCAGACCTATCATGTGTCATGATGACATCTTTAGTGTCAGTTAAGTACTTTAAGATGTTTATCACTATCTTACAGTGATCTTCTCCAGAATATGACTGATCAACATCAAGTCTCGTATATTTCATTGCGTACATAATAGTAAGTCATGCGATCTCTCTTTTATTGAGGATAATTTTAGAGAGATACACTCCATGACTATCATTATGAGACACCCTTTGGAGTTTGCCATGCTAAACGCCTTTAGCATCTAATGAATATACGTTCCTTGGGTTAAGCCGAACATCATTTTAAATCTATCTATTCAAATTTATATCCCCAATGTAGGATGTTCTACCAAAATCATTTATGGATGATTGTTTAGGCAACTTTATTTTGATCAATTATAGCATAAGAATATCATTCCCTATTAGTGATTTATCATAAACATATAATACAAGGAATGAAATAGCGCTCCCACTAACCCTTTTTGTATACACAAGGTTCATTCTCGTTTTTGATAAAATAAAACTCTTTTGATTGTCTCATCAAAATGAATGTTCCATCTTTGAGAAGCTTGTTACAACCCATAAATGGATTGTTGTAGCTCATATACATGATTTGCTTCAATCATTTGAACAAATCCATCTGGCTGTATCATACATACATTCTCCTCTAATAAGGTATATTTGAGGAAGGGCGTCTCCACGTCCATTTTGCCAGATTTAGTAATAATAAGCTGTAATCTCAAGTAAAATCCAAATGGACTTGAGCATTGCTTCAAAAATCTATTTTAGATCTTATGGTCATCTACCATTTCTCTAAGTCTTTATTACTCATATCCTGTTCGTAATTCAATGGATCATTATCATTCATGATGTGTACCTCATCGTCATCCTCTATGACGAATCCATACCTCTCAGGTATCTTCGGTACTCTTCCAGATTTTATGAATAGGGTGTTGTACAGAAGGTGTCTCTACTTGGACAGGTTCATCCAATTGATCTGTAGTGGTTTGTGGTTCTTGAATTTCTTCAAGATCTATTTTCCTCCCACTAGCCCTTCAAGGATAAACTCCTTTTCCAAGAAGGCAGCGTGTTTCGCAACAAACACATTTTGCTCAGTAGGATTGTAGAAATAGTATCCCAAACTTTCTTTAGGATATCCCACAAACGTGTACTTATCAGATCTTGTCCCAAGTTTATCATTTTGAAACCTTTTTCACATAAGCTGGACATCCCCAAATCTTAACATGCTTAAGACCAGATTTTCTCCCAATCCACATCTCATATGGAGTCTTGAGGATGGATTTCGAGGGAACCTTATTTAGTAGATATGCAGCCGCTTCTATTGCATAACCCCAAAATAAAATTGGAAGATCAATAAATCTCATCATAGAACGAACCATGCCCAACAATGTTCGATTTCTCCTTTCAGATACTCCATTTAACTATGGTGTACCTGGTGGAGTCCATTTTGAGATTATACCATTTTCTTTGAGATAATTGAGAAACTCACCGCTTAAGTATTCCCCACCTCAATCTGATCGATGAATCTTAATACTTTTGTCTGTTTGTTTCTCTACTTCACTTTTGAACTCTTTGAACTTTTCAAACAATTTAGATTTGTATTTTATTAAATACACATATCCAAATCTTGAGTGATCATTAGTGAAAGTAATAAAATAAGAATACCCTCCTCGTGCATTCGTTGTCATAGGTCCACAAACGTCTGTGTGAACCAACGCTAACAACTCTGTAACTCTTTCTCCTTTTCCACTAAAAGGAGATTTAGTCATTTTACCCATGAGATAAGATTCACAAGTTGGATATGATTCATAATCGGATAGCTCTAAGAGCCCATTCTTATGCAACTTGGATAATCTTGTTTCATTGATATGACCGAGTCTACAGTGCCACATATTGGTATAATTAACATCATCCCTTTTCCTTTTCTTAGTTTGTTCTATTTGAAATATATTTTCATGCAAGTCAAGTATGTTAAGTCCATTTCGCAAATTAACAACACCATATAAAACATTATTTTTTATAAATAGAACAATTGTTGTTCTTTATTATAATTTCAAATCCATCCATATCTAATACAGAATTTGAAATAATATTTCTAATGATATTCGGAACAAAATAACAATTATTTAAATAAATAGATTTGCCCGTAGGCAGTGCTAAACAATAAGTGCCTACAGCTAATGCAGCAACCTTTGCTCCATTTTTCACTCGTAGAACAACCTCATCCTTGTTCAACTTTCTACTTCTGACCAGTCCCTGCACATTATTATATATGTGAGAACCACAGCCGGTATCCAATACCCAAGTAGAATTTTGACTTTCATAAAAATTAATTTCAACCATGAACAAACCTTGATTGGAAGTTGAAGCTTCTCCAAGCTTCTTCTCTGCCAGAAACTTCTTGCAGTTCCTCTTCCAATGACCCGACTTGTTGCAATGGAAGTACATTCCTTTTCTAGATGGATCAGGTTTCTTTTGATCCTTCATATTCACTTTGCCCTTAACCTTCTTAGATTTCTTTTTTTCAGAAGATACCTTGGGCCTCTTCCTTTTCTTGAAAGAATCCACCATTAAGACATGGTTCTTCTTGGATGGAAAGTGACCTTCTACAGTCTTTAACTATGTTAAGTAATTCAGGCAAGCTGACATCTAACTTATTCACCGTGAAAATTAACAACGAATTGAGAGAAGGTCTCAGGGAGTGACTACAAGACCAAGTCTAGACTCAACTCCCCTTCCATGACGAACCCAAGCTGTCCAAGGCGTTCAATCAAATTGATCACCCTTAGGACACGAGTCTCAAAGGCAATGCCCTCGATCATCCGAGATCGAAAGAGCTCCTTAGATATCTCATATTTAGCAGTCCTACTTTGTTCACCATACAACTCCTTGAGGTGAAGCAACATAGTAGGAGCATACAGGTTTTCATGCTGACGCAGAAGCTAGTTATTCATGGATGCAAGCATGATGCATTGAGCCACAGATGCATCATCTTGCCATTTTGTTATGGTGGCAATATCTTCCTCAGAGGCTGATTCTAGAACAGTTCTAGGGACAGGTGAATTTAGGACATAAGAAATCTTTTCAGCAGTGAGAACTATTCTCAGATTCGTTAACCAGTCAGTGTAATTCGTCACAGTCAGTTTATTAGTATCAAGTATGCTACGCATTGAAATTAGTGATTTTGACATTTTTAAATTTTTGCATGTGAAAAGATAACATTTTAGCAAATATTCTTTTATTTAATTTTATATACCAAAATAAATTAGGTCTTATTTTAAATTGGTATCTTTCACTATTTTCTTCAAACTATATTACTCTCATATATATAGTTCGGCAAAATCTAATTAAAGATTTGATAGTGAGATTAAGGATCCCATTTTAAATGTATATAGCCTTGTGGATAGCACAACAAACGATATATAAATAAATAGGTAGACAACTCTTTGTCAATTACATCAACATATAATTCCTTTTTATTTTGCCTCTTCAATCATAATGATCAAGTGTGTGCATATCCGAACTAAAATAATTTAAGTTAAGTTCAACCTAGCACTTCCATAAATTCAAAAAAAAATAGTGTCCTTGTGAATAGCACAACAAAATAATATTATTCAATTTTCTTGATAAGCATCAAATGTGATTAAATTAATATCTTAAATACGCAATACTTACCTTGTGAATAGTACAATAAACTCGTATTAAATATTTAATACTCTATTAATTTATCATGCTAGAAGGCGACGTTCGATATTCCAAATATCTCTGAACGCTTTAGACTTAATATAATTTCTTTGAGGGGTTTGTTATTATTTGTCTCATCTTGTTTAGCGCGCGCGCGCACACACACACACACACACATATATATATATAATACGCGTCATTTTATTAAAACATGCGAAGCATGTTTGTATAAAATATAATATATATAATACTTACAATGCACATATAGAATACTATATTCTACTCGGATTGCTTATGGACTTTTATTCTAGTTTGGTTCACTAGAGCCACCAAGTGAACCAAAAGGTCAAACCTAGGAGTGCAAAAATTTAAATTTAAATGTAACTGTTATATTAAAATCCGGGCTCCATACAAACGGGTCTTCACGCGTTCCTTGCTCCTTGGTCTTCAATTTTTTCAAGATAATTCTAACTATTTCTATTACATTAAACTATTTAATAGAAACCTTGATCAACAGTCAAGGGGAAGTATATAGAAGAGAGATAGAATTTTACATTAAGAAAAAATCAGAGAAGACGAGGTACGTAGACGCCATTTAATAAAACTCATTTATTCAAGCATTCAACTAAAATAAAATTCAATCACATTGGTCAATAGTTCCATAATCAATCCCATTTATTATCATACATATCACCATATGCATCAATAAATAAACATTCATCTCATGAATTAAAACATTCCATATATATATGAGTATCATTTAATAGGCAATTTTAAATTGCATAAAATTCAATTTTAAGATTAAAATAAACTCTTTATTTTAATTATAAAATTATTAAAAATATTATATATATATATATATATATATATATATATATGTATAACGTTAATCTGACTTGAATGCAGACTTTGTAACCTTTTTGAAATCCTTTTTCTAATGAATCTCCTGAATTCCTTTTAAAAGGTGATCTATGTGATTCAAAATCACCTTCCTTTTAAAAAACATCATGCGGGGTTATCATATATATATATATCTATATATATATAATACTTCACCTTCGCCCTTCACGAAATCACCTTTCGGAAAAAAAAACAATAGTTTCGCGATTTTGATTTCGTTTTTCGTTTTTTTTTCTTTTCTTACAAAAATATTAATAATTTTATACAATTAATTATGTCCAATAAATTATTCTAAATACATACCCATATGTATATGGAATCAAAACAATTAATAATTGTATAAAAGTTTGGCTCAAATACCACTGTTGGGTTTGTATGAAATCGTGACGCAATCAAATTGCAAAATAAGCGGAAGCATGATATATAGAGTTTAATTTTTTTTTACAAAATCATTACTCGGATCATCTTTTATGCAAATTATTAATTTAAAACGATAAATAAGAAGTTATGGAATCATACCCTTGTAGAACAAAGCTTCCACAGGTACGAGTTCAATTCCTTGTTCTTCGTGATCTCCTTGAATTTTTGGGTTAGATTCCTTTCTTTGATCAACGTTAGGCACCCAAGTGTTTGGGCTCTAGAGGTGATCCACCAAGGAAAAGGAATTATTCAATAAGGAGGGTGGTTGGCTAAACCCTAGTTTTCAATTCTCTATAGAAAAGGAGTACTCTCCAACAATTAGAATTTCATCAACTGATATTTATCATAAGACTCCTCTTATATAGATATTGGTCAACCATTCTAATCCTATTAGAAATAGGTTTTCATTTAATTAATTAAACTTCTTTAATTATTTAGGCTTCCCAATTATATTAAGATTAATTAATTAAACTCCTTTAATTAATTTGTCTCCTAATCTTATTAGGAATAAATGAGAGTACTAATATTAAATTAATTTCTAAACTCCTTTAGAAATTAAAATAATAATAATTGTAATAATATTAATAAGACTCATCTTATTAATTTATATTTAATATTTCTAAAATGTTAAATAATAAGCATTAAGCTATTTAATTTATTCTATTACAATAGATTAAATTAATTACACTTAATATATTATTACGATTATGCCATTACCTTCTTAAATAATTGTTCTTTCTTTTATGGTGTGACCCTTTAGGTTCTTCATAGTAAACCGGTTGTGAATAAATCAATTAGAACAATTCTAATATTATTTAAATAAATAAATTAAACTCTATTTAAATAAATAATATTTATTCTACAATAGGGATAAGCCTCCCTAGCGATCGACGACTATCTAGATAATATATATTTCAACATTAATCATAAAAGAACCTGTGAGTAAATAGTTACCGTACAATTTAATACTTCCACCATACAATGTCCCAATTAAATATAAGACATGGAATTACTGTCAAGTCTTATTTTATTTAATTATATGTATTTCGATCAGAAAATGCACAACTCCAAATAATGCAAGTTAGAAACTCCTTTCTAATTTCATTCTGCCTTGACCAAGGACTACTGGGTTGTCATTTAACGAATCACATAGGACATATCTCTTCTTTTACTAGAAGTGGTAGATTCTTTATTGATCATTCATTATCTCCATATGTAACTCATTATACCCAGGCATACAGTTTGATATACCCTAAGCGTCATAAGGAATAAGTCAAAGTATAATTCATTACATACAAGATACTATGATGATCTCAAGTCCAAAGATCACTTGTACTACTATCACATTAGGAATTCCTATTGACAGGCGAGTAAAACTCCATTAGGTATTCCATAGCGAGTCACGTTCAGTGAACTTATTCTCCAATAAGCACCTATATACTTGCTTTAGTGTCTCAATACAAATGATCATGAGATCAATCATCCTCATCCAATGAGCAAGCAACATATGTATAAATCTATCTGGATTTACTAATTTCCTTTTTAGTAATCCCACGATTGGGAACTATTTTAGTTTTAAGCTTTCTAAGAATTTAGATCTCATTAGCATGATCAACATTATGATTCTAAAAGCATTGCTTAAAACTATGGGTTATTTATATATTATAAAAACAGCATCATGTAGATAATTAAATGCCTTTAATAAATAAATACTTTTATTATTAAATAAATAAGATCGTTTACAAGTATATGCTTTATCACCATACATGATTGACTTGTATGCATACTACTTTCAATATCATTGCCACTACTATTCGCGCCCTTCTGGGTTTCTCTCCTCTGGAGCGAGCCTTTAAGGATCGTAGTATTCGATCAGGCTCTCTGAATGTGGACGCAACTCAGGGTACTCTTCAGGAGTCGTTGCCTGATGATTTAGTGGAGAGGGATTGCATCTTACGACGTCTATTCCTGACCATCATGAGGGGTTGTTTCATTACGAATAACTCCTCCACTGTTCCCTTTAGCTTGGTAGGAGCTGTTTGGGACGTAGACCACATTGCGCTCAGAGGGAGTGACCGATGCTTGGCTGGACTTCTACCCGTTTCTCTTGGTGAGTCATCTTGACCGATTTATGATTCTCTGAATCTTGATTTGCCTTTTCTTGACTAATGTCGAGTTCTTTGAATTGACAGTTCTGGGCTTACGAGAGGCTCCCTTACCTCTGACCTCTCACTATTCTGGGCTTAGACACCTGCCCTCGGGGTCACAGATGGCATCAGTCCACATTATCAGAGGTTTCAGTTTCGGTTTCAGTGGATTTCCCCCATGCCCGCCTATAGCTGGAGTTTTTGTCCGCATCTGACGTAGTGTTGGTCCCCTATACTGCCGAGCATCTTGTTGATGGATTTAAGGATGGTGTACTGACAGGGCTATAGTATTGCCGAATTCCTCTTCTGTTCGATGGCGGTTGGGAGCTCTACCTTGGAGAACGTGCCTTCTAATATATCATTGAGGAGATTCATCTTCCTTCCCTACCTCCACCTCAACGGTTCTGGCCTTTGGCTCTTTAGAGATTCTTATGGCGGGGTATGAGGGGTTTCATCTATCAGACGATCCCATTACCTCGGATGACTTATCCGCTTGGTGGCGCCCTCGCACTATTGGAGCTCATACTAGGGCTGCCAGGTTCTTGGGAGATATGGTCCCAAGGTTCATTACGGTGACCGAATAGATGCCTTGCTTTCAGGAGCCTTCTCATCAGTCCCAGATCACAGCTTTGACTTATCAGGTGGAGAGGCTGTCGATGTACTGTCGCCATTCGGGAGGGGATCTGTCATTAGCTGATACATTCGATTCCCAAGGGCTCGAGGTTAGACCATCAGGTATTGGTGGCTTTATGGACGGAGAGAGTCCCTATGATTATCGCCCTGGTATGCAGGAGATATTTTATTGCTCTAGTACGCAGGATACACCTTATCGCCCAGATTTGCAGGACATACCTACTCAGGATGACTTGGCTCAGGTTGATCAGTTTGATGACACCATCACTTTTGTGGAAGACATGGTGACCCCTCCATAGGCCCTTTGTTAGTCACAGGGTGCATATGCCCCATTATCATGTACTTTTTATTTTTAGTTTTTTACATGTATCATAAGTATGACATTAATGTATATATAAAACTGATGTATTTCATTTTGATATATATGATGTTGTCTTTTTTCATTTATTTATTTCATCTGCTATATTACCGTTCATTACGATGCATGCTATATATTGAAATGCTAGGATAGAGATTGACCCCTGTATGGTCTTTTTGACACAGTTTTTACATATGGCTTCCTTTTTCGTTGCTCGCTTGGATCACCTTCCGCATAGTCAGATAGCTACCAGTTTGAGGGTTTGGCATGACATTCTGCCAGATTCTGACAGCATTGCAGTTGGTCGCATGCTGGGCCACTCCCTATCTCTATTATCCTTCCAGGTTCCAGAGGGATTTATTGATGGGATGCTCACCCACTGGATTCCAGAGCGCCATGTCTTCAGGTTTGGCTCTGATGAGTTGACTCCTACTTTGGAAGGAGTACGGTCGCATCTCCGGTTTGTCGATAGATGAGCTCTGCGCCAGAGTGGAAGTGGGACATATGCTCCGTCAGTTCATGACTGTTACCAGCTTGAGGAGTGCGGTCGTCTTAGCCGAGGTTGGTGGTAGCCACATCATCTCAATTGACTTCATGATAGACCATTTCGCCTCCGATGATAGCTTCATTATCCACCAGGTAGATTTTGCTATTTTTGAGGATCGATGGCACTATACGGGAAGATGCCTTGATCATGTGCATCTTAACTTACTTGTACATGCCCTTTTGTGCCGATCATATGAACTTAGGGATGTTGATAGCCGTCAGGTCTCTCAGAGATGACTTTACCATCCTTCCCCTTATCTTAATAGAGACATTCATTTCAGCATCTTTCTGTCGGTCTGTTGATGATCAGGAGTTTCGCGGTAGCCCTGTTCTCTTATATATCTGGTTCATGACTCACTTGAGATCTATCGGTAGGCTTTATCGTCATGGATTATGTTTCAGTCATGGCATGGCATCGACTTATTCATTCCGCCCATCTTCGAGTGTGAATGTGATTTCTTGGACTGTATTTTTGGATGTCATGGAGGAGCCATTTGAGATTATCATGTACTCTGGCTATTGCTCCTTCTTGAGTTTCATCACTCATGTGGCTGATCTAGACTTCCTTCTGTTGGCCGATTTGAGGGGTGTGACCACATATCATCCCCTAGCGGTGATGGGTCAGTTTGATCAGCATCAGGACGTTCATGGATTCTAGAGGATTGAGGATTATTGATTCCCCATATACTCAGCCACCGAGGCAAATTTGGCTCGGGTTTACGGGTTTTGGTCCCATCAGCTGACTGCAGAGTTTAGAGACAGTCATCCGGGTCTATCGACAGAGTATTTAGCTTGGCTAGAGTCGGATCTAGCTCCGATTGTAGCAGATTAGGCCGCGGATGAGCTCACTGATCATGCTCGAGAGGTTATCTAGAGTCAGACGGGTATTTTAGGTTAGCGGTAGAGTTGCTAAGACGGGTTGATAGACTGGAGTAGGATATTAGGGTTGGTCTTGTGACTGCAGATACAGCTAGGTACTTGGAGATGTTGTCTCACCTGACCGCAGATTTGTAGTACTGTTTTATTTTCCTGCACAAACTATGTTATTATCTTTTATCGCATGGTAGAACAAATTTTTGTATTCTAAACAATTGTATATATAAAAAGTAACAAGTTTAGCCCATTTCCCTCGTTTGAGTATGTCTAGACCTATATGCTGATTGTCGTTTTCGTTTCATGGTTTATTATTTTGATATAGAGCGACTCTTATCATCCTTGTGCAAAATCGGATAGTGCGATGTCGAGATACCTGAAGATTTTTTAGTATGGGCAGTCAACTTTGAGGGTTTTATCTGGCTATTTTGGGTTTTTTGATAGGTTTAAGGTTTGGGTTTGATATGAGGTAAAAGGGTTGATTTTTATTTTTCGATGGTTAGATCGCACCATAAATGGCTGCCTACGTACTCCCGTGGATGAGGGGAGATCAGGTCTTTCGTAGTTCAGGCTTGACCTAAAAACTTGACTTGATATATTTTCTCTTTTTTTCTTTTTTCTTTTTTTTATCTTTTTTCTTTTTTTTATATATACAAGTTCAAGTGAAAAGGAGTCTCAGATATAATACCGTTTCACATAATCGAAATTGACCAATTGCGAGAATTCTTCACCGTCCATCTCTTCCAACCTTATGGCTCCGCCTGACAAGATCGTTTTGCAATGAAAGGACTTTCCCAATTCGGGGCAAATTTTCCTCTAGCTATATTCTGGCCTGGAATGATCTTCTTCAATACCAAATCATGTTCTTTGAATGCTCGGGGTCTTACTTTCTTGTTATAGGACAGGAACATTCGATGCTGGTATAGTTGACCGTGAAAGATAGTTGCGGCTCTCTTTTCATCTACAAGGGATAGCTGATCGTATCGATCTTGAATCTATTGGCCCTCCTCTATCTGGGAGTCTAGAATTGCTCTTAATGATTTTAGTTCAACTTTTATGGGGAGTACCACCTCCATGCTATAGACTAATGAGTAGGGTGATTCCCCAGTCGAGGTTCGAGTCGAGGTTCGGTATGCGAGCAAGGTTAAAGGCAATAAATCCGGCCATCCTCGGTGGTTTGCCGACATCTTCATCATTATCTTCTTGATATTCTTGTTGGCAGCTTCCACCACGCTATTCATCTTTGGGCGATATATAACGGAGTTGAGGTGCTTGATATTGAACTTACTGCACAATTCCCTCATTATCTCATTATTTAGATTCTTGACGTTGTCTGACACGATAACCTCAGGTTATCCGTATCGATAGATGACGTTGTTTCTAATGAAACCAACAATGACCTCCCTGGTAACTTTGGGGAAAGAGGCTACTTCCACCGAATTGGTAAAATATTCAATTATGGTGAAGATGAATCTGTGACCATTACTGGCTTTAAGCTTAACGGGTCCGATCACGTCCATTCCCCACATAGAAAATGGTCATGGTGATGTCATGCAATGGAGCTGGTAGGCGGTGGATGGATCACGTTAGCATGGATTTGACATTGATAGCAGCGCTTGACGTGATCAACACAATCAGCTTTGAGGGACATCCAATAATGACCCGCCCTTAATATCTTCTTAGCAAGCAGGGGCCCACTCATATGTGCTCCACATACTCCACCGTGTACTTCATCCACGAGTCTTTGAGCTTGATCCTTGTCAAGGCATCTTAGAAGGCCTACACCCGAATCTCTCTTATAGAGGGCATCTCCGCTTAGGTAGAACTTCATTGCCATCCTCCGTATTTGTTTCTTTTCAACTTGGGTCATTCCCTCAGGGACAGATACATCTCGTAAATATTCTTTAATATCTTGACACCAAGGTAGTCCTCTAGGAGATAATTCATTGGATATTTCCCCAACGATATTCCTATAAGCTGGTGCATCTTGCGCTATGAGGGTGATAACAAGCAGGCCTTTCCGTGACGACATATTGATCAATGAGGCTAATGTAATGCATCGGCGAATTCATTCATATTCTAAGGAATATGCATAAAGGAAATATCTTCAAACTCTCCTGCCAACTTGACAATATAACAGTGGTATGGCAATAAATGTAATTCCTTAGTACTGTAGGCTCCTGTAGATTGCCTGATGACTAGCTCCGAATCTCCGAAAATTGCCAACCTTTTGACTCCCATGGATTGAGCCAATTTTAACCCAGGAGAAATCCTTCATATTCTGTCGTGTTATTGGAGTTGTTTAATCGCAACTTAGTTTCCACGGGGTACTGCTCCCCAGTGATAGATACCAGAATTTCCCCTGCCCCGACTCCTTTTGCATTGGCGAAGCCGTCAAAGTACAACTTCCAGAATTGTCCCATGTCTTCCTTATGGGCCTGCTGGATTGCCATCACCTCATCGTCAGGGAAATATGTCTCAAGAGGCTTATAATCTTCTGTCGGTGCTGCAGATAGATGGTTCGCGATTCCCTGTCCCTTAATGGACTTTTGGGTCACATAGATGATATCGAACTGCTGAAGGATTAGCTGCCATTTGGATAATTGACAGTTCAATATCGGTTTGCTAAAAATATACCTCAAAGGATCCATGCGGGATATGAGATGGGTTGTGACTGCCTCCAAAATAGGTTCAATACTCAACCCATTCTAAGTCACCAAATACATGGTACATAATCCAAATACAATCTTTTATAACATACAGTCGTGCAAAATACGACCACACAAACTATGAGTTTCATTATAAATCGATATGATACGAAATATAAACACTCAAATTCATTCCTTATTCATTACAATTATTGTCCCACTATTTTATAGAATAGTGAGGACTTCTACAGATCTAACTCTGATCATCACACTGTTCCCTGACTAGTCCCCGCGATATTCTCATTTCCTGAAGAGAACAATAGAAGAAAAGGGTGAGCTCAACTAGCTCAGTAAAGAATATTAATATTTTATCCCTGTAACAGGAATCAATATATATCTCAAATCAAATATTCATCTTTGCACTACAGGGCCAATGATATTCATCAAGTAATCATCTTTGCACTACAGGCCAAAGATATTCATCAAATAATCATTCATCTTTGCACTACGTTCCAAAGATATTCGTTTGTATCACGATTTAAGACTGAGGATGATGAAAAATAATATAAATAACGAATCCAGTGAGATAAAGGACAAAGATTAGGGATTCGTAAATTAGTTTATCCAAGTTCAAGAATACTCCCTAATAATTAATTGTGGAGCAAAATTCAAAAATAAAGTTCAAAACTTGGATCCAATCAAAGATAATTTGGATTAAAAAAATACTTTTTTTACCGTGAATAGTAACTCGTGAATAGTAACTTGTGAATAGTAATTTGTCATGAAAAGATGAAAATTTCATAAAAAGTTCAGACCAATATTCCAATGAAATGATATTAGATGAAAAGCAAAACTCAAAGAATTTATGATCATTTCAAGAATTATAAAAGCAATACTTACTGTGGTAAGTTCAAAATTAGGAATATGAAGTAAAATATTATTACTTTCATAATATGGAATATGAAAGAAAATAACATTCATTATGAATATTGAAAGAAAATAACATTATTTATGAGAAAAATAACATTCTTTACCTTAACAGGAGAGTAGTTTTGACTGGAATATCGGATATTATGCTGACAAAAACTTGCACTGTTATCAACACTCAAAGTATCTAAATACTCATAAGAAATACGCTCGATGTTATAGAGAAAAATTTTCTGATTCTGGTGTGATTTTCATTTATAACTAAGCAGCCTATTTATAGGAAAATGCTAGAAAGCCAGGTCTGACAAAACCTGCTACTGGCGGCTTCCTTCCTGCACACCAACTTAGAATTTGAAAACTTCAGCATTTCATTCCATAAAAGACAAAAGTGGGGCCCACCCATGTTTTTAATAAACATTTATTTCTGAAACTTTAATAATTCATAATAAATAGCCCTTTTATCAGAAAAATATGAACCTTATGTCCATTTCATATAAAATTTAATTCTCTACAACTTTGTAGAAGAAAATTTTTCCAAATTCCAAACGAAATTACCTAAATTTACATACGAATGATTTTTCCACACTTCCATTTCGATAAAATACATATAATGATAAAAACAACCATCAGCACTAATTCCTTCATTTATATCCACATTGAATAAATATTTCTTTATCATATAAATCAACAATTAATTATTCACAAATAATATTACAGAACAACAATATTGACAACCAGGTCGTTCCTAGGAAAGAGGTGGCTTTTCGATAAGGATTTCTCCTTACTGGCGCGCAATTAGATTAACTAACCCCTTTCCTAGACAGAACTTCCTAGACATTGCCAATAATGCTGTCTAATAATATTATTCAAATAATATGAATTATTGATTTGATAATGTAAAAAAATGTGCAATGATTACTGGTGTGCTGTCGCAGACAACCAAAAATAAATCTTACTGCGAAAAATAATTATATAGTAGTGCAAGTAAGAGTCGATCCCACAGAGACTGATTAATCTATTTTTATATACTTTATATTCCAGAAGAGGGGTTTTTTTTGAATATTTTTAATTAAAACAAACTAATGTGTAAAATATTATAGCGAATTAAATCAAGAGAATAAACCTTGGGTTAAGACAACTTCCACCTTAGAAACATACACTGATCATTGACTCAAGCATACACAATTAATACTTTGAATATTCATCGTTAGAATCACTCCCATATCTTTCCTTAATTTTAGTTAGATAGAAACAAGCGATCTAAATACCCCTAACTACTAAACAACTTCAGACAAGCGCTAAAAGTTTAATCTAGTAGAAGCTTTAAGAATTAGAAAAATCGATGAAGCTAAACAACACAAGCACAAGCGGTTGCATTTAATTTAGTTGAATATTCTTCCTAAGATCTAATAATCTCGTGATCTGCAGTCAATTATTAATCTTAGTTGCTTCGCAAATTAGAGTGACCAAACAATTACGGATTCGATATCTAATTTAGCAGTAGATTTCAATGAATAATAGACTAGTGTGCATCCTAGCAATTAAACAAATCAATCATATAATTCAAGCACAAAAAAATAATCAATACTCATAATATTAATTAAACAATTAAAATCAATTAGATCTCACAGTGTAATGCTCTAAGGCTTCCGTCTCCTTAATCCAAGAACAATAAATTAGCTATCCATAGCCATAGAAAAACCAAGAATTATAGAGAAGAAGAAGTATATTATTGAATAGATCAGATGAGATATTAAGGTATGAGTTGTGTTCCTCCAAGCCCCCTATTTATAACATAAGCCTCCACATGCCCTAGCTGCTTTCTTTATTTCTCCTGATTCCAACGTGCTAATGGAAATTAGCAACAAAAGTACCGCCTCCCCGCTGGGGCGGAATAACGTCCTGTCCAGCCAATTCAATTTCGTAGCTGCTTGTTGCCGAATCCACATGCGCCCATCTCTTGCTTCAATATAGAATTGTCAAGTGCTAATTTCATTTACTTACCAAGCTGCTTGACCCACATCTCCAAGCTGCTCACGTGGGCTGCTGATTTTAAATTGGACATAAGCTACTCCTACAATGGGTAATGATGAAACCGTGGGCCCCATGGTTACTTTCAATTCAAGCTGCTCCTTTTTCCTTTAGCAAGCTGATTTCGTGGGTTTCTTTAATGATTTGCATGGATTCTTATTAATTATGCATGCAAGGCTGGGCTTCTTTTTAATTCCCAAACCGAAGTGGCATGTTATAAATCATGGCCTTGTTTATTCCTTTTGAGCCCATTTTGCCTCCTTAGATCAATTGCACCTAAAATAACAAATATAAGATAAATGAATATACTTAGTTACAAAAGAGATATAAGAGATTAAGTATTAAGGGAATAAAATATAACATATTTCATTCTCATCAAATTCTCCCACACTTATCTTTTGCTCGTCCTCGGCAAAATAAAGATAAACTATAAAACCAAAAATTCAACTAAACAAATATGCCAAACTTTAGCCACGAATTAATACGAATTCCAACCTTGACCTCAAAGATTCAAAACAATAACTCTTGGAAAACATCAAAACAATGTATCATCTGAAACCCAAATTTTCCTATCAACATTACTTTACTCTCGATCCCTTGTGTGTATGTGTGTGAATCCACCTAGATCAAACCAATCAGACTCCAGAAAAATATACAAAATCAAAGCCTTAAAGGAGAAAGATAAACTCAACCACTTGCTTTCACACAAGTCTCAGTTAACATCAGCAGATAACATCAAAGGATCAAAAGGCTTCTTTTTTTTTTCTGTCGTATTATTTTTTCTTTTCTTTGGTAAGTGCATTTTATGCTCCATCTTACCTGCGAGTGCATTTTACGCTCCATCTCGCATGTCATGTGTTTATGAGTGAGTGCGTTTTACGCTCCATCTCATCCCACCACATGAATCATTTCTTGATTACTTTTTTAATTTTTTTCTTTCTTTCAATCTTGCAAAATTAGCCTAAATCATTTCCCTTTTCTTAAACAATACCTCATATCAACTTCAGGTGGTGATCAAACAATTGAGAGAGTTCAAAATTTCTTCCCTAAACATTCAATCAGATAAAATTCTTCTAAGTCAAAACTAGGTCGAACAAATGGATATGTGCTAAATAGTGAAGGGTCTCAAATAAAGTAGTGATCAATAAAGAAAACCTGAATTTAGATTACCCAATGTTTATCAGTCCTCCTAGAAGTTATCACAAAGAAATCAAAATTTTATCATTGGTCCAAAATCAAAGTCCAAATTAACTTATTTCTCGAGTGACACATCCTAAAACTACTCCATTTTCGTAGGAAACATGATTGCACTTAGCATGTGCAACAAGCCTTTAAACCCCAAGGTTACCCCAAGTGGACGAGTTTTGTCTCGTGAGGGTTTGCAGTGAATATACCCACAAAATTCAAAAAAAAAACAAAAAATAAAAAAATTTGAAAAATATCCTAAATAATAATAATAATAAAAAAATAATAAGTATCCTAAATCCTTCCCCCACACTTAAAACTTACATTGTCCCCAATGTAAACTAAAATGCAAAGAAAAGTAAAGAGATACTCCCCTATGGGTTGCCTCCCATGCAGCGCCTTTGTTTATGGTCGTTGGCTCGACCCCACGCTTCCTTGGAGTGAACTCTTGTAGACCGGATCCTTTAAGGTCCGCCTTCTCCATTTTTTCCTCGCAAACACCCTCATAGAGATATGTAGTCGACTAGGAAGAGGCTTCAAACCCGAAAGTGGTGCCTGCAAAACAGAGGGTAAAACCTTCTTGTTAGAAATCGGCACTTTAGCATAAAATCTGTTACCTGTTTTCGAAGCGTCATTCGATGCTGTTACAGTTGCTTGCAACTCGGCGCTCCAGGTCAAATCCGCACTTTCTTCATCAATGTTCTTACTCAGTACACTTTCCAATTTATCTTTACCATCAAGTTCACCGATTTCCTGTGCTAAAGAGTTAATCACATCAATTGAATAAACAGATTTATCATCAGTGGGGTATTGCATGGCATCATAAATATTAAATTTAACACTTTCGCCATCAAATTCCATTGAAAGTGTACCACTATGAACATCTATTTTAGTCTTTGATGTCTTTAAAAATGGTCTTCCTAGCAAAATAGGAGCATTTTGATCACCGTTTTCCATATCAAGCACATAAAAATTAGTAGGAAAGATCAAATTATTGACTCGCATAAGGACATCCTCAACTACACCTTTGGGAAAGACATTAGATCTGTCAGCCAGCTGTATTACAACTCCAGTTTTATTCAAAGGTTCCAGTGATAGATTAACATATATAGAATATGGCATGACATTTATCGAGGCTCCTAAGTCTAACATGGCTTTTTCAATTTTTGCGCTACCAATCGTGCACGGAATAGTGAACATACCCGGATCTGGGCACTTAGTAGGTAGCTTTCTTTGGATGACTGCAAAAATATTTTCTCCTACCCTTACCTTTTCATATTTTTTCATTTCCTGTTTCCTCTTGTGTGTACATAATTCTTTTAGAAATTTAGCATAACGAGGTATTTGTTTAATAGCATCTAATAATGGAATATTTACCTCGCATTTACGAAAAGTTTCATATAAATCTGAATTTTTCTCGTATTTTCTATTTTCTGTTAAAGCAAGAGGGAAATGAGGTACCGGTTTATATTCAGAGAGAGGAGGAAATTTACGCTTTGGTTCACCCTTGTCATGCAGAACATTGCTGTCTACTTCATCTTTTTCCTTATCTGTATTGTTTTGATTTTGTGGTGTAGGCACTATCTTTTCTGGTATTGTTATCTCTTTACCATTCCTCAAAATGATTGCACTTACATTTTCTTTTGGATTTACCACTGTTTGAGAAGGTAATTTTCCAGAGCTTTGCGCTTCCAATCGACTAATTGCAGTTGCCATTTGTCCCACTTGCGTACCCAAATTCTGGATACTTGCCCTCGTTTCCTGTTGAAAATTAAAAGTGTTAGTGGCAAGTGTTTTAACAATATCTTCTAATGACATACTAGGGTTAGAAGATTGGTCCTGTTGTTGTCTATTGGGGTACGACGATTGGTAATGCTGCTGATTTGGAAAAGTTTGAGGTACGGGTTGATTCGCTTGTGGATTCCCGTAGCTAAAGTTAGGATGATCCCTCCATCCAGGATTATGTGTTTGAAAAGGGATCATATTTTCTTTGTGGTTGTCCAGGAAATCCTCCTGCTGCATTTGCATGTTCAACGGATTCCTCTTGAAGAGTTGGACATACATCTGTCGGATGTCCTACTACCGCACAAA
The DNA here is from genome assembly GCA_020205555.1 of Panax stipuleanatus. Taxonomy (NCBI): domain Eukaryota; kingdom Viridiplantae; phylum Streptophyta; class Magnoliopsida; order Apiales; family Araliaceae; genus Panax; species Panax stipuleanatus. The sequence goes on along the minus strand of CM035123.1, from coordinate 11,415,385 downwards.
TCCCGCAAGCTTTTACCTGCTATGTGTTACCTGCACCCAGTTGACGAACAAGAGAAGTTAAACTCGCAATTTGTTGTTCAATAGAAGAAATCTGTACCTCACTAGAATTCCTAGGTGCAGAACCCAGCCTAGTGCCAAATTGTTGAGAGTTGGCTGCCATATTTGCGATTAAGTTTCTTGCGGCATCGGGAGTCTTATCCACCAGAGCTCCGCCACTAGCAGCGTCAATCATGCTTTTCTCGGTACAATTGAGATACTGGATGAGAAGCTGATCACTGATTTGGTGATGAGGGCAACTAGCACATAATCTCTTGAAACGTTCCCAATACTCATGTAGGGATTCTCCGCTGTTCTGCCTCACACCACAAATTGACTTCCTAATGTTGGCCGCCCTTGAAGCTGGAAAATATTTCTCTAAGAAGAGTCTTTTGATCACCTCCCATGTGGTGATACTTCCGAAGGGTAGATAGTAAAGCCAATCCTTAGCTGAATCTTTCAGAGAAAATGGGAAGGCTCTTAGCTTGATCTGTTCTTCGGATACTCCGGTGGGTTTCATACTCGTGCATACCACATGGAATTCCTTCAAGTGTTTGTGGGGATCTTCACCTGCCAAACCATGAAAAGAAGGTAGAAGATGTATTAATCCAGATTTCAATTCAAAGTGAGTATTAGTATCAAGATTAGGAAAAGTTATGCATAAGGGTTGTTGATTCAAATCAGGAGCTGAAAGCTCTTTCAAGGTTCGATTTGCTGCCATGACTTCCTTTTCTTCACGAATTTCCCGAGCTTCCTTCCTTAATCTGCGAAAAGTTCTCTCTATCTCTGGATCACACTTTAAATCACCTTGATTAGTAGATCGAGTTTTGGGCATAAATAATCAAGGAAATTCAAATTACTTAAAAAAATATAAAAACAAAAATAAAATAAGGTTTACAAAAATATAAATATAGACTAAAATCAGTCCCCGGCAACGGCGCCAAAATTTGGTGTGCTGTCGCAGGCAACCAAAAATAAATCTTACTGCGAAAAATAATTATATAGTAGTGCAAGTAAGAGTCGATCCCACAGAGACTGATTAATCTATTTTTATATACTTTATATTCCAGAAGAGGGGTTTTTTTTGAATATTTTTAATTAAAACAAACTAATGTGTAAAATATTGTAGCGAATTAAACCAAGAGAATAAACCTTGGGTTAAGACAACTTCCACCTTAGAAACATACACTGATCATTGACTCAAGCATACACAATTAATACTTTGAATATTCATCGTTAGAATCACTCCCATATCTTTCCTTAATTTTAGTTAGATAGAAACAAGCGATCTAAATAACCCTAACTACTAAACAACTTCAGACAAGCGCTAAAAGTTTAATCTAGTAGAAGCTTTAAGAATTAGAAAAATTGATGAAGCTAAACAACACAAGCACAAGCGGTTGCATTTAATTTAGTTGAATATTCTTCCTAAGATCTAATAATCTCGTGATCTGCAGTCAATTATTAATCTTAGTTGCTTCGCAAATTAGAGTGACCAAACAATTACGGATTTGATATCTAATTTAGCAGTAGATTTCAATGAATAATAGACTAGTGTGCATCCTAGCAATTAAACAAATCAATCATATAATTCAAGCACAGAAAAATAATCAATACTCATAATATTAATTGAAAAATTAAAATCAATTAGATCTCACAGTGTAATGCTCTAAGGCTTCCGTCTCCTTAATCCAAGAACAATAAATTAGCTATCCATAGCCATAGAAAAACCAAGAATTATAGAGAAGAAGAAGTATATTATTGAATAGATCAGATGAGATATTAAGGTATGAGTTGTGTTCCTCCAAGCCCCCTATTTATAACATAAGCCTCCACATGCCCTAGCTGCTTTCTTTATTTCTCCTGATTCCAACGTGCTAACGGAAATTAGCAACAAAAGTACCGCCTCCCCGCTGGGGCGGAATAACCTCCTGTCCAGCCAATTCAATTTCGTAGCTGCTTGTTGCCGAATCCACATGGGCCCATCTCTTGCTTCAATATAGAATTGTCAAGTGCTAATTTCATTTACTTACCAAGCTGCTTGACCCACATCTCCAAGCTGCTCACGTGGGCTGCTGATTTTAAATTGGACATAAGCTACTCCTACAATGGGTAATGATGAAACCGTGGGCCCCATGGTTACTTTCAATTCAAGCTGCTCCTTTTTCCTTTAGCAAGCTGATTTCGTGGGTTTCTTTAATGATTTGCATGGATTCTTATTAATTATGCATGTAAGGCTGGGCTTCTTTTTAATTCCCAAACCGAAGTGGCTGTTATAAATCATGGCCTTGTTTATTCCTTTTGAGCCCATTTTGCCTCCTTAGATCAATTGCACCTAAAATAACAAATATAAGATAAATGAATATACTTAGGTACAAAAGAGATATAAAAGATTAAGTATTAAGGGAATAAAATATAACATATTTCATTCTCATCAATTACTATGACAATTATTGAATCAATAATATAACATATCAACGGTAGCCATTATTGAATCAATAATATAAAATATTGAACAGTAATTACTGTAACAATTATTGAGTAAGTGACTTCTTACGTAAGAATCAATAATTAAAAATACTGTGTAATACCGTGTGCTACTATGCAACAACGCGTATTACTGTATTTTAACCACCAGGTATTTCAACAGTTTTAACGGTAACTACGTCGTTATTTTTAGGAAACTCATTCTTGTCGTTTTCTTCATCAGACAGTTATTCCGTTATGGGGCCCACAAATGGCTGCGCCGTTGTACGAATATTCTCCGACAACAAGAATATTCCACGACCAAACGAATATTCCCCGATAACAATGAATATTTTATTACCACTTGCTTATTTTGAAATATTTGCACATTCCACCCATAACTCACCACATTTATCAAATCAACACCTTATTATTTCAAAATAATATATAAAGAAAATTAAATCTTTATTCATAAAAGTTGGGGTCTTACATGGGTGGTATCACCGTGCAGGTAATGATGTAACCTCATAGCGGCCCAAGCCAATGTGCAACAGGTCCTTTTTATCAGCGTGTATTTCTGTTCTCTATGTTGTGTAAAATCTAGTTACGCACAACACGCAAGTATACGTGGTCAACTATTAATAAAGTGAAAGTAGAGTATCGTTCTCACGAGGAATTATTTAATAAAACTTACTAAGTACTAACCCGTGACCAACTTAATCTTATTTAAACAAATGATTTCAAGTTTGTGAATTAAAATATATAATTAAACTAATACTAACTACCCCTAGAATGAAACTAGAATATGAAGACTTGAGACTACAATTTCACCTATTATTTCATTTAAATCAATACACTTTTCGTTAAATCAAATTAATTATCTCGAATTGTTAATCATGAACACGAAAGTAAAATATGACAATTTCTCGATGCACCATACCCATATCAACTTAAATCCACAGATGATAGAACTAAGTAGAACACCCTAATTTACTAATCCACTATATCTCTATGTGAATTACAATTAAAGAGAGTTTAAGAACAAGTTCTTATCAGATTACATGTGGTGTAAAGGTATATCTATATCCTAAACACAAATCATGAATTCCAACGCCATGCAGAAAACATAATCACATGTTATTATGATCAGATCTAACCCATAATCCGTCTCTCAATTTTATATGGATTATCACAGTAATTGATAGCTAAGCAATTAAGCAATTAAACACAAACCATAATAGACAATCTAATAATAATGAATAAGACTAATAATGAAGCATATCAAAGTAAACTATGCAACAAGATCCATTATAATCTCAAAATAGAGTTTAGCTCATGATTAAGTCAAAATTCATAATCCATAATTGTTTATACATTGAAAAATAAAAAGATAAAAGTAAAGAGAAGTTAGGAATTAAGATATGCAAATCTAAATTTCTCTTGCTCCACTCTGAATCTTTAATGATCTTCAATTGGTTCAATCATTAACTCTAATCTAAACAAGGGTTTTCCTAATCTAATCTCATCTAATCTAATGGAATGGAAATCTCCCGATCCCTGTGAATAATCCTCCTTTTATATCCCTTTTAATGTGTCTTTTAGACCTCCTTAAAGTCCTTAAACCAATTAGCCAAACAAATCCTTCTCGAAGTCAACTTCTGAAAATTATTCTTTCTTCTCGACAACTTCGCCCCGGCGAGTTTTTGTACTAGAGAAACTCGCCCCGGTGAGTGAACAGTGCTAGAATTTACAAAAATGCCATTTAAGCTCCATTTTTAGGTTTTGACCATCCGAAGCTGTTTTCTACAACACAAACACAAAAACAAGTAAAATGACACTAAAAATACTTAAAGTTAACAAAGAATCAAGTCTAAAAGGTGTGTCCAATTTTTAGGTATAAAACCCACTCATCACTCCACTACTGAATCACTTGTTGAGGTAATAAATGGCCCTTTCCTTGCACATATCATCCTTCTGCCTCAATAAACAGCCTATGGCATTGGAGTTGACTGATATGTATATGAACAATGGGACTCCCTCCCTTGGGGGTACCAGAATGGGTGCTTCAATCAACCTCTTTTGGATGATATGAAAAGCATTCCGACAGTCTTTATTCCATTTCTTGGAGGAGTTCTTTCTCAACAACTTGAAAATGGGATCACATGTAGCTGTCAGTTGCGAGATGAATCGGCTGATAAAGTTTATCCTTTCAAGGAAACCTCTGATTTCCTTCTTGATTCTCGGCTCAGGCATCTCAATGATGGATTTTAGCTTGGCTGGGTCCAATTCGATACCTCGATTGCTTACAAGGAATCCTAGAAGTTAACCCGACTTCATGCTAAAAGCACACTTTACTGGGTTCAGCTTCAAATCATATTTGTGAAGCCGCTTGAACAACTTTTGAAGATGGGTACAATGGTCTTCTGCCTCCTTGGACTTTACGATGATATCATCCACATATACTTCTATCTCCTTATGCATCATATCATGGAATAACACCATCATGGTTCTCTAATATGTAGCACCAGCATTAGTGAGGCCAAAAGCCAATCTTCTATAGCAGAAAGTGCCCTAGGGGGTGATAAAGGAAGTCTTCTCCCAGTCCTCTTCAGCAACCATAATCTAGTGGTATCCGGCGAAGCAATCGACAGAGGAGTATATCTCGTACTGCGCCATATTATCTATCAACACATAGATGGATGGTACTGGAAAGTCATCTTTAAGGCTGGCCTTTTTGAGATCTCGATAATCTACACAGACTCGCACCTTTCCCCCAGACTTCGGCACTGGGACCCCATTAGATAACCACTCAGGGTAGGTTGATACCATAATAATACCCGCATTAAACTGTTTGATAATTTCTTCTTTTACCTTCATACTCCATTCTAGTTTCAACAGTCTTAGATTCTACTTAACTAGTTTGAATCCCTCTCTAACTGGTAACCAATGGATGACTATGTCTGTTGACAAACCTATCATGTCTTCACGAGACCAGGAAAAAACATTCTAGAACTGGGTTAGGAGGTTAATTAAGTTGTTTTCTTGGCTGGAGAGAAGGTTGGTTCCAATTTGTAGCTCTTTAGGGTGATCAGGGTTTCCAATGTTTATGGTGGTGGTCTGTTTAAGGTTGGGTTTGGGTCTGTCTTCGACCCATCCTTTAATTTTCTCAGGCTCCTCATCATCGTCTATCGCTTCTTGCTTAATCCTCATAAAGTCAAATTCCAATTCTATATCAAAATCGTAGTCACTACTCGAATTTGACAAGTCAAGGACAGGGCTAGAAATACTTAAATTTTGAAACCTGAGAAGAAAACTTGATTGTTTAATATATATAAAACAGTTGTCAATTACAAAAAGATTCAGTAGTTAATATGACAAAAGGCAATAGCAATTTGCAGATATAATAAAATAGATTGAAATATAAAGGATAGACTCCCCACTAACAGATCACTTTATGTTTTTACCCTTTCCAGATGATCTGAGGAGTGATCGTCCAATTACTGATAGTCAAATCTTCAGGGATGGTTGAGATGGAGGTGTCACTGTGGTCACTTCTGTCTTTGAGGATAACCATGACTAATTCTGAACTAGACCCAGGATCGTTCTTTGGGATATCAACACTCTTCCAGTTAATGACCGGGACTTCGAGATGATTGTCTATTGGACTCTTCCCTGATGAATCCTTAGGAGCACCTTCGGTGAGGCTAAAATTTCACAAAAATCGCAATTGAATCTCCTCTATAAACTTCTTATTTCTGGCCTCTCTGGCCTCTATAGCCTCATCTTCAAGAGGTCCTTCCTCATAGGATTTCTCATCTCCAATCTAATTGACCTGGGGTATCAAGAGATTTTAGACACTGATGGGGATCTTCTTCAATGGTTCCTTGTTTCTGCTCTGATTGACCTTGGGTATCAGGAGGTTTGAGATATTAGTGGGGACTTTTCTCAATAGCTCTTTGAATCCTACTTCAGTGAGGTTCAGATTGAGGGGAATCATCATGTGGATAGGCATATGCTTGTGAGGATTACGGTGTTTGGAACCACCAAGATAGCCTAGTCCAGCCACGCCTAACTGCTTTGGTATATGAATGGGAGTCCTGATCCCTTGACTGTTACGCTCTAGCCCTTGGCATAGGCGATGTCTTTTGGAAAGCATCTCTTGACCAGCTGCCATCACTTCAGGTGATACCAGAGGTTTCAATGCTGGTGAGCCCAAAGATTGGTATTTTGTGTGCTCATTTTGAAGGCTTGAAAACTTGCAGGTTCAAAATCTGAATTTAGGCCAATCATGGGCATATCTTCCAGAGTATAAATCGGATATTCATGTTCGGCACTGACGGTGACCAAGTTGTCATTAATGATATATTTTAATTACTGTTGAAGAGTGGACGGAATGGCTCCAGCCATATGAATCCATGGTCGCCTCAGCAATAGGTTATACCCAGTAGTGATATTCAATATTTGGAAGGATATGTTGAAAATAAATAAACCGATCTCCATGGGAAGTTCAATTTCCCCCATTGTATCCCTTCGTGATCCATCAAAAGCTCGGATTACCACATAGCTATCTCGGATCCGATTTGGATTGATATTCATCCTCTCTAGGGTATTCTGAGGGCAGATATTCAAGGATGAGCCCCCATCGATAAGTACGCCTTCTATCACATACCCGGATGATATGACCGCAATATGCAGTGGCCTGCGATGTCCAGTTCCTTCAGCTGGGATAACATCATCGATGAAAGATATCACGTTGCTCTCCAGTACATGGCTAATCAGATGTTGGAATTTCTCAGTATTGATGTTTTTGGGCAAGTGAGCTTCCTCCAACACCTGGATTAGAATTTGACGGTGGTCCTCGAAGGCTAGCACCAAGTCAAGGATAGAGGTTTGGGGTGGTGCCTCCTTCAACTGTTTTACCGCTTGTGCCTCATTGTGTCCTTCTTTGTTAAGGAAATCTACAATCTTCTCTGATGGAACATTTCCCATGGTTTTAGCTATTGGCTTCATTACCTGCTATGGGAGGTACAATGGGTTATCTCTTGGCAGGATCGCAGTACATTCGGTCTCCGACCTTATATCCTCTCCATAGTTCCAAAGAACCTTTTTCAGATTAAAGATAGAGATCTACGGTCGAGGGGTAAACATCATCGGTATTGGCACAGCTATTTCCAATGGAGCTTCATCTCCCCTATTGGACAATCCTCGGATGGTGAAAGGAAGGGTGGAAGTTTCTTCTATACTAGTGATAACTGCCACCATTTCTTCTGAACCTCGCACCCCCTTTGATAATATACTATCTCTTCATCAGGGAAAATCTCAGCATCCCTTATCATCTCCAATTCTCCTGATCAATTAGATTCTAAATTAGATGGCGTAGGGCCCAACACTCCTCAACTGCATATCCAAGGGCATTTGAATGATATAGGCAGGTTTTACTGGGTTTAAAATATTTTGATCGAGGATCTGAGGATGGTGAGAACTCTATGATCTTCCCCTCGTCGATCAACATTCGCATGATTTCTTCCCTAGACTGCCCCAGTGGGGTAAATTTTTGCTTGGCCGTAAATTCACGCCGAGAGTGAAATTTAGCCTCCCTTGCTATTTTTTCCGTCTATTGGCTTTAGGCTTGGAGACGAGTCTGATCTCTCTTTGGAAATGGGACTACTTTAGGAGGTGTAATGTTGATCTGCCCTCGCATGACTTGATCGATCAACTAGCGAGTCAACTGATGTTGATACATAACTAGCTCTGCTAATTGGTCCACTTGTACCTTGATTGAGGTCAGGCTCTGCTCCATCGCATATTTTTCTTCAGGATAACTCCATATAGAAGGATCAGTTATAGCGGGAGCTTCTCCCAACTTCCTCAAATACTTGTGATTCTCCTGACTTCTTACGCTGATCATATTGACTCCCTCTGCATCATGCTGAGGTAAGGGATTGTTATTAACATTGGCCTGCTCTGGCGCTTTTACCATAATCTCCCCACTGTCAATCATATTTTGAATCTTGTGCTTTAAGGTCCAACAGTTTTGAGTGTCATGCCCCGGTGCTCCAGAATGATAGGCACATTTCTTACTGGGATCAAACTGCCTTCCTTTAGGATCGGCAGGTGGAGCAAGCTCAATAATATTCTTTTGGGCAACCAACAGTGCCAATATATTCTCCAATGAATCCCCTAATGGAGTGAATATCCTTCTTTGCTTGTTCTCCTCGACCCTCGGTGCCGTAGGATTTCAAGCGTTTGCAGATGGTTGGAATGTAAGGTAATTGCCTTTCTTCTGTATAGGTGGACTATTGCTCTTGCTCAGTTGATTGCCCTTGAAATATTAAAAAGACATCCTCCTCTTTCCATTTAGATACCCTCTTAGGAGCGCTCGAGTAATTGCCCGATTGTATATGCTCTGTCACTGCCTCTAAGGCTGTAAGGTCCTTAATTTTGCCGGATTTCAAACCCAGTTCTACCATTTCCCATGCTTTATCATTTTAGAAAAGGGTTTGCCTATTCTTGCCATAACTCTCTCGTAATATGGGGCTTCTTGGATGTCAATAAAAGTTATCACCATCTCACCTTCATCCATTGGGGGGCTAACTTGGGCGGCCATTCGCCTCCATCTTTGTGCATACTCCCTGAATGATTCCTGGCTTAGTTTCTTAACTTTGGTTACTTGGTAATGGTCAGGTGCCATCTAAGATTAGAAGCTATACTGGTTGAGGAACGCATGGGCCAGATCTTCCCAACCTTGGACTTTGGAGTTGTCAATCTGGGCGTACCAAGTTCGGGCTTCACCGGTAAGGTTCTTCTGGAATAGCTACATTCGAAGGCTCTCATCCTCGGCATAAGATCCAAGTTCACCTATATAGACCTTCAAATGGGTGTAGGGATCGCCCAATCCATTGTACTTATCGAATCCTGAGACTTGAAACTTCACCGGGTATATCGTTTTTGGGAAAATACATAGATCCGAATAATTCACGCTCTTGTGGGATCCTATCCCTTTCATAGACCGAATAACGTCCTCTATTTGTCTAACTTTCTTCCTGATATCTTTAGTTTCTCTATCTTCTCGGTGGTCTACTATTTCCCTTGTCCTATTTTGGACCGGGGCCTCTTTGGCTACTCCGACATCGAGGGGGGAGATAGGCATGGACATCTGGGTATCACTGTCCTTTTCTGGAATTTTCATATCTCCTTGCACAGAGGGTTCAGTCTGATTCTTCTGCTTGGGTTCCTGAGATACTTTACACTGTTCTCTCAACAGGGTAGTCATCTCGACAATTTACTTCTTAAACTCCTCAAATTCATCTCGAGATACAAGAATAGGTTCTGATGAACTTCCTTCAGCCATTTTGACTGGTGGTTAACGGGCCTTTTTGGCTCGGAATCGAGTTCTAGGATTAATCTGCACAAAAACGGTATCTAGTTTTGTTTAGATATTGGTAGATTATATGGATGCATGACATGCTATGCATCAGTTTATGGGTTTTTTAATCTTTTCCTGTAAAACAAGGGGTTAGTCGACTTGATGACATGATGAGAAGGATGTACAAATGACAGTTTAAGATGGATGGCATTTATAAATTCTGAAAGTAATAGGGCATGAAGAGGCATCCTGCGCATTTGGTTTATCAGAGGCTGACCTATCTTAGGTTACACTCATGGGCTTTTTGAAATTGGTTCCTAGATCTTCATAATTTACTTGATGAAAACATTCATCTTTCAATTGGAGCGGATCTGAGTGGTGCCTTTCCTGAGCCTCACAAGAGAACACTCTTTAGAGTCCAGTAATAAACAACCGACAGGTTTGCCTCCTAATGGAGGTACCACACAACATTTATTTATACATTCATAGTCCTCACCGGATGCAATATGATAACATTGTGTGAGGCACTAATATATTGTGTGAGGCACTAATATAAAGTACTTCAAAGATTAGAGACATTTATCACACACAAAGATCATTCACTCATAAATGCACATGCAGAATGGAAATCAAAAAGATTAAATGCGGCTTAAGCCCTATATAGTCCCCAGCAGAGTTGCCACCTATCGACGCCGGGAAAAATGATCTTGTCTTTTTATTTTATTTTGATTCTTTCTTTCTTTTGATTATTTTTCCTTGTTTTCCTTCTTTCTACCCTTTATCTTTAGATGTGTCGATTGGTTCATCTGAAGGTGAATTTGTGAAGAAAATAACGACATTAGTTGACTTATTTTATAAAGTTTGATTTTATTGATTAAATTTTGATGATTGGACCGAATGAGACAGAGCCGCAAGTTGGTATGATTTAAATGGATGTACCAACTCATCCGAATTTTAAAGGTTTTCGCAATATGGTCCAATATGTGACTCCGTAGCATTGGTCTGAAACCTAGATTCTTAGAATTCGGGGGCTAGCTTAAGCGAGGGGAAGGTGTTAGGCACCCCCCAACTTCCGTGAAAACACAGTTATCGCATCTTATTGATTTCCTATGTATAAAGTGTGTGTGAGTGTGTGCATGTGTGTCGTGTGAGTGTGTTTAATTTTGAAAGTTTTATTCTAAGTCTTATTGCGAATTATTTAGAAGTAGTGTCGTTCCTCTTTTGCACCTATGTACGAAGGGTTTTATTTGGCAAAATTTCATTTGTAGATAAAATATACATTTTATATGATATTTTGGGAAAACACAAGGTTTCAAATCCTTCAGCTGAATAGTAATCGAGGACCTTTGATACTTCCATTATTAATTCTTAAGTCTATGTAATTATTACGAAAGTAGTGGTGTACCTCTTTAACCCTATGCACAAATGATTTGATTTATATAAAAATTCATTTTTAGAACACAATATATATCAATGATGTTTTGAAAATAAAGTTTTCAAATCCTTCGCCAAATAGGAATCAAGGTCTTTTTATGCTTCCATTTATTGTCTAAATGCCTATCCCCAAATCGCAATATTATTATTATGAAAGCACTTTGCTATTTTTACTTGAAAATCATTTTTTGGTGAAAATACATGCTAGAAAGCGCCAAAAAGGGTCAGATATTCATCGCGTATGTAGGCCATCTCGATGAATTCGAGCACCCACAATCAAAGTTTTCACTATCACGAGATCTTAAATCCGACTTCTCGGGACTAACCCCTCGAGTTCGTCTTCAAGATCCAAACATTACATATACAATGATTTGACGTTATTTAAATATTACATTAAAAATTAAACGTTCGTCAGTGGGAATCAAGTCAAGATCCAATCATTAGATCTCGACATTGGGATTCCTAGGCTCACATTATTAAACATAAATATATATATGTAAAACATATCCTAGACCCGATAATACATAATTCCATTTGTTGAAATCTCCATTATGAGCTTCTAGGACCCCCTCACCTCTAGATATAGATCTAGGGCTCTACGGAGTGACCGGGACAGACCAAAAGCAGTAAACACGTAGATCTACCACGGATCTAAAACGATCTAGTATACGAGTTAAAGCTTCATGCTTAATAACCTCTCAAAAGGCTAGATCCGGTTTAGATCTAGGTAGATCTAGCCTTCGGACTTGATTTACAACAATATATAAGATAAATAACAGATGGGATTTATAGATATACCACCTACACCATAATATATGTATAAAACACAAGATCTAGCTAGATTCAAGCAATATATGGCATACATCTAGTATATTGAATAATATTTACAAAGAAAGTAGCTAAAATAAGTGTTTTTCACCTTGGGTGACGCGTGAACAAGTTTCTTTTGGCTTGGGATCAACTTATGTTTCTCTAGACACTCAAAGTATGCTAGATCTAAGCTTAAACAACACAAATATGATGAAATATAGCAAGATATGAGCCTTTCTCTCACTAGAAACTGTTTCTCTCAAACTTCTTCCCTTTTTTGTGTTTATGAGCTTCATGCTGCTGATATAGGGCATCTATGGCAGCCACAGGTGTTTCTACGACTGGATCAGATACATCTAAAGCTGAGGTCCACGTGTTTGGTTACCTCGAAGTGCGTGCCTTAGGTCTCGCTTTGGTGAAAATTGAGCTCGATACCTAAAAATCCCAAAAAGTCCTTGCGGAAGGATGTGAAATGAGGTCGATTCTGACGAAATCGGATTCAAAAAGATGATGCAGTAAGCTGAAAGGTATCTTCCGGTTCCCGAGGGTTGTCAATCGGCTCGTCTTGATAGCACACAGTTCAATAATTGGTGCGGTGACTTCGTATAGTCACTTTCTTAGCTTTGCGATCCTCGTTCGGTCCGCATTATGTCTGGGCATCGTTGGCACTTTGATTTTTCCACGGGGTTATCTCCGGGGTGAAAAGATTCATTTTCCCTACCTCGGGGTTGTCTCCGAAGGGAAATTACACTTTTACCCTCCTGAAAGGTTAGTCCAAGGAAAGAAAAATTTTGAGTGTCTACAAATTAATCCCACAAGACCAAGGAGTTCAACGAGAAAAACCTGGACAGATGGTATACAAAGCAGGAACTCCACCATTCACTTAGGATATTATGGATGAGTCTCTCCCCAAAGGTTTCAAGATGCCTCAGATAGATAAGTATGATGGAATAGATGATGCCACAAATTAAATACTTACTTTTGATGCACTTTTGTTGCTTTATAATATCTCAGACGCAATAAAGTGTAAAGCTTTTTTGCAAACACAAAGGGTCTAGCCCAAACTTAGTATATCTAACTTGCTCCAACCTCAATCAGTTCTTTTGATGAATTGAGTGAGTTGTTAGTAAATTAATTTATTAGAGGAAAGACTCATGCTAAGAGTTCGGCATCACTTATGTCCTTTTTTCAATGGAGTGATTAATCCCTGAGGGACTATTTAAATCTATTCACAAAAGAGGCATTGAATTTGGTTCCCAACTTGGATCAATCCGCAGTAGTTGTAACTTTTACTAATGGAACAACAAACAAATATTTGAAGGTGTATTTAGTTAAGAATCTCCTAACAATCATGGCGAAGGTTCAAAGGAAAGAAGAAAAATATATGGTCATTGAGGATATTGTTCCGCTCAAGAGTACTGCAAGGATTGATGTTAGAAAAAAAAGAACAATGAGCTTGGAAAAAGGGACAACAACAATGTAAAGAGATCAAGGGGGAATAACGGATCTTCAAAGATGACATCCTCCTCAATGTATTTCGAATATTCACCCCTAACTTCTTAAAGAAGTTAAATTTTGATGGAAATAACATCTGAACTCTATATAAGGTGGCATAAACCCATGATAGTAAATTTTAATAAAAGAGATCAAAGTTTGTAATACAGATATCACAAGAATCATGGGCACAACCCTAATGATTTTAGACACATGAAGGACAAAATAGAATATCTCATGAGAAGAGCCCATCTGTAGAGGTATGCTAAACAAGTGATGTAAGAAAATATAGGCGGGGTTACAGAGATAACAGGGGTGAAAGAAGGAAGATGAATGATTGTGATAATCGGAATGAACATCGTGATAGGAAAGACAGAAGGCACCGAGATCTTCTAGCAAGAGGGGGAGTTATCAATGTGATTTTTGGAGGACCAACAATCGGTGGCATCTCCAACTTATCAATAAAATCTTATGCATGTGAGGTTCTTACAGTCGAAGCACCACCAAAGAAAACTCGATTGGAGTAGGTAATATCATTCACTAATGATGATTTATCCGGTGCTAAGTTCTTTCATTATGATCATTTATTCATAGATATGGTAGTTAGAAAGTTTATTGTTCGAAGAGTATTAGTAGATAATGGAAGTTTAATAGATGTCCTAAACTACACATAATGTTTTTAAGGAGATGGTTTATAAAGATGACCAGCTTACTCCCTCACCAACACCGCTTTATGGATTTACTAAAGTGAAAACTAAGATTGAAGGCAATATAGCCTTACTAGTAACTTTAAGAAAACCATCAAATAATTCCACCACTATTATTACTTTTCTGGTTGTGAAATCCCTTTCATCATACAACATAATCCTTGGTAGGATAGAGCTAAATAAATTTAAAGTTATCCCCTTTACATGTCATATGAAATTGAAGTTCTCAATAACAAGTGGAGTATGAGAAGTCAAGGGTGACCAGAAAGTGGCTAGAAGCTATTATTTGTTAGCCATGAAAGACAATAGTGCTAGGCGAAATTCTTGTCTATTAATTCTTTAAATGTAAGGGATGAGTGTAGACACTCGAAATTTTGCATTTCCTATTACTAACCATGCAGGAAGGTAAAAGTGTCTTTTCATGCTCCAGAAATAACCTTGGAGGATTAAATCATCAAACCAGACCCCCGGCGACAGCACAGGGAAATCATCAAACCAGACCCCTGGCGACAGCACCGAGAAATCATTAAATAAGACCCCTAGCGACAGCACTGGGAAATCATTAAACTAGACCCCCGACAACAGCACTGGGAAATCAAATCAACCTTCGGAGACAACCTTGAAGCATCAAGTCAATCCCCGGAGACAACCCCGGGATATTAAAATCAATCCTCGGAGACAACCTTGAGAAAAGACAGAATCGGTTGTAATCAAACCTCAGAAACAACCCCGAGAACCAATTAAAAACACCATCGACCCTAGAGATAACCCCCGGAGAGGCAAAACGATCATTTTGACAAGTCAACATTAATAACCATAAAACAACTACAAAAAGGGTTACAAAGAGACATTACAGCATTTTCGAGCGTAAACTATGCAAAACAACTCAACGGACTACCTGCAAAGACCCAAAGATGCCATTTCGGTCACAGACCCATCTTCCCGGATTTGGAAAAGGACAAGCCCTATGTCATTACGTAGCTCTCGTAGAGAGATTTCTGGAAAGGTACGGCACATCTCCTTTGAATTACTGGATTGCAAGTTACGAGCGTTTTCGCAGACTACAAGTCGATCGAGATTGCAAGTACTTTGAAACGGTGGGACCCACTAGGGACTTTCGTAGGTGTACCTGCGAAATCCGCAGGTCTACCCTGTGGAAGTCGTGGCTTTTTATAAAAGCCTCCCACCAGCTTGTAAAATAAGAAGGAGGAAGAGAAAAAGAAAAAAAAGAAAAAGAAAAAGAAAGAGAGAGAGAGAAAAAGGAGGGATTTCGTGCTAGAAATTGCTCTGAACTTGTTTTCAAACTTGTAAACTCCACTTGTAAGCTTTCATATACGCATCTATTGCAACATATCAAGATTTAACCGACGGAGATCGAGTCTAAGAGCGTTTAAAGCCGTTTGATAGTCATTCTCGTGCAAGGCCATAAGGTTTCTTTAAATTTTAATTTTTCTTACTAATATACATATATAGGAGTAATATATATGTATATTAGTTAGTTTTACGATTTAAATATCGTTTCTAGCTTTTCTTTGCGTTAATATATATATAAATATACATATATTTTGATTTATATATAATAGTTGAGCCTGGATTGCAAAATCATGGCTTTTTACTGCTTTATTATATATATAAGTATATATATATATATATATATATATATATTTATACCGTTTAGTTTTCCTGGATTGCAAATCCGTGGCTTTTATTGCTTTAATATATATATATATATATATATATATATATATATATATATATATACTGTTCTGTTTGCCTGGATTTCAAATCTGTGGCTTTTCTTACTTTATTTTATATATAATATATATATATATATATATAGTTAATCTTTATACAATTGTTTATATATATATAAGTTTTGTTGATTTATTATATATATATATATAGTTAATTATTGTGATTAAATATTAATTATAAACGTTCATATGATGTAAATCTGCAATATTTAACGTGTGTTGACTAGATTCATATAAATCTAGTCGTTTCTAACTTTTAACCGGTTCAAAAGTTGCCAAACTAGAACCATTAAGCTAGAATGGCTAAGATTTATTTAAATCTAGTTTTGTTTCTAGTTTGTAAATATTTGGTAATTACGGGACCCTAGATCCGTATCTAAAGGAAACGTAAAGCCACAACTACGCGCATGCAGGGATTTAACTAATGAATCTCTTGTCTTGCGATGTCTAGAATTAAATATGAATTTTATTTTAAGTTATAAATTGTGCAAACTTGTAAATAATCTTCTGCGAGCCTAGGAATCACGGGATCTATGGTTAAATTCATGAATCTAGGTCCAATTCCCATAATGGACATGTTCAAGTTGTAAAGTTAGCTTTCATCCCTTTGTAAATGTAAATAAGAGGGACCTTAAAATGGTTATCCAGATTGAAAGTCTCAACATAGTAAAAGCATTGATTGTGGTGTTCAGGTCACTTCGATGGCTTCTATGCCCATAAAGAGCCCGATACTTATATATATATGTATATATATATATATATATATATATATATATATATATAACCCCAAATTTTATGAATAAGATTTAATTTTCTTTATATATTATTTTGAAATAGTAAGGTGTTGATTTGATAAATGTGATAAGTTATGGGTGAAATGTGCAAAGTTTACAAAGTAAGCAAGTGGTTATAAAATATTCGTTGTGTCGGGAAATATTCGTTTGGTCGAGGAATATTCTTTTTGTCAGAGAATATTCGTACGACGACGCAGTCATTGGTGGGCCCCATAATAGAATGAATGTCGGATATAGAAAGCGATAGAAATAACCTTTTTATAAAAATAACGGCAAAACTATTACCATTAGTACTGTTGAAATATCCGGTGGTTAAAATACAGTAATACGCGGTGTTGCACGGTAGCACACGGTATAGCACACGGTATTGCACAGTATTTCGAATTATTGATTCTTACGTAGGAAGGCATTTACTCAATTATTGTTACAGTAATTACTGTTCAATATTTTATATTATTGATTCAATAATTGCATAATATTTTATTGGTTCAATATTTGCTACGTTGATATTTTATATCAATAAGTGCTACTTTGCTATTTTATATTATTGATTCAATAATTGTCATTGCACATTATTTCAAATTATCAAATCAATAATTCATATTAATTGAATAATATTATTAGATAGCATTATTGGCAATGTCTAAGGAAGTTTTGTCTAGGAAAGGGGTTGATTAATTGCGCGCCAATAAGGAGAAATCCTTATCGGAAGGCCCCCCTCTTTCCTAGAAACGACCTGGTTGTCAATATTGTATTTCTGTAATATTATTTATGAATAATTAATTTTTGATATATATGATAAGAAAATATTTATTCAATGTGGATTTAAACAGAGAAATTTTTAACATGTGACATTTGTTGAAAGTTAGTATTTTATCTTGTCCGATAAAATAATTCATTTAAATATATTATTATAATATTACATTATAGTAATATGATGTGATTATATAATAGTATGATTTTTATAATTTGAATTATTATAGTAAATTCATGGTATAAAATTTAAATGTGGTGGAAGAGTGCAAATTAAATTTGAACTCTTATGATGCAAACAATGATGTCATCGGAGCGATGAGGTAAGCAATGATGTCATCGGAGCGATGAGGTAAGCAATGATGTCATAGATCGATGATGTAAGCAATGATGTCATAAATTATGGTGAAAAGACTATTTTACCCTTACTCTGCCGAGCCTATAAATAGAAGCTCAGTTCTTCATTATTTCTCACCAATTCACTAAAGCTATAGAGAGAGAAAGTATAGAGAGAATAAGAGAGAAAGAAGAAGAGTATTCTGCTATTACGCTAGTACAGTCTCTAAATTTTAAGGTAAGGGGTATTATTTCTTTCGTATTCATGAAGAGAGTTATTTTCTTTAAATACTCGTAAGGGTTGTTATTCCATTCTTTATTATTCTGTTGGAATAACCTGTCTACGCGGACTACCGCAGACATGGTGAAATCCTGTTGTTATTCCATTCTTTATTATTCTGTGGGAATAACCTGTCTACGCGGACTACCGCATGCCTGGTGAATAACCCTTCGTATTCAGTTGTTATTAAATTGTGAAAATAATCTGTTTGAGCGGACTACCGCCAGACGGATGAAAATCCAATTTCAGTTTTGTATTATTGTTTTATTTCAGATTCCTAACTCTAAACTTACTACTGTAAGTATTGCTTCTATAATTCCTGAAATGATCAGATATTATTTGAGTTTTGCGCTTCATCTAATATTATTTCACTGGAATATTGGTCTGAATTTTCTTGTGAAATTTTTATCTTTTCATGTCGAGTTACTATTCACGAGTTACTATTCACTAGTTACTATTCACGGTAAAAAAAAATATTTTTTTTCTTCCAAATCATCTTTGATTGGATCCAGGTTTTGATCTTCATTCTTGAACTATAGATAAATTCTCTAATATTTGTCCTTTATCTCACTGGATCCGTTATTCGTATTATTTTTCATCATCCTCAGTTCTAAATGGTGATATAACTGAATATCTTTGGCCTGTAGTGCAAAGATGAATAATTACGTGATGAATATCTTTGGCCTGTAGTGCAAAGATGAATGATTACCTGATGAATATATTTGACCCGTAGTGCAAAGATGGACAGGTGTTGAGATGAACATAACCAACTGATGATACAAATGAATATCTTTGACCCGTAGTGCAGAGATGGATATTTGATTCGAGATGTATATTGATTGATGTTACAGGGATAAAATATTGATGATGGACTTTTAAATCAAAGAAGATAGTAGACATCATTCTCTACTTAACTCTTCTAATGAATTATTATTTCGCTACGAATATTGATCTAAAACTTGTTGTCCATAATATTTTATCTGATTTATTAAAGGCTAACGATAATTTGTTTTTCATTATCTTAGTCATAATATTCTTTACTGGGCTAGTTGAGCTCACCCTTTTCTTCCATTGTTCTTTTCAGGAAATGAGAATATCGCGGGTAATAGTCGGGGAATGGAGTGATGGTCCGACTTAGAGCTGTAGAAGTCCTCACTATTTTTTTATTTAAAATAGTGTGATAATAAATGTAATGAGAACTTAGTTTGAATGTTAATATTTTCTACATGACTGTATTGACACTTACAGTTGTGTGGTCGTATTTTGCACGACCATGTGATATGAAAGATTGTATTTGAATTTTGTTGACTGTATTTGGCGACTCAAAATGGGTTGAGTATTGAACCTATTTTGAGGGCATCACACACACACACACACATACACACACACACACATATATATATATATATATATATATATATATTATTTTGTCGAGGATGTTTCACATCCCGAGAATTAAAATCGAATCAAGCCAAATATGGAATAAAATGAAAGTATCAAAATGCTTCAATTCCTATGTGAGTTAAAGGGTTTGAAAACCACCTTTCAAAACATCACATTCATATCTTGTTTAAAAAAAGGACTTTTCAAATAAATCAAACCCTTCGTATATAAGTCCAACAAAGCATAACACTACTTTCAAATAAAGCACTTAGCCCAATTACTGTAATACACACACAGACACACACACATTAGGGAATGAAGAGCGCGATAACCGTGTTTCACGAAAGTCGGGGGGTGCCTAACACCTTCCCCTCGCTTAATCAAGCTCCCAAACTCTATGAAATCTCGGTTTCTAAGACCAATTAAACAGAGTCCAGTAATTGGGCCATATTGCAAAATCTTTCAAAACTCGGTTGAGTTGGTACAACCATTTCACTCATACCAACTGGCGGCTCTGTCTAATTCGGACCAATAAAATCAAACTTTTCAAATCGTCGACATTATATGTCAGCCTTTTCCTGAAAATTCACCCTTCAGATCAAACAAAACCAAATAGAAAACATAAAGGGTAGAAATACTTAGAAAAAAGGAACCCAAAATTTTCCTGACGTCGACAGGTAGCGACTCTGCTGGGGACAGTAGAGGGCTTAAGCCGCATTTTCTAACTTTTCAATTCCCCTCTTGTGTGTATGTGTGTGAAATGACGTCTTTACATTGAATGGATGTGAATGTCTCTTTTACCACACTTTATATTAGTGCTTCAAACAATGTCATCCTTTTGCATGTGCTGAGACACGATGAATGTATTTTGTGTGGTCCCTCCATTAGGAGGCAATCCCGTCGGTGGCTCATTACTGGACTCAAGAGGAGATTAATCCCACGAGGCTCAAGAAAGCTGCCACTCAAATTCGCTTTAATTGAAAGATCGGATTAACTTCCCATCAAATAGATTGCGATGATCTGAGAACCTTTATGCCGAAAAGCCCGTGAGAGTAACCCTAAAATAGGCCAGCCTCTGATAAACCAAACGCGAAGGAAAGACTCTTCATGCCTTTTCCTTTCAATTTAATTTCAAATCCATATAAATATCCATTATGTGTTTCTGTCAAGTTTATTATACAAATATTAAAACCTGTTACACTATCCTGTCATCAAAACAACTGACCCCTGTTTTGCAGGAAAATATTAAAAAACCCTTAAAATCGACACATTGCATAGCATGCATCCTTTTTAGTGGTTATCATGACTAAACTACATAACCCTTTTTGTAGGAAAAATTGGTCCCGTTACTAGATAAAAGTCTAAGAAGGCACTAAGCCCATTTTTAGACATGGCTTCAAGTGCCCAACCTAAATCAACCCCGGTATCTTGGGAAGAGTTCAAAGGACTTAGAAATCAGATAGCAAAATTGGCTATCTTGCTAAAAACAAAACAAAAGCACTCATGGTCAAAAAACACCAGAGTCATCCATACAAAGTGGCAGTCAGGGTACTTACAAAAAGAAAGACACTCAAATACCTGAGCCTCAAAACACGATATGGCCAACAAAATCCCTGAAATCACCAATCTCAAGAATGATCAGGAAACTGGTGATATTAGGAAGAAAGTCCGGCAAATGGAAGAAACTATCCGGTCCATCAAAGGAACTGGGGCATTTGGAAGTGTAAACTTTTCAGATCTTTGTATATTTCTAGGGGCTTGCTATCCAGAAAAGTTTCAAGTCCTGAATTTTGAAAAGTATAATGGGTTAGGAGATCCGTATACTCATTTGAAAGTCTACATTGGAGAGTTAGGATCATATTCAGAGGATGAAAATCTCAGAATGCAGTTATTCCAAAAGAGTCTGACTGGAGAAGCCTGAGCTTGGTACGCCCGACCCGACAATTCGAAGATCCACAGTTGGGAAGAGCTATCCCATGTATTCCTAAATCAATACAGTTT
Source organism: Panax stipuleanatus (assembly GCA_020205555.1). Classification (NCBI taxonomy): domain Eukaryota; kingdom Viridiplantae; phylum Streptophyta; class Magnoliopsida; order Apiales; family Araliaceae; genus Panax; species Panax stipuleanatus. The sequence continues at coordinate 11,393,771 of CM035123.1, read as the reverse complement.
CCAGTCTCGAATGGCTCCGGATCGATATCAAGTGACCAAAGTCAAAAAGCAAAGTAAGGAGTCCTTCCATGAGTATGCCCAAAGATGAAGACGGATGGCTGCACAAGTCACCCCACCTATGAAAGATACTAAGATAGTGATGACTTTCATTGATATACAAGAAGCTCCATATGATGAGAGGGTTCTAGCAGGCATATAAAAACCATTCTCAGAAATTATCAAACACGGAGAAATGGTTGAGATGGGGTTGAAGTCTAGAAAGATTAAAGACCTTACTGCTTTAGAAGCCGTGGATGAGCATATTCAGGTTGGAAATTATAGGAATAATCCTCGAAGAGTTCATAAAAAGAAAGAAGATGATGTATCCTTTGTAATAACCAGAAATTTTAAGTCATTTTATATCTATATACATTATTGATATTTAAAACCTTGTGTTATATAGTGATTTAATATGTGATAACATATGTGAAGTGGTGTATGGCTAAATAAATATATATACTATGGTTATGGATATATATATATATTTATAGATTTCATTAAAAAAGAAAACTTTATAACCTAATTATATATTAGGTGAGATAATTAAATAACCTAAGGGTTATGGTAATAATGAATAGTTAGTATTTAATATTTATACTAACTTAAGTGGATAATTTTATTATTGCAAGTGATTAATAATTTTAAACCTAATTAGGTTACAAGTTAAAGAGATATGTATAAGTAATTAAATTTCATAAGATTAGAAATTGAAACCCTAAATAAACAATTAGGGTAATATATATTAAAATTGTTAAACTATATTTATTACATAGCCCAAAATAATTAAATGAGAAACCCAAAAGAAATAATATGCAAACCAATACTTAGCCCACTTGATTAAGGGTATTTTAGACTTTTGATTAATCAAATTTGTGCATTAAAATAAAAGCAAAATGGAGGAGATAATGGGCAAGAGTGACCGCCCCTTTTAGGCCTTTTAAGACAATAAAAATTATGCTAATCAAGATCTTTAATTAGTAACTCTTACATCAAGTACAAGTGTGTCCATCTCCCATTGGTAAAAAAATCTACTTAGCACCCTTAATGACATAATTAGGCTTAATTGGAAGAGATAAGGCAAAGCCTTTTATCCAAGGGACAACAAAGATACAGGAGATATTAGTTATGATCCTAGTTGTATCTAACTATATTGCAACATACATTTTTAAATCACCACATTTCATTTTCTATTCTTCTTCTATTTTTCTCCCAAGCTAGCAAAATACAAGGAGAGAAAAGAGAGAGAGGGGTTCTGATTTTTGAGGAGAAAGAGAGGAGTGTGCTAGCTTGATTAATGCACCCTAAGTTCATATCTTACTTTGGTAGATCAAGGAAGGTTTCTACTAAAATAAGGTATAACCTAAATCTTCATCTTCTTCTTCTATTTGGTGTTATAGCAAGATTTGATGGGATTATGAACTAATACCCAAGATACCCTAGTTCTACATATCATCATGTATGAAACTAAGTATCTTGAGTGTTAGATCAAAGGTTTAGAGGAAGAAAATGAGCATATGATCTCCTAGGGGTGAAACCCTAGTTTTTCTTCCACTAAATCTTGTGTAACCCAAGTTTTACAACTTGGATTTGTGATCCGTCGAAGGGGGGGTGCTAGATACATGAGTTAGCTAGTAAACCCAAGTGGTAGAATACAAATCCAACAATTTTTGAAGCCTTGGGGGCTGTTTTTTCAAAACAGTCCAGGTATAGAACTTAAAGCTTTAAAACCCTAAAAGTCCGCTGACCCATTTTTCCTAAGGCGGTTTCGGCCAGTACTGAATCTTTTAAAAATCTAAAAAAAATCACAGAGGTAACTTAAGAAGTTATATACATGTAGGAAAAAAAACGGACACGTTTTGATGTGTAGTTTGCGTGTAATGGCGTTTACCGGAAGGACTCCTAAATATTCTCACACGGATTCCTCACTGTGTATACCTTGGAAAAATTTGAAATTTAAACAGTATGTGTATATATGTTGTTAGAGTGTACCCTGAAAGTTTTAGATGTTTCTAAACAAAACTCGATTTATGAAAAATATAACAAAATTCGAAGGTTTTGAGTACTTTAAATATAGTAAATCAATTTCTAAAGTTCTAGGAAAATTTGTGAATCAATGTTGGATCATATACTGTCCAGATCCAGAAGATAATAATTTTCAGAACCTGATTGCTATTTTTCATAATAATGTTATAGTTATGGTTAAAATGAAATAAATAGTTAAATGATGTAATAAATGAGACAAATAGGATGTTAAAGCATAGGTACTCCTATTATAGTGAAATCTGACCTATGTGAGGTATTTTAGTAATTTATTATGATAAATAATATTTATGACCTTTTATGGGTATTAAATAAGCTGTTTAATAAAGGGTAAAACAATTAAAATAAATTGTTTATTTGCCTAATAGCTTATTGAAATGTTACTATGATATTTGTAATATAAGAATCTAATATTTTTAAGTAAATAAAAATATTAAGATTTAAAACTGTATTGAAATATTATTAAATGGCTAATAATATTTGATTTAAGCATTAATGAATGATTAAAATATTATTAAATGGCTAATAATATTAGATTAAAATATTATTAATAATATTAGATTAAAATATTATTAAAAGATTAATAATATTAGATTAAAATATTATTGAATGATTAAAATATTATTAAATAAATAATAATATTCAAAATTAAATGTTATTAAAAATGTAATAATATTAGTAAATGAATAAAATATTATTAAAAGGTTAATAATATTAGTAAATAAATAAAGTATATATTATTAATTGATTAATAATACTAAAGAATAAGTAAGGTATTATTAAAGTAATAATATTAATGCATGATTAAAATATTATTAAGAGGATTAATAATATTAGTAAAGTATTAAAATATTATTAAGATGTTAATAATATTAGTAAGCGAATAAAAGTGTTATTAGTGGACTAATAATACTAAGAGGTGAATTAAATATTATCAAGATTAATAACATTAAGTGAACTAAAGGTACTTGTTATTTAATAGTAATATTATCGTGGCATGATAATATTTCTAAGAACTAAATGTAATATGTAATATCTATGTGATTACATAATGTAATGTTATGCTATGACTAATTGAAAGAATAACTATAGGTCTCTCAAAGGAAGATAATTAAACTGCCTAGCGGATAGAATTTAATTGTGTAGCAGTAGCCTACAAACGAGGCAAGTTCCCTAACTCAAACTTGAGTTATTATTTTCGAAGCATGTTAGTGAATAATTATTGTTGATTATTCACATCTATACTGATTATTGAGATTCGTACTTTGTGCAATTGAATTCATGTTCTATTATTATTGAACTGTGAATTAAATTAAAGTTCTTTCATTCATGAACTTTTTATGAGATAAATCTATGCTAATTGTATCAGCTAGATCAAGCATGTCTAAAATTGTTAAATCAAATGTGTTTTAAAAGCTGTTCTTATTAAATTGATATGGTAAGAACTCTTGGCTGAGAAAAGGACGAATTTGATTAAAGCATGATATCAATGCCGGATTATTAAGTATTTATGCATAAATCATGGGGTATGAAAGGTTGATCCCCTTGATTACCAAAACTTATTAAAAAGTCCAGTTTAAATGCTGAGAACCTTGGCAAATGTTCATGGTTATTTCAAACCACTCAGTACCTGTTATTCAATTATTCGAATATTCAACTGTTGACCATTAATTCATGTTCTTTCTAATCATGATATATCTCCCTTGTGTATAAACTTGCTAAGCAAATTAGTTGCTTGCCCTTGCTATATCATGACATTTATTTCAGTTAAGGCAGAAACATCCAAAGGAGACAAAGGAAAAGGGAAGGTTCAAGAGTAAATGTTTGAGAAGGCTTATGTACTAGTTTATTTTAAATGCTATTTGGTTATGTAAACTCTTTATAGTATTAAGAGTACGTTTTAAGTTAAGGTTAAAAAACCTTGGGACTATGATTGTAAGACTTTATTACAATTATGATAAACAATGTATGTTTATTCTTCCACATTAGTTAGAAAGTATGTTTGTTGTTGAGTATCGTGAACACCGAATTCAAGGTTAGGAAACTCGGATTTGGGGGTGTCACAGGTTAGTATCAGAGCTATAGGTTATAAACATAAGGAATGCGAAACCTAGGTTATAACCTTAGTAGGAAACTCATATAGAGTATATAAGTAATGGGTTGAGGAGATCCATCGAGTTTTAGTTATACTGAATAAAATATCGTTTAATTTTATCAATGAATATATTTTATTGTGGTAATGATGTTGGTTTTATTTGTGGTGTTTATAGGATGTCGGACGAGAGACAGGATAGTCACACTGTTGATTAGTCAGAGCCTATAGAGGATATGAATACTTCACTTGATCCTATGGGAGGGTTGCTCGATAGGATTCGCGAGCTTTAGGAGAGAGTAGTCCAGCTAGAGGTAGAGAACTACACTCTGCAGGTTACAGAGCAACAGTATAAGATGTTGCGTATCAGGCATAATTAGTGTCAGCACATGCTCAGGAGAGTCTGGAGCTGACCAAGACCCAGCTAGGGGAAAAGAAGATTGAGAATCAAGCTCTTAAATTCGAGTTTGATTTGTAGATAGTTGATAAGATAAGAATTGAGAAGGCTTGGATCAAGGCAGCTAGGATGGTGGATCAGCTACGAGAGGAGATGGCGGTCAAGGAAGTTAGGATTGACACCTTGGGGAGGGCACTAAACACTGCCTATATGGGCCAGAAAGCTGGGGTGGTGAGGATGTGCTTCGAGGTTGGAGAGTCTAGTCGATCTGTTGGACGTCGAGTGCGTGGAGGTGTATCCCAAACTCAGGAGCACGGGCATGATGACGAGACTTCTTAGGATGAGCAGTGATGTTGGTAGATATGTTATGTAAATAGATGCACTAGTACTACTTTTGGTTTACTAAGGTTTATATTAGCCCCAGTAGGTGCGAGGTAGTTTGTATGTAGGTTGTATTTTCCACTTATGTAGGTAGGAAAGAATGTCTTAAGTGATCCCCATCTTTTGTTATTTAAAATGGGATGGTAGCATTTATAGCAATATACCTGTGATGAACGTGTGAGACACCAAAGTTGGTATATGAATATAAATGCATTATTATGATATGTGTTTGAGAATTTACATAGTAAATTGTCTATTTAATGTTATAAAAATTCAGTAAAGTGAATTGGTATTTTTAGCAAACTTAGCCCACTAATCGGGGAAGCAGAATTCCAAAGTTTGGTAATCTAAAACTCTCACATGATGATCATGTGATTGTTCGAATACAGTATTGTATTACATGCTAAATACTTATATGATAATAAAACCAGAGTAACGTGTTAGAACTTTGTTTAACTAGATAATACCGCCCAAACTAGTACTACGAAACCAAGAGATCGAAGAGTCGGTTAACAATACAAAGGGAGCTCAACGAAATCCAGTGCAAGACTTTATTAACATGATGGCAGAAATTATGAGGAATTAAACACCAGCTGCAGGAAACCAGACGGGAAACCAATTAGCCAATTTCAAAGACTTCAAGGCAGTAGGACCGCCGGAGTTTAGGGGAACAGCAGACCCGATAGAGGCCCAGACATGGATAAAGGAGATTGAAAAGGCCTTCGTTATTGCTAGAGTCGCTGAGGAGCATAAGATAATTTTTTCTACCTACTTAATGAAAGGTGAGGCTAACTTTTGGTGGGAAGCCAACCAGAGCAAAGCCGGAACTAGAATCGTGACGTGGGAAGCATTCAAGACGTTTTTTTTTTTAGAACTACTTCCCTGAAAGTACGCAGGCGAGAATGGAGATCAAGTTTTTGGAGCTGAAACAGGAAAATATGTCAGTGTCGGAGTACACTGCAAAATTCAATGAATTGGCCAAATTCGCTCCACATCTGGTGGACACTAAGGTGAGGAAGGCAAGAAAATTTGAAAATGGGTTAAAGCTGTGGATCTATATCAAGGTAGCGGTTTTACAAATTACGTTGTTCTCAACTTTGTTGGAGAAAGCTCTCATTGCTGAAGGTGGGAGTAAAGCGGTTTCGAAATATAATCGGGAAAAGAACAAGAAGAAGGTAGAATGAGGAAATTTGAATGTTAGCAGTGGTGGCAACAACAACAAGAAGCGTAAATGGAGCAGTGGGGGTAGCAATTCCAAAATTCAGCAAGGGAGTGTGCAGCAGAAGAAGTAAGTATGTGGGAATTATGGAAAGGGTCACTCGGGAGAGTGTATGAAAAGAAAAATGGTCTGTTATACCTATGGACAAGAAGGGCATATTTTACCCAATTGTCCTAAGGCGAAGCAAGGAGGTTGTTTTAATTGTGGAGAAGCGGGACATCGGATCAAGGACTGCCCAAGGAAGAGAAACACGGATGGCTGAAGCGGCAATAGGGGCAACAACACTAGGGCAACCATTGGAGGACTAGCCCAGCCAAACAAGCCAACAGCGAGGACCTTCAACATCATAGTGCAAGACGCCGTGGCATCCAGGAATGTGGTGTCGGGTATTATTCCGATCAACGATATAAATGCCTATGTGTTATTCGATTTGGGAGCTTCATGTTCTTTTGTATCTGCTGAATTTACTCAAAGATTAAATTTACCTCATTAACTATTAGAACACCCAATGAATGTGGAAGTAGCGAACAAAAAAATTATCCATATAGACTACATTCATAGGAATTATTGTGCTGATTTGGGAGGGTTTAAGCTTAACGTGGATTTGATACCGATTCGTCTTGGAGAGTTTGATGTAGTCCTTGGGATGGATTGGTTATTGAGTCATGGAGCGGTCATTGACTGTAAGAAAAAATGCGTACACCTGAAGACTCTAAATAAGTCGAAGGTGATATTTTATAGTAGTAAATCGCCGAGATAATCTTGTTGTCTGACAACGATGCAAGCAAAGAGGTTGCTTAGGAAGGGTTGCATAGGTTATTTGGCTCACGTTGTGGATACTCGTAGAGTCGAGGGTGAACTGGGTCAGATACCAATTGTAAGGGAATTCGTTGATGTCTTTCCAGATGAGATTCCGGGATTGCTAGCGGATAGAGAGGTAGAGTTTGTTATTGATTTGGCACCAAGGACAGCACCGGTATCCAAAGCGCCGTATCGTATGGCTCCGGTAGAAATGAAAGAACTGATTGTTCAACTACAAGAGTTGTTAGATAAAGGATATATTCGACCGAGCGTATCACCTTGGGGAGCGCCAGTTTTATTCGTAAAAAAGAAAGATGGGTCATTAAGGCTTTGTATCGACTACCGAGAGTTGAACAAAGTTATAATTAATAACAAGTACCCGTTGCCCAGGATCGATGATTTATTTGATCAGTTAAAGGGGGCGAAGTACTTTTCGAAGATCGATTTGAGGACCGGTTATCACCAATTAAAGGTGAGACAGGAAGACATTCCGAAGACAGCATTCAGAACTCGTTATGGATGCTTTGAGTTTCTGGTAATGTTATTTGGGTTGACGAATGCGCCAATAGCATTCATGGATTTGATGAATAGAGTGTTCCAGCAGTATTTGGATAGGTTTGTTGTCGTATTCATCGATGGCATTCTGGTGTATTCAGAGACGGGGGAAGAGCACGCTGAACATCTAAGAATAGTGTTAGAGTCGTTGAGGAGGGAGAAGTTGTATGCAAAATTCTCCAAGTGTGAATTTTAGTTGCAGAGAGTGCAGTTTTTGGGTCACGTTATCGACAAGGATGGAGTTTCTGTGGATCTGAAAAAAGTAGAAACGGTTATCCACAGCTGAAGACACTGACAGAGATCAGAAGTTTCTTGGGATTAGCAGGATACTATCATAGATTCATCCAGGATTTTTCAAAGATAGCATCGCCATTGACCAACCTTACTAGAAAGACGGTGAAGTTCGTTTTAACGAAGAAATGTGAGTAGAGTTTTATGGAGTTGAAGAAAAGGCTCAGTCAAGCACCTGTGTTGGCTTTACTGTGTTGGCTTTACCAGACGACACGAGAGGATTTATAGTGTATAGTGATGCGTCACACAAGGGTCTTGGCTATGTACTAATGCAGCACGACAAGGTCATTGTGTACGCTTCACGTCAGCTGAAGGACTATGAGACGGGTTATCCGACTCATGACCTGGAGTTAGCAGCGGTAGTTTTTGCCTTGATGATTTGGAGGCATTATTTGTATGGCGAGAAGTGTGAGATATATACGGAACACAAAAGTCTAAAGTATATCTTCACACAGAAGGAGCTAAACATAAGGTAGCGCCGATGGCTAGAATTAATCAAAGATTATGATTGTGAGATTCTGTACCATCCAGGCAAAGCAAATATAGTGGCAGATGTCGTGAGTAGAAAAGGCAGGGAGAAGTTACTGAAATTGACCATTCAAGAGGAGTTGGTGAAAGATTTCGAGCGACTAGAATTGGAAATCAAGTATCCGATGGAGACCGACCAAAAATTATTTACAGTAGTAACAAGCCCGACCTTATTAGATAAGGTTAAAGAGGCACAAGAGAAGGATGAAGATTGCGACAACATCAAGAAGCGGTTAACTGAAGGTGACGAATTGAAATACAAGATTAATGGCACCAGACTGCTGAGATTTGAAGGACGAATTTGGGTACCATCAGTACCAGAACTAGGAGAGGAGATTTTGCAAGGAGAGCACATAGTACGAGGTAGTCGATACACCCAGGAAGCACAAAGATGTATCAAGATTTGCGTCAACACTTTTGGTGGCCAAACATGAAGAGAGAGGTTGCGGAATGCGTTAGCAGATGTCTAACTTATCAGAGAGTCAAGGCAGAGCATCAACGACTGAGTGGATTAAGCATAAACGACTGAGTGGATTACTACAGCCGTTAGAAATTCCAAAATGGAAATAGGAGCACATCACGATGGATTTTTTGGTGGGACTTCCAGCAACGCAAAAAGGGCACGACGCCATATGGGTGATTGTAGATCGTCTTACGAAGTCAGCTCACTTTTTGTCGATCAAGATCAGGTATAGTTTGGACTAGCTAGCCAAATTATATATCAAAGAAATTATCTCGAGACATGGAGTACCGATATCTATTGTATCGGATAGAGATCCGTGATTCAAGTCAAACTTTTGGAAGAGTCTTCAAGAAAGAATGGGGACGCAGCTAGGGATGAGCACCGCGTATCATCAGCAGACCGATGGACAAAGTGAAAGGACGATTCAAATACTTGAAGACATGCTCAGAGCTTGTGTGATAGACTTCAAGGGTAGCTGGGAGGATCATCTTCCATTAGTAGAGTTCGCATACAATAATAGTTATCACGCCAGCATTGGAATGCCGCCGTACAAAGCACTGTATGGGAGGAAATGCAGAACGCCATTATGATGGGATGAAGTTGGTGAACGCAGGTTGTTGGGACCAGAACTGGTGCAGCAGACTGTAGAGATCATCAAGGTGATAAGAGCCCGGCTGGTAGCAGCTCAAGATTGCTAGAAGAAGTATGCGGACTTGCATCACAAGAAGAGAGATTTTGAAGTAGGAAGCTATGCGTTTTTGAAAGTATCTCCCTGGAAAGGGAAAATAAGATTTGGAAAGAAAGCTAAGTTGAGTCTGAGATTTGTTGGACCATTTGAGATCTTGAGGAAGATAGGCGAAGTGGCGTACGAGGTAGCTCTACCTCCTAAACTGGAACATATTCATAATGTGTTTTTTATGTGTCAGTGTTATGACCATATAAGCCTAACTACAAGCACGTGATAACGTACGAACCAATTTAGGTCGAAAAAGATTTGTCGTACGAGGAAATTTCAGTAGAAATTTTAGATAGAAAAGAGCAGAAGTTACGAAATAAGGTTATACATTCTGTAAAAGTTTTTTGGAGGGACCACAATGCTGAAGAAGCTACGTGGGAACTTGAGGAAAAGATGAGGGAAAATTATTCACATCTTTTTTAGTAACCTTATATGTAATTCCGGGGACGGAATTCTTATAAAGGGGGGATGATGTAATAACCATAATTTCAAGTCACTTTATATGTATATACATTATTGATATTTAAAACTTTGTGCTATATAGTGATTTAATATGTGATAACATATGTGAAGTGGTGTATGGCTAAATAAATATATATACTATGGTTATGATATATATATTTATAGATTTCAATAAAAAAGGAAAGCTTCATAACCTAATTATATATTAGGTGAGATAATTAAAAAACCTAAGGGTTATGGTAATAATGAATTGTTAGTATTTAATATTTATACTAACTTAAGTGGATAATTTTGTTATTGCAAGTGATTAATAATTTTAAACCTAATTATAGTAAATCTAATTATTTTACAAGTTAAAGAGATATGTGTAAGTAATTAAATTTTATAAGATTGGAAATAGAAACCCTAAATAAATAATTAGGGTAATATATATTAAAATTGTTAAACTATGTTTATTAGATAGCCCAAAATAATTAAATGAGAAGCCCAAAAGAAATAATATGCAAACCAATACTTAGCCCACTTGATTAAGGGTATTTTAGACTTTTGATTAATCAACTTTGTGCATTACAATAAAAGCAAAATGGAGGGGATAATGGGCAAGAGTGACCGCCCCTTTTAGGCCTTTTAAGGTAACAAAATTATGCTAATCAAGTTCCTTAATTAGTAACTCTTACATCAAGTACAAGTGTGTCCATCTCCCATTAGTAGAAAATCTACTTAGCACCATTAATGACATGATTAGGCTTAATTGGAAGAGATAAGGCAAAGCCTTTTATCAAAGGGACAACAAAGATATGGGGGATATTAGTTATGATCCTAGTTGTATCTAACTATATTGCAACATACATTTTTAAATCACCACATTTCATTTTCTATTCTTCTTCTTCTATTTTTCTCCCAAGCTAGCAAAATACAAAGAGAGAAAAGAGAGAGAGGGGTTCAGATTTTTGAGGAGAAAGAGAGGAATGTGCTAGCTTGATTAATGCACCCTAAGTTCATATCTTACTTTGGTAGATAAAGGAAGGTTGCTACTAAAACAAGGTATAACCTAAATCTTCATCTTCTTCTTCTATTTGGTGTTATAGCAAGATTTGATGGGGTTATAAACTAATACCCAAGATACCCTAGTTCTACATATCATCATGTATGAAACTAAGTATCTTAAGTGTTAGATCAAAGGTTTAAAGGAAGAAAATGAGCATATGTTCTCCTAGGGGTGAAACCCTAGTTTTTCTTCCACTACATCTTGTGTAACCCAAGTTTTACAACTTGGATTTGTAATCCGTCAAAGGAGGGCGCTAGATAAATGATTTAGCAAGTAAACCGAAGTGTTAGAACACAAATCCAATAATTTTTGAAGCTTTGGGGGCTCTTTTTCCAAAACAGTCCTGGTATAGAACTTAAAGCTTTAAAACCCTAAAAGTCCACTGACCCATTTTTTCTAAGCCTGTATTGGTCAGTTTTGAATCTTTTAAAAATCTAGGAAAAATCACAGAGGTACCTTAAGAAGTTATCTACATGTAGGAAAAAGAACGGACACGTTTCGATGTGTGGTTTGTCTGTAATGACTTTTACCGTGAAGGACTCCTAAATATTCTTACCCGGATTCCTCACTGTGTATACCTTGGAAAACTCTAATATTTTTACAGTATATGTATATATGTTATGAGAGTGTACTCTGAAAGTTTCAGAATTGTCTAAGCAAAACTCGATTTATGAAAAATATAACAAGATTCAAAGGTTTTGAGTACTTTAAATATAGTAAATCACTTTCTAAAATTCTAGGAAAATTTGTGAATCATTGTTGGATCATATGCTGTCCAGATCCAGAAGATAATAATTTTTAGAACCTGTTTGCTATTTTCCATAATAATGTTATAGTTATAGTTAAATGATGTCATAAATGAGAAAAATAGGATATTAAAGCTTAGGTACTCCTATTATAGTGTAATCAGACCTATGTGAGGTATTTTGGTAATTTATTATAATAAATAATATTTATGACCTTTTATGGGTATTAAATAAGTTGTTTAATAAAGGGTAAAATAATTAAAATAAATTATTTATTTGCCTAATAACTTATTGAAATGTTACTATGATATTTGTAATATAAGAATATGATATTTTTAAGTAAATAAAAATATTAAGATTTAAAAATTTTTGAAATATTATTGAATGGTTAATAATATTTGATTTAAGAATTAATAAATAATTAAAATATTATTAAATGGCTAATAATATTAGATTAAAATATTATTAATAATATTAGATTAAAATATTATTAAAAGATTTATAATATTAGATTAAAGTATTATTGGATGATTAAAATACTATTAAGTAAATAATAATATTCAAAATTAAATGTTATTAAAAATGTAATAATATTAGTAAATAAATAAAATATTATTAAAATGTTAATAATATTAGTAAATAAATAAAGTATTATTAATTGATTAATAATACTAAAGAATAAGTAAGGTATTATTAAAGTAATAATATTAATGCATGATTAAAATATTATTAAGAGGATTAATAATATTAGTAAATTATTAAAATATTATTAAGATGCTAATAATATTAGTAAGCGAATAAAAGTGTTATTAGTGGACTAATAATACTAAGAGGTGAATTAAATATTATCAAGATTAATAATATTTAGTGAATTAAAGGTAGTTGTTATTTAATAGTAATATTATCGAGGTATGATAATATTTCTAAGAACTAAATGCAATATGTAATATCTATGTGATTACATAATGTAATGTTATGATATGGCTAATTGAAAATTAACTATAGGTCTCTCAAAGGAAGATAATTAAACTGCCTAGCGGATAGAATTTAATTGCATAACAGTAGCCTACAAACGAGGCAAGTTCCCTAACTCAAACTCGAGTTATTATTTTTGAAGCATGTTAGTGAATAATTATTGTTGATTATTCACATCTATACTGATTATTGAGATTCGCACTTTGTGCAGTTGAATTCCTGTTCTATTATTATTGAACTATGAATTAAATTAAAGTTCTTTCATTCATGAACTTTTTATGAGATAGATCTATGCTAATTGTATCAGCTAGATCAAGCATGTCTAAAATTGTTAAATCAAATGTGTTTTAAAAGCTGCTTTTATTAAATTGATATGGTAAGAACTCTTGGCTGAAAAAAGGACGAATTTGATTAAAGCATGATATCAATGCCAGATTATAAAGTGTTTATGCATAAATCACGGGGTATGAAAGGCTGATCCCCTTGATTGCCAAAATTTATTAAAAGGTCCAGTTTAAATGCTGAGAACCTTGGCAAATGTTCATGGTTATTTCAAACCACTCAGTACCTGTTATTCAATTATTCGAATATTCAACTATTGACTATTAATTCATGTTCCTTCACAATTTTAAACTGTTGTTGAATATTGAAAGCGAAACTTCTTTCTAATCATGATATATCTCCCTTGTGTATAAACTTGCTAAGAAAATTAGTTGGTTACCCTTGCTATATCATGACATTTATTTCAATTAATGCAAAACGTCCAAAGGGGACAAAGGAAAAGGGAAGGTTAAAGAGTAGATGCTTGAGAAGGCTTATGTACTAGTTTATTTAAAATGCTATTTGGTTATGTAAACTCTTTATAGTATTAAGAGTACGTTTTAAGTTAAGGTTAAACAACCTTGGGACTATGATTGTAAGACTTTATTACTATTATGATAAACAATGTATGTTTATTCTTCCGCGTTAGTTAGAAAGTATGTTTGTTGTTAATTATCGTGAACACTGAATTCAAGGTTAGGAAACCCGGATTTGGGGGTGTCACATCCTTGGTACTGGAAGGTCAAACTCAGAGAGGAAACCAAAACCTGCCCGTTCAAAGAAAGAATTATTCCCCTTTCCAAACATCTGTACAACTTGCAAATCCGACGTTCCAAAGAGCTAGAGAAGCTAAGTGTCGAAGGACATTTACACCCTTAGGGGACTCACTCGAAAATATACTCAATCTTCTGACAACCTAGAAGAAAATCGGTCAGCTCCTTCCACCTGCCAATCCAAGTGAAAAGAATTTTAACCCAAGCAAGAAATGTGCTTATCATTTTAGGGCTCCAGGCCATGATACCCAAAAATGTTAGTCTCTGAAGCACATGATCCAAGACCTGATAGACAGTGGGGAGATCGTGGTAACAGAACCAGAACAACCACATGTCCAAGATAACACTTTGCCTCAACACAATGAGGAGGGAGTTAACATGATCAGTGCAGGGAGTGGAGAAAGTTCCAAGTACCTCAAATACGTAGGAGACTCTCCCCGAGAAAATAAAGATAATTCTGTTAAATGGGATTATTTAGAATGCCGATTTCTGATAGAACGAGAAATGAAGTCTATCAATGAGCAGATTGGTCAACTGGTAGAAATGATGGTATATCAGCACCAAATAACTCGGCAATTGATAACTCAAGTCAACCAAAGGAAAACGAATCCTCCCATGCCCAAAATCCTTCCAATTGCAAGGAGGAACCATTATCGGTTCCATGAGCATGAAACATGGGCAGATAAAGTTGTTATGGAAGGAAGATTTTGAGCTCATAGAGATTTTACCCTCAAGAAGAAGTTTACTCATTTGAATCAGCCCATGGAAGAAATCCTCCATATGTTGATCAATGAGGGAAGAGTCATAGTGCTGCTACCTCCAGTGGACCCTCGATCAAAGAAATTTAACCCTTCAAAGATATGTCAATATCATTCCAACACTCTTGGGCATGATACAGAAGAATGTTGGGGACTTCGTCATTTAATTCAGAACCTGATTGAAAGTGGCGAACTGTTAAAAGCAAGTCAAGATATTGACCTTCCTGAGGGAGAAGCCATATATACCCCTATAGAATGGAGTCTACAGAAAGTTGTAGCGGTCATATCCTGTGAGAAGGACAGTACTGTCATACCCTTGACCATTCAAGGAACGGGGGACAAAATAGGAAAGAATCCTTTGAAAGTGGATGCACTAGAACCACTGATGTTGCCATTCAGACCGTAGTATCCCTTGATGAAGAGAGTCCCATGGAACTATGGGGAGAACAAGGGGTCAACATCAAATCATACGGCTGCTATATCAAAGGAAAACCCGTTGTATCTACCTCAGTGAGTGATAAAGTTAGTCACTAAAACCAAGGGGAAAGTGCCCGAGGAGAAAATTGAAGAATTCCTCATCAAAATGGGGCATAATGAAGCCAAAGTAGTGCAGAGATTAAGGGATGCACCTCAGCAGATATCCATTCTGGATTTGGTATTATCTTCGGAGGATCATCGCACAATCATAATACAAGTGTTGGAAGAAGCACATCTGCCTAAGGCTGTGGATACAGAAAAGTTCTGTCATTTGATAGAGCACATTTTCAACAACAATGTGATATCTTTCACTAACGATGACATACCAGCGGAAGGGATTGGTCATTGTAAGTCATTGCATATAGCAGTGATATCCTCTGGATATGTGATAGAAGGAATACTAATAGATGGAGGATCTTCCTTGAACATCTGTCCCTACGACACTTTGGAAAAAATGAAGATCAGTCCAAATCGAATCCAAAGTAGCCATATAATCATAAGTGCCTTCGACGGATCTCGACGAAATGCTATAGGAGAAATCTAACTTCCAGTGGAGATCGGTCCACATACCTTCTACATATCCTTCCAAGTGTTGAACAACACCACAGGATATAATTTTTTGTTGGGAAGACCGTGGATTCATATGGCAGAGGCAGTCCCGTCCATCCTTCACCAACAAGTCAAATACATCATCAATGGCAATCTAGTCACCGTCAATGCCGAACTAGAATATCCTGTCTATATACAAGGTGATATGCCTCTGATCAATCTCAACGAGGGAGTTGAGGCAGCCAACCTTCAAGCCTTTGAAGTGAGCAACACTCACTAGCAACCTATTGGGGTTCCAGCCCTGAAGCCAAGAATTTCTTCCGAAGTAATGTCTATCGGTAAAGAAATGATGTCGTTGGATTTTTGTCCTAGTAAAGGGCTCAAAAATAATTAAAAAGGTATCAAATGTCCAGTCCAAATACCTAGCCAGACAGAAAAGGCTGGATTAGGCTATTCCTATGGATCCAATCACCAGAACCCGCACAAACATCAACCGGTTCATGCATCCACTATTGTACTACCAAATCTCACGAATGCTGGATTTGTGAAGCCAACAAGGAAGGTTCCTGCTTTTATGTCAGGAATACTGATTCCTCCGGTCAAACCGGCAAGTGAGAAAAAAGTCCAGATTCCTATTAAGAAAAGCAAGGAAAGGAATAAGGGGTTCCTACAAGAGGTGCAAGATCGATTTGCAAAGATGTATTTTCTGGCACATACTGAGGGTATGAACGAGGATATCCCAGATGATGACTATTTAGAGGATCAAATCCTAATCCCTCGCATGAATAGAGCTAAGGAGAACTATTCAAAGAAAAGCATTAACCCTTATATGAATTCAGTCATAGGCATCATCAAAGAGGAGGTGGACAACATCAGCCCCTTCATTACAAAGGTCGATAAAGACCTGACCCTAGACAACTAGATCAACACTCCTAGCATCTATCGTAAAGGGTAACAGGGCAGAAAATCCATTTGCCCTAAAGTGTATATATAATATACTGTTTATTTTTGTTGCATAGACCTAACAGTTACTTTTATCATGATTTCATTGGTACTTTGTATTATTAAGCAATTTCATATAATAAGTGAAAGCATTTTGTTTTCAGGACTTTAAACTTGGATTTGTTTAGCCTTACTGATGAATTGCCAAGTTTCCACAGTGACTACGACTTTGATGTAGAACTGGACTTTGACTTGATGGGGGTCGATCAAGAGGAGATATATAACTTTGAGGTGCCCGAGGAAATCAAAGAATGGGTCGAAGACAAACCTAAACCAAACCTCGATCAAACCACCACAGTCAATATCGTAACCTTAGAAAATCTTAGAGATATCCAAATAAGTAACGACCTTACCCCAAACCAAAGAACAAACCTGATTAAACTCCTAACTTAGTTCCAGGATGTGTTTGCATAGTCACATGAAGACATGGTCAGCCTGTCTACTGACATTGTCATTCACCAACTGCCCATTAAAAAGGGATTTAAGCCTATCAAATAGAAGCTCAGGAGACTAAAGCCCTAGTGGAGTCTGAAAGTCAAAGAAGAAATTGTCAAGCAATTCAAAGCATGCATTATCATGGTGTCAATCTATTCGGAATGGTTGTCTAATATAGTTCCCGTGCCCAAGTCCAGAGCGAAGGTACGAGTATGTGTGGATTACCGGAATTTGAACAAAGTTTGTCTCAAATATGACTTCCCAGTACCTTTCATCTATATACTGATAGACAACACGGTGTTGTACGGCATGTACTTATTTGTTCATTGCCTCGCTGGGTATCACCAAATTATGGTCGTCGAAGAAGATAGAGAGAAAATAACCTTTATCACCCCTTGGGAATCTTCTGTTATAGGCATTCGTCTTTCGGCCTTATCAATGCCAGTGCCACGTATCAGAGAGTCATGATGGCCTTGTTCCATGATATGATGCATAAAGAAATAGAAGTGTGTGTGGATGATATCATCGTCAAATCCAAAAAGGAGGATGAACATATTGACCATATTAGAAAATTATTCAACCGGCACCGCAAATACAACTTCAAGCTGAATCCAGCCAAGTGTGCTTTCGGTGTTAAATCAGGAAAATTGTTGGGTTTTCTGGTGAGCAATAGGGGCATTGAACTAGATCCCGCCAAGATAAAAGCCATCACTGAGATGTCGATACCCCAAACAGAAAAGGAGCTACGGGGATTTCTTGGGAGAATCAATTTCATAAGTAGATTCATCTCCCAACTCACATCAACTTGTGAGCCCATATTCAATATGTTAAGGAAAAATTCCTCCGGAAAATGGAACGAAGACTGTCAAAAAGCCTTCCTCACTATAAAGAAGCAACTGGTGGAAGCTCCTGTTTTGGTACCATCAAGGGACAAAGTTCCCTTATTCATATACATATCAGTTAATCCTAATGCCATGGGGTTTCTGCTGGGGCAGAAAGATGATAAAGGCAAGGAGAGAGCCATCTATTGCCTCAGTAAGAGATTCAGAATCCATGAGCAGAAGTATACGTTGATTGAAAAGACTTGATGTGCTTTAGCATGGGCCGCCATGAGGTTACAACATTACCTTCATGGGCACACAACCTATCTCATCTCCCGCATGGATCCTTTGAAGTACATATTCAGCAAGCCCATGTTAAATTATCGATTGTCCAACTGGCAATTGATCCTTCAGCAATTCGATATCATCTACATGACTCAAAAGTCCATCAAAGGTCAATGAATTGCAGATCAATTGGCTGAAGCACCATCAGGGAACTTCAAACCCTTGGAAACTTATTTCCCAAATGATGGAATAATAATAATTTAGCAAAACCCTAGAGAAGATACCGGCCAATTTGGGAAATTTTACTTCGACGGGGCTGTAAACATGGAAGGTGCAAGAGCAGGGCCAGTTCTTGTATCCATCATGGGAGAACAGTATCCCATGGCTATCAAACTACAGTTTGTCAACACCAATAACACATCTGAATATGAAGGCTGTATAATGGGATTAAAACTGGCCCAATCCATGGTTATCCAACGGTTAGCAATCATTGGAGACTTTAAATTTGTTGTCAAACAAACCACCAGGGCATATCACACAGAAGAATTGCATTTGCTGCCCTATCATTGACAAGTCATCAAGATGGCTATAGAGTTCAAAGAAATAGCCTTTATCCACGTTCCTCGAAATAAAAATGATTTCGTGGATGCATTAGCAACTCTAGTTTCCTTGATCCACATATCTGATAGGAGAGGAATCCCTGATATCAAATTTGCAAGCCAAAAGGCACCAGCCTATGGAAAATACATTTGAGAAGTATCTGGTGAACTACCTCCCATCTAACAGCCCTCGTAGCAAGACATCAAAGAATCTCTGCGAGATGGATCTACGTCCGCTGGGGCAACTTAAGCTAAAAGAAAGCGAATTCATAAAATGGCTATGAAATTCTATCTAAAGCGAAAATGCACTCTATAAGAGAGATGATGGAATAGATCTTTTGAGATGCCTAGATAAAGATCAAGCTCAAAGACTTATGGTTGAAGTTCACGATGGAGTATGTGGTCCACACATGAACGATCCTTTACTTGCTAAGAAGATATTAAGAATATGGCATTACTGGGTATCTCTCAAATCTGACTGTGATGATCACGTCAAGAGATGTTATCAATGCTAAGTTCATGGAAATGTCATCCACGCTCCTCCAAACGAACTACACTGTATGAGTTCGCCACGACCCTTTGCTATGTGGGGAATGGATGTGATCGGGCCAATAGACATCATACTATGACTATGAAATTTGGCAGATGGACGTGAAAACGGCATTCCTCAATGGAAACCTTGAGGAGGATGTGTATATAACACAGCCAGAGGATTTTGTTTCAACGGTTGAAACAAATCAAGTCTGTGAATTGCAACGATCCATTTATGGGTTGAAGCAAGATTTTCGTAAGTGGAACATCTGTTTTGATGAGACAATCAAAGATTTTGATTTTATCAAAAACAATTATAAACCATGTGTGTAAAAGAAGGTTAGTGGGAGCGTAGTATCATTAGTAGCTGTCGTCTAGCACTACAAAATTTACCTTACTCAGGTTCTACTAACTCAAGAATCAGTATAGCAATAAGCAAGGATCGATCCCACAAAGAGTGAATTATATTTTAACTATCCAATAATTTTCAATGAATTGGAGAGGTTTTGTTGAAAACAATTTAATTTAACTAAAGTGAATTAACAAGAAAATATCAATAAGTAAAAGAGTTCATTCCTCAGTTCAGTATCCCCTTTTCATAATTATGAATTAATCAAGTTATTATACTATTTACCTTTTCAATGAGATTAATAACCCTAGATAACCGTGCTCGCAAATTACCCGAAATTCTCCTTAAGTGTAGATCTAATGCGACGATCGCCAACAAAAGATTCTAACTAACATACAACCTAGATCTATCAGCCTAGATTTAATATGATAGCAGCGTTAAGTATGAGAATTAGATTATTCCAAGCAATAATTACATAATCAGGAATTATTTAACTTGTCTTCTGAAAATCTTAACAATATTTCAAAGCTTGTGCATAATAAAATACTGTTAATTGTTACCTAGATTAGACACACTTCGTTTGCTTAAAATATATCTTAATCTAACCGATGATATCAATTTACTAATTTAATCCTGCAGAAACCAAATTAGTCAATTGAATAACATACATGAACGTTTATATGGATAATCAGAATAAATCTCAATATGAAAGAATAAATATTATAAACTTAATCAAACCATAAATTGTTAATCAGGTTCAACATCCCTTCAGAATTAAATAAGTGAATTAGCCTGACATGCCTTGATGAATAGCCTCCAAAATAAAAGATGAAATATATGATCCCAGATAGTCTAAACCTAGCAAAACAACGGATATATATAGACTAACAAAACCCTAGTCTAATAAGGCAAGACTGCAATCCTAATCCTATCAACTTTGTAATTAAAACACTTAAAATATGGCTAGCCCGTCCGGCCGGCGTGCCTCGAGCTAGCCTCTTTCACGTCCTAGCATGCCCCGCGCTAGGCCTGTAGGGATTCAAGTCTTCTAAGCAGTGCGGCCCATGTCGATCCCTTTGTCTTTACAGCGCGCCCCGCGCCAGTCAGTCATCAAGCCCAAATTTGCTTCTTTTATCCTCTTTTGCCTAATCACTCTTCATTCCTGCACATTAACACAAAATACATAAAAAGTAACATGCATACTTAAGTAAATGCAATATAACAAGTTAAGAAATACCTATTAAGTTAGTATAAAAACCTACTTATTAAATACACTCGAACTTGAAAAATTGCTTGTCCTCAAGCAAACAAGCACAATGAAAACTACTTAACAAAATGAATGCAATCTAACAAAATCGAGCAGAAATCTCAGTAAGCAAACACAGGTTGTATACTTCTAATGAGCACTTAAGCTCACACTTCATCTTCACTCATGTCCAATCATAGACTCTCACATCATCACATCACATACATGACTCTACTCCACTATCGTGCGTGTGTGTCCAATTTTATATCAGCAGTTCACAGTGGTCCATATGATTACTCCCACAAACAGCCTACTTTTACACAGATAATTCATACAAACTTGGCATCCACATAAGCATTACGGAAATCAGGCTAAATAAGTAATAACAGAATAAATATCAAAGCACATACTTCGTGGGTGCGTTTTAACGCTCCATTCCACTAATTATTTTATATTTCTGATTTGTACAATGTTCAGCCCCCTTAGGCTATTCAATGTCACCCACGTAACGGAATTTCAGCCAACGACTCCCAAACCCGAAGGATTTAGGGCGCTAGGTGTTAAGACATTCCCTAGGGTTTACTTGTCCGAGTAACAAAGGCCACGAGGTCAAACTAAATCAGTTTCTATTTCATAAGTACTTTTTTCTCACTTTTTTCTTTCTTTATTTTTTTTTGTTTTCTGAGCCTTAATTCCCCCAAACTTATGTTTCAGCCAATTCTCTATCTCTAATCTGTGATTAAATAAGTGTTCGTGGTCCTAATACACATGAATCCCTAATCACTACTAACAGTTAATCGATGTGCTTGAAAGTTGAGAGAAAACTACAATCATGCAATGACGTTACTATGTTCAAAACTAATCAGATCATGAAGCTCAATTTTATGCAAGATTCAGTGCAAATATCATCAACCGTGTATTTTATTACCTTAAAGTACTGCTCAATCTCTATATGATCCTATATGCATGCTTCTACTGACAAAATTCCTAAATGAATGCAATATTTTTTCATTTTTTTATATAAAATGCATATGAATTAAACAAATTAAATCTACCCTACATGTGAAAACACAAAAAAAATTGGAATTTTTTACTCCCCCCCACAATTAAATCAAGGAATGCCCTCATTACTTGGCATATGTAAATTTGAAAAACGAGGACTTCCCTGAGCGACGAGTTAAAACTCGTCGGAATTGTCATCCTCTTGTGGAAGGTAAGTAGGCAGAACTGGAGGAGTGGGCATCTGAACTGGATCATTCAGAGAGAAACGCGAGAAGGCGTCGGCTAACGCAGTGAATGCCCTAACGTTGTACATATGCATAGAAGCTTGACATTGGGCAAGTCGCATACTTCGTTGCTGACTGCGTCGCTGAAAAGTGGATGGCGACTCTGGTGGCGACTCTACTTTATCCGCATCAGACATCGGTTCATTCGGTTGAGGTGGTGCTGAGGATGTCGGTATCATGATAAACCTCTCCCCTCTCAGATGTGACCGTGCCCCTGTTCATGGTCTGTAGGACTCTATAGTAGGATGGTCAATGATGGCCATAGGATGTATGATCGGCTTAGAGGCGTTCCATTGAACTCCAGCCTTTCTACATAGGTCTGTGATAAGGAAACCGTGTAGCAATCCACCTGTGGCTCCTCCCCTCAGCGATCGCGCAATGGACTCTTGAATGCACCGGCCGATGTCGACGTACAGAATCTCGACCTCATTATTGGACCCTTCCTTATGAGTTATAATACCAAAAAGTAGTCGTGCCCATTCTTTGGTGATGTCATTTTGATGACACATTGGCATGAGTCGAGCACATATGAAGGCATACCAGGCTTTGTCGTATCTGTTCAAGGCGGCGTATGGAAAAGAAATCTTTTCGTTAGTGCCTACTCTGGTGATCCACTGAGTGCCTGGCTTGCAGAGCCGCTCTATGATCTCATCGAGATTTGGAAGATGATCCTCGTAGTGGTCTGTCTGTGGTGTGTCCACCCCAAAATAGTCATTAATTGCTTGTGCATCAAAGGACACTAGTGTTCCCCGAACCAAAACCACGTGATCAACATGCTCTATGGCGTTGGCATAGAATTCTTTCACGATGTTGATCACCGCTGGCTTAGGTTGCGCGACCAGTTGAAACAACTCATGCTCCGCTATCATCTGTGACATATCGCCGTAAAGGTTTGCATCCGGCTTTAGCCCTCTTTCCAGTACCAAAGTCTTTTTGTTGATGACTTTGGAGTAGCGTGTTGTCGTGCCTTCGCTCACAAACCGAGTAGCATCAAAGCGTGGCGGAGCACTAGAGGATGAAGTCCTTGCTCGTTTGGATGTCATGATGAAGCTTGCTCTTCAAATTGGTGTTCAAAAAGTGAAGATAACCTGTGATAACCTGTTGAAATAATTCGTCGAACACTTGGTGGGTGACAATGTCTCTCCCCCAAACTTAGTACAATTTATATAGCAAACTCCCCCAAATATAAGAATATGAATCCAATCTTGGGTCTTTAGTAACCCAAGGATTCCCAAAACAATTGTTTAAGCAATACACTGAAATTGATGATACCTTAGACAATAAAACCCAATTTACAGTGTATAAAAATTACTTGTAATACCTTTGAATTGTTGCTTTGATTGGATTTGTGTGTGAATTCAAGTTTCTTTCTGTACCTTTCCTCTAATCTGAGATGATTTGTTTGTTAGTTGCAGAGGAAATTCGGGAGTGGGTGGTGGTGGACGAATTTGATGATGATAGTGTATGGGGATTGTTATGTAGAGAGAGAGAGAGTAGAGTTAGGATTGGATTTGGGAAAGAGGATTTTGTACTTGGGTTAGGCTTAGGAGATTTGTATAGGGTAGGAGTAGAATAGATGGCTTCGAGTTAGCATAGGATTAGAGGAATTAGAATTAGATTAGGTTTTGGGAAGGACAAAACATGATTTAAAACCTTGTCCGATTTATGTAACGACAATTAACGCGCAAGTATACGCGGTCAACAAGTAATATAAGAAGTAGGGTGTCGTACCCACGAGGACTAAGTCTTAAATGCAAATCAAATACTCAAGTAAGCACTATACTGTCTTATCTAAACAAATGATTGGTGGAGGAATTATCAACTATTGATTATAACTAAAGGAAGCGGGAGAAATAAAAGATGTAGTAGTGAGACAAGCTAGGATTACAATTCCCCTAATGCGTCGCCTAAACTCCTAACTCTCCACATTACAAACAAATCAAGGAATGGCCAGCCGAGAAATGAACTACGCATATGCTTCTGTCGAAGGCCAAATGCACATCCCTAGCTAGATGAATCACAATATGTCTATCGATGAAAACAACTAGACTAGGGTCAATAAGATTAATCTCAAGACTACACAAGGCAAATAGAGATATGTCTATCCTATTCAGCAGTTTATGCACATATTCCTTTAGGCAAGGGCATGACAAGTGTTATTGTATTTTAGAAGCCAGATATTAATGTCCAATCTTCAATATCCATTAATATCACTACCAAAAACTCTGTCAAGCATTCAGTCAATAAGCAAGAAATACAACAACCCATTCCCAAGATGATTCATTAATATAAATAGGAGAGAAAGTTAATTAGGCTAACACTAGGTTACATTGCAATCCTAGAAAGATATTAGTTCATAACCATGGTGCTAATACACATTTCTATCACATTCAACATTGCTCAGTAATACACAATTAACTTAAAGATTTGGAATAAGAAAACTCCTAGGATTTTCTGTCTCCAAGTCTTCTCTTCTTCGTGGACTCCTGAGCTGTCTGTGATGCAATAACTTTTCTCCCCAAAGAATTTTAAAGCTTCTTTCTGCTCTAGAATCTCCAGCTCTTCTCTTCTTTTTCCTGGCCTCCGCGTATATCTCCTATTTCCCTCCTTTTAGGTCATTAAAAACGAACCAGTCAAAACACCGGAGGTGACGCTGCGGCGCGGAACTTACACCCCTTTGGTGGCGCTGCGGCGCCACTCACGCTGCGGCGTGAAATTAAGAAGTCCTGTGGCCGCTGCAGCGCCAGATAATATCAGCATGGCCATGGGGTCGGCGCTGCGGCGCGAGATAGAGGCTGGGCTCTGGCGCTGCGGCGCCAGAGTGTAATAAAATGACACAATTACCCCTGCAAGCTGGAGAAGACTCAAAAAGCCCTGCATCAAACAGGGAGAGCATAAAAACAACAAAATATATGCAAGAGCATAATAAATAACGAAAAACAAGCAACGTCTTAAGCTTGAGCGAATCTGATATGTGATATAAATACCACATATCAGATACCCCCTAACTTAAGCATTTGCTTGCCCTCAAGCAAACTATCTAACATCCACACCCACTCTACCAGAAGACGTGAAAGGAAACTACAACTATAGAATAACACCACGGCCTCAAAGCGTACTTATAAAGCCTCTCTCAGAATAGGACAATCAATGACATGAAAGGGGCTTTAAATCGAATTTGCAAGCATGAGACTGTAATCGATCCGCTCTATGCGTGCAAAGATCAACCGCCCTAACTAAACATAGCTCAAAGAGAAACTCGCACAGTCGAATGCTAAAAACAATATGCACACTACGCAACTTAAACAATCAACAAGCATTAAGACTAGGATGCAATCACAGGAAAAGATCAAAAGGCTCTAGCATGAAGACAATAAAAATCTGACTCGGACAGTCCTTAATTACCTTAGGCTAGACAGAGCTACCCATACATGAGCTTTTGATCAGTGACTCCCAAGCCAGACGGCTTTAGGGCACTAGGCGTAAAACACCCCTATGAATCTAATCACTCGAGCAGCAAAGGCCACGTAATCAACATAAGCCAAATTAGACTATAAGAAATCTGAAGATTATTTGACGAGTGCATTTTATGCTCCATCTCAACATCGGTCCTGCGTTTATGGGCGAGTGCGTTTTACGCTCCATCTCGACCCACCGCAAGACTTTCGATATTCAATCTCCTTTTCAATTAATTCTATTATATTTTGATATACAACATGCCAGAGCCCAAGATCCAAAACTGAAAACAAACACCCAAGCCCTTTATTACCTTGCAGAAATGAAAGTTTATAAGAATGAACATATTCCCAAAGCAATAAACGCGCGACGTAAAATCTAAACATAAATAGTTAAAACAGTTGATCGGCTATTGCTAAGAAAGACGGATCAAAAACAGTCTCGACTTATCGATTCACAACCCGTAACTCATACATGCTTGACACAACTCTAAGAGACAGCCATAACTACATGGCGCTTGTCATTAGCCACGATCAAAAAATTTGACAGCCAAAACACCCTCACCCAGCATATCCACAGCTACAGAACGGGGTTAAAAAGGGGGAAAAATCCAACTAAAATAGGCATGACCCTGCCCAAATAAGGAGAAACCATAACACCTGGCATCAAGTAAACCAAAAATCTGCACAATTCCCAAAATATGGCTATAAACAAAACAACCAAAAATTACAAGAAAGCTAAAGCGAAAGTAAAATACTATATACAAAAATAAAACACAAGCAACTAAATATTATAAAGCAAACATTCATTAATATACCTAATAAAACCAACGCACCACTACATCAACACATGTATTCCAAAATAAACCGAAAACATCCACCAACATAGCATAAAAGAAAAATAGATAGTCCGGGGCTAAACCGCCCAAAAGAAACATGACAGCAATTCATATATAATAAAACTTAAAACAGAAAACTTAAAACAGGAAATCTCCCCCAAGCTTGAAATTTGCCAATGACCTCACTGGCCTTCACCCTCTGGAGCTCCATCACCTCCGCCATCATCATCGGCTTCAACATTGGCATCCGCTGGGTCCTCCTCGCGATCCTCTCCTGTGGCTGGAAATGGCGGAGGATAAGGCGCAAAGACTGGAGGCTCTGGAAATTGAAAGGGCATGGACTCTGCGTCGTCTCCTCCCTGAGCATAATAGATACTGGAGACCGTATTTGCGAACTCCGCATGATAGTGATTGAATTGGCTCTGCCATTGAGCCACTGTATCAACCTTGCTATGGAGAAAATTAAGACTGTTTAAGATTTCTGCCAAGGCCCCAGGTGGCATAGCCTCAGAAGATGTGGGCTCAGGCGCTTGAGCGGAGGTACCAGCTTCCGATGAGAGAGGTGGCAGGGGCCCCGGTAGATATCCCTGACCCTTTGGGTGCGACGGAGGTCCCCCATCCCAAACTCCATAACGGGCTATAACGTGATGATCAATGACGGCCATAGGCGGTTGAGTGATGTCGTCTTTCTCCCAGACCACACCCGTCCTTTTGCATAGGCGTGTGATCAGAGATGGGTGAGGGAGTCCGGAATTGATGTTGCTCCTAATGGCCTTTTTAATTGAATCCTGAATAAGAACCCCCACATCAACCTTCAGTCCCATGACAATTGCATAAAGCAGTACTGCCCTATCTCTAGTTACATCGCTCAGGTGGCGTGTTGGCATGATATTGGCACAAATAAAGGAGTACCACGCCTTACCATAACGACTTAAGGCTTGATGGGGGAAAGAGGTCTTTTCCCCGTGGAATTCATTGGTTTTCCACGCGGAACCAGGCTTGCAGAGCTTTGCTATAATCTCATCAGTATTGTAACTCCGCATCCCAGACTCCAGATAATCCTTACCATCGTAGTTTGGAGTCCCATACACAGCATTGATTGTTCGACTGTCATATTTGATCAACTTACCCCGAACTGGCACCGAAGCAGGACCATCGGCATTAGCATTTGCATAAAATTCCTTTACCACTGAAATAACTGCAGATTCGGGCGGCTTGGTGAAGTGAACCCATTTCATAGTTACAATCATTGAATTCATATCGCCATCCATCTTGTCATCTGGCCTTAGCCCTCTCTCTGGCACCAAACTCCTCTTTGAGAAATTTTGGGCATATCGCTTCCATGCTTCCTCACTCGGGAATTTTACAGCATCCCAAAGAGGAGGAGGAGCTCTGGAGGACGGAGGGGGACCTATACTAGTGCGAGGACGCTTGGAACCCATAGCCAACAAAACTAAAGGACAACAGAGAAAGATGAATAACAAATGACAAAACAAACTCAGCTCTGAAGAAATCCTTTACCTTGGTTTGCTTATTAATAGAATGAAGGAGAATAACTGCACGACGGTTGAAGGCCCCCAAACGCTCAGAAACCGAATTGGGAGTGACGGTTGATTTGCCGCACTCGTTGGGAGAAGGGGAGACGTGCGAGAGAGAAAGGAGGAACACGGCAAACTGAACCCAAAAGCCTCAATTAATCATAAAAACGCGGCACTGGCGCTGCGGCGTGGTGCATGGCGCTGCGGCACGGGACAGGGTATTCTTGACGCTGCGGCGTTATTCTCGGCGCTGCAGCGTTATAGTGAGGCTTCTTGGCGCTGCGGCGTCATTTTTGGCGCTGCGGCGTGACATTTTGACGCTGCGGCGGAACTTCTGGACGCTGCGGCGCAACTCTCCAGTAGCTTCCAGCATATGCCGGCGCTGCGGCGCAAAGAAATATTAAGGATCTGGCGCTGCGGCGTGGTGATTGGAGCTGCGGCGCGAAACTCAGGCTAACTCCTGGCGCTGCGGCGCGAGCACTGTGTTTTCTTTTCCTGCACTACCCAAAAACTTGAATCAATACCCAGATAAACTACTAGACAAAGCTAACATACTAACAATTATACAAACTATTAACTACATATTAACACACTAAATTAACATCTTCAAAAATTCTAAGGAAAAGAAAAACAATTGCATTAATGATAACTAAAGAAAACAACACTAAATAAAACCACAAGGATATTTTTGATACTGAGATGGGGTTGCCTCCCCATCAAGCGCTTGATTTAGAGTCGTCGGCTTGACTTTCGCCCCGCCTTACACCGGGTCTCCCAAGGTGATGGAGGTGTTTTGTCGATCGACCTCGCCGCCCCAATAGTGTTTCAAACGTTGTCCATTGACTTTGAAGGTTTTGTCTGAATGCGGGTCTTCGACCTCAATAGCCCCATGAGGATACACTTTAGCAATGGTGAACGGCCCCGACCATCGGGACTTCAACTTCCCTGGAAATAATTTCAGCCGCGAGTTAAAAAGAAGCACCTTCTGGCCTTGTTCGAAGTTCCTTTCGACAATTTTCTTGTCATGCCACCGCTTTGTCTTTTCCTTATACAACTTAGCGTTTTCATACGCGTGCAGACGAAACTCGTCTGATTCATTGAGTTGTAATAATCTTCGTTCACCTGCTGCATCCATATCGAAATTGAGCTTTTGGATAGCCCAATATGCGTTGTGCTCTAGCTCCACAGGAAGATGACAAGCCTTGCCATAAACAAGCCTATACGGAGACATTCCGATAGGCGTTTTGTAAGCGGTGCGGTATGCCCACAAAGCATCATCAAGCTTCTTTGACCAGTCCTTCCGATTAGGATTAACGATCTTCTCCAAGATACGCTTAACCTCTCGATTAGAGATCTCTGCTTGGCCACTTGTCTGCGGATGATAACCTGTGGCTATTTTATGGGTCACCCCATACTTAGCAAGAAGTGCTTCGAAATATTTGTTGCAAAAATGTGACCCTTCATCACTGATTATTGCCCGAGGAGTACCGAAGCGAGTGAAAATATTTTTCCTTAAGAAATTAAGCACCACCTTAGCATCATTAGAAGGCAAGGCGACTGCTTCTACCCATTTGGAGACATAATCAACCGCGACAAGAATATAAAGATTGTTGTAGGACGACGGGAATGGTCCCATGAAGTCAATACCCCATACATCAAACAACTCTACTTCAAGGATATTCTGCAGTGGTAATTCATGCCTCCTTGAGATGGTTCCTACCCTTTGACATCTATCACAGTGCATCACATATTGGTGTGCATCTTTGAACAGGGTAGGCCAGTAAAACCCTGATTGGAGTACTTTAGCAGCAGTCCTTTGGCCCCCAAAATGTCCTCCATAATTAGAGGAATGACAATGATGGAGCACACCTTCGATTTCCTCCTCTGGCAAACATCTCCGCAGAATCTGATCCGAACACTGTTTGAATAAAAAGGGCTCGTCCCAAAAGTATTGTTTTGCATCATGTAGGAATTTCTTCCTTTGTTGATAACTCAAGATGGGAGGAAGCACTTGACAAGCGACGAAATTTGCAAAGTCCGCATACCACGGGGCTTTACTTTGGACGCCAAACAGTTGTTCATCCGGGAAGAAATCATTGATGTCTTTGATTGCGTCTCCCGAATGAGGAGGGTTTTCCAACCTCGACAAGTGATCTGCTACCTGATTTTCTGTCCCCTTCTTGTCGCGGATCTCCAGATCGAACTCCTGTAGAAGAAGGACCCACCTTATCAGCCTGGGCTTTGCATCTTTTTTCTCTATCAGATATTTAATGGCCGAATGGTCTGTGTACACAGTCACTTTTGTTCCAATAAGGTAGGAACGGAATTTGTCGAAAGCATACACCACTGCCAGCAATTCTTTTTCGGTTGTGGTGTAATTTAGCTGAGCATCAGTTAATGTTTTGCTGGCGTAATAGATCGTGTGGAACACTTTGTCCCTTCTCTGCCCCAACACTGCCCCAATTGCAAAATCGCTGGCGTCACACATGAGCTCAAAAGGGAAAGTCCAATCAGGAGCTACCACAATAGGAGTCGAAATGAGTTTTTCCTTCAATAGTTCAAATGCTCTGAGGCAGGCTTCATCAAACTGAAAAGGCATATCCTTTTCCAACAGTGAACATAGCGGTTTTGTTATCCTTGAGAAATCCTTGATGAAACGCCTATAGAAACCTGCATGCCCAAGAAAACTCCTAACCCCTTTCACTGATGTAGGCGGCGGTAGACTATTGATGACATCAATTTTAGCCTTGTCTACTTCAATACCACCATCTGATACTCTGTGGCCCAGAATAATGCCCTCTTTTACCATGAAGTGGCACTTCTCCCAATTCAATACAAGATTAGTTTCAACGCATCTTTGGAGAACGGTAGTCAAATTCACCAGACAGTTATCAAATGAACTCCCGAATACAGAAAAATCGTCCATAAAAACCTCGAGGGTCTTTTCGACCATGTCAGAGAAGATGGACATCATGCAACGTTGGAATGTTGCAGGAGCATTACACAACCCAAAGGACATTTTCCGAAAGGCAAAGGTCCCATACGTTGTTTTCTCCTGATCTTCGGGAGCAATTGAAATTTGATTATAGCCAGAATAACCATCTAGCAGACAGTAGAAAGCATGCCCAGCAAGTCTATCGAGCATCTGATCAATAAATGGCAAAGGGAAGTGATCCTTACAGGTTGACTTGTTTAACTTTCTGTAGTCCATACACACCCTCCATCCAGTCACCGTTCTGGTTGGAATCAACTCGTTATTCTCATTGGCTACTACCGTCATACCGCCCTTTTTTGGCACACATTGAATGGGACTGACCCAAGGACTGTCCGAGATAGGGTATATGATGCCCGCATCTAGCAGCTTTATGATTTCCTTCCGGACCACCTCCTTCATTATTGGGTTCAACCGCCTCTGATGTTCAATGGTCGGCTTGGATCCTTCCTCCAGTAGGATTTTGTGCATACAAAGGGATGGACTGATCCCTTTAATGTCTGAAATCGACCACCCCAGTGCCGTTTTATACTGTTTAAGCACTAGCAGTAGCTTCTCTTCCTGGCCTTCATCTAAAGATGCAGATATTATAACAGGCAAAGTGGAAGAATTTCCCAAGTATGCATACCTCAGATGATTGGGCAGGGGCTTTAACTCAAGGACAAGAGGTTCTACAACAGATGGTTGGGATTTGGAAGTAGATGCTTTTGGATCATTCAGCGACTCAAACTGTCTTTGGAACTGTGTAGGTCTCTGGGGTGCATCCAGCCAGTTAGCAAATTCAACATGGGTGCCCTCTTCATTAGCTCTGGTACCTCTTAGTGTAGCTTCTAAAGGGTCTGTCATGCATGTTTCTGAGAATACTTCCCTGACTGCATCATCAAGCACTTTAATCTGAAAGCAGTCTTCAGGGGTGTTCTGATATTTCATTGCCCTAAACACATTGAAAGTCACTTCCTGATCCTGTACTCTCATAGTCAGCTCCCCTTTCTGCACATCTATAAGGGTTCTCCCCGTTGCTAAGAATGGTCTACCCAGTATTATCGGGACCTCCCTGTCTTCCTCAAAATCCAGGACAATAAAGTCCGCTGGGAAGATTAACTTGTCCACCTTAACAAGCACATCCTCTACTATCCCCTTCGGGTACGTGAGAGATCTATCCGCCAATTGCAAAGTAACACTTGTGGGTTTGGCTTCATTCAGTCCAAGTTTCTTATATATTGACAGAGGCATCAAATTTATACTCGCCCCCAAATCACATAAGGCCTTGCCAATGAATTGGTCCCCGATAGTGCATGGGATCGTGAAACTTCCAGGATCTTTCAGTTTTGGCGGGAGCTTGTTCTGTAAAATAGCACTGCATTCCTCAGTCAGAGCCACTGTTTCATAATCTCCCATTTTTCTCTTCTTCGACAATATGTCTTTCATGAATTTAACATAGCTCGGCATTTGCTCCAACGCCTCTGCAAATGGGATGTTTATGTGAAGCTTCTTGAAAACTTCTAAAAACTTAGAAAATTGCTTATCAAGCTTTTGTTTCTGCATGCGCTGGGGGAATGGCAACTGCGGGATAGGAGGACTAGCTGTGTTCACTGTTGGGGTTGGTGATGAAGGGCTTTCTTGAGCGTTTACCTCACCCCGTTGCTTATCATCACTCTGCTCCACAATAGATTCCTCTAGAGTCACTTCTTCTTGCACTACAGGACTCTCTCCACCCTTTTCATTTATAGTTTTCCCACTTCGGAGTGTAACTGCTTTGCAGTGTTCCTTCCCATCCCGTTTCGGGTTGACATCAGTGTCACTCGGCAATGTGCCTTGCGGTCGACTATTCAAAGCAGAGGCCAACTGTCCCATTTGGACTTCAAGGTTCCGGATGGAAGCCTCTTGATTACTGCTCCTTGTCTCATTTTGGGCAATATATCGAGACAGGAGATCTTCCAAACTAGGTTTTCTTTCCTGATGAGGTGGGGGATGGTGGAACTGATTATGAGAACTCTGTGGTTGTTGGTTGAACTGATTTTGAGCTTGAAAACCGGGAGGGTTTGAGAAATTAGGCCTGGTGGTCGGCGGTTGTGCTTGATTGCTATTTGTGTTGCCCCAAGACAAGTTTGGATGATTCCTCAAGCCCGGATGATAATGAGTAGGGAGACTTGCGTTTTGCTGCCTCCCGTAGTTGGAAACAAATTGAACTGACTCGGGGCTTATGGCACACTGATCAGTTGTGTGACTCCCTTGACACAATTCACACAACAATGCGACACTCTGAGCATTCTGCACAGCTTGCACTTCCATGGTGTCAAGTCTTTTAGTTAGCGCTGCAACCTGAGCCGCTAATTGCGTGACTGGATCTACCTCATATATTCCTGCTGCTCTTCTAGGGGCTTGCCTATCATTTGGCCATTGATAATTATTGGCCGCCATTGTTTCCACCAATTCATACCCCGCTGTGTGATGCTTAGACATGAACGCTCCTCCAGAAGCAGCATCAATACTCGATCGAGTAGCTCCAGATAACCCATTATAGAATGTCTGGATGGGAAGCCATTCTGGCAGTCCATGGTGGGGGCATTTTCTTAGAAGATCCTTGAATCGCTCCCATGAGTCGTACAAAGACTCTGACTCAAATTGAATAAAAGAGGTAATTTCGTGCCTGAGCCTGGCGGTTTTAGCAGGTGGGAAGAACTTTGCCACGAACTTTTGAGCCAGGTCATCCCATGTGGTTATGGAGCCTGACGGAAGTGAATGTAGCCAGCTCTTGGCCTTGTCCTTTAAAGTGAAGGGAAACAATCGCAGTCTGATGGCATTGTCAGTCACTCCGTTGCATTTAAACGTATCGCAGATCTCCAAGAAGTTCATCAAGTGATCATTGGGGTCATCATTTGGTAATCCCCCAAACTGAATATTGGAGCACATTTGGATGGTGCCCGGCTTGATCTCAAAATTGTTTGCCTGGATTGCGGGCCTAAGAATGCTCGCTTGCAAATCTGCGATGTGAGGCATAGCATGCTCCCTTAAAGATTTCTGAAGTTCCTCAGCCATTTTAACAGGAGTATTTATGCCCCGAGCTTTTTCTCTTTGCAGGCGTCTGTACGTTCTATCAACCTCGGGATCGAGAGGTGTTATATTCCGACCCCTTCGAGGTGGCATACGCCGTTGAGATCACCTGAAAGGAAAATTAAACAGATAAAATTAGTCTAAATTAAGATTGTAATGACTTAGCTTTAATATTGATAACAAATATTACTAAGTCCCCGGCAACGGCGCCAAAAACTTGTTGTCCGATTTATGTAACGACAATTAACGCGCAAGTATACGCGGTCAACAAGTAATATAAGAAGTAGGGTGTCGTACCCACGAGGACTAAGTCTTAAATGCAAATCAAATACTCAAGTAAGCACTATACTGTCTTATCTAAACAAATGATTGGTGGAGGAATTATCAACTATTGATTATAACTAAAGGAAGCGGGAGAAATAAAAGATGTAGTAGTGAGACAAGCTAGGATTACAATTCCCCTAATGCGTCGCCTAAACTCCTAACTCTCCACATTACAAACAAATCAAGGAATGGCCAGCCGAGAAATGAACTACGCATATGCTTCTGTCGAAGGCCAAATGCACATCCCTAGCTAGATGAATCACAATATGTCTATCGATGAAAACAACTAGACTAGGGTCAATAAGATTAATCTCAAGACTACACAAGGCAAATAGAGATATGTCTATCCTATTCAGCAGTTTATGCACATATTCCTTTAGGCAAGGGCATGACAAGTGTTATTGTATTTTAGAAGCCAGATATTAATGTCCAATCTTCAATATCCATTAATATCACTACCAAAAACTCTGTCAAGCATTCAGTCAATAAGCAAGAAATACAACAACCCATTCCCAAGATGATTCATTAATATAAATAGGAGAGAAAGTTAATTAGGCTAACACTAGGTTACATTGCAATCCTAGAAAGATATTAGTTCATAACCATGGTGCTAATACACATTTCTATCACATTCAACATTGCTCAGTAATACACAATTAACTTAAAGATTTGGAATAAGAAAACTCCTAGGATTTTCTGTCTCCAAGTCTTCTCTTCTTCGTGGACTCCTGAGCTGTCTGTGATGCAATAACTTTTCTCCCCAAAGAATTTTAAAGCTTCTTTCTGCTCTAGAATCTCCAGCTCTTCTCTTCTTTTTCCTGGCCTCCGCGTATATCTCCTATTTCCCTCCTTTTAGGTCATTAAAAACGAACCAGTCAAAACACCGGAGGTGACGCTGCGGCGCGGAACTTACACCCCTTTGGTGGCGCTGCGGCGCCACTCACGCTGCGGCGTGAAATTAAGAAGTCCTGTGGCCGCTGCAGCGCCAGATAATATCAGCATGGCCATGGGGTCGGCGCTGCGGCGCGAGATAGAGGCTGGGCTCTGGCGCTGCGGCGCCAGAGTGTAATAAAATGACACAATTACCCCTGCAAGCTGGAGAAGACTCAAAAAGCCCTGCATCAAACAGGGAGAGCATAAAAACAACAAAATATATGCAAGAGCATAATAAATAACGAAAAACAAGCAACGTCTTAAGCTTGAGCGAATCTGATATGTGATATAAATACCACATATCAAGCAGCATGGTCATAATAAACTATTACTTTAGTACCAAGTAAATAGGATCTGAATTTATCTAAAGAAAATACAACAGATAAGAATTCTTTTTCTGTTGTTGAATAGTTTTTCTGAGCCGCGTTCAAAGTTCGGGAAGCGTAGTAGACCACATGGACAGTTTTGTCAATCTTTTGGCCCAAGACGGCGCCGACAGTATAGTTGCTCACATCATACATTATCTCAAAAGGTAACCTCCAATTCGGTGGTTGAATGATGGGGGCTGACGTCAACAGTTTCTTTAATGTATCAAAGGCCACCTTTCATTCATTATTGAACTGGAATTCCTCATCTTTCTGTAGCAGCTTGCATAAGGGCAACGCAATCTTGGCGAAATCCTTGATAAACCTGCGATAAAATCCTGCATGTTCAAGAAAAGAGCGTATCTCCCGCACGCTAACGGAGTAAGGCAATGCAGATATAAAATTAATCTTAGCTTTATCAATTTCTAAACCATTGACTGACACTACATGTCCAAGTACTATCCCTTGTTCTACCATAAAGTGACATTTCTCCCAGTTTAACATAAGGTTTGTTTCTAAGCATCTGTCCAGAACACATGTTAAATTATCTAAACAGGCATCTAACGAGTCACCATGAACTGTGAAATCATCCATAAAGACTTCAATAGATTCTTCTAGAAGATCTAAAAAGATACTTACCATGCATCGTTGAAAAGTACCTGGGGCATTGCATAGTCCAAAGGACATTCGCCGATAAGCAAAGGTACCAAAAGAACATGTGAATGTGGTCTTTTTCTGGTCTTCTAGGGTGATCACAATCTGGTTATAACCTAAAAAACCATCTAGAAAGCAATAATGAGAATGCCTCGCTAAATGTTCTAACATTTGATCAATAAAAGGCAAGGGAAAGTGGTCTTTTCGAGTTATAGCATTTAATCTTCTATAATCTATACACATTCTCCAACCTGTTTGCATCCTTGTAGGCACTAATTCATTATTGTCATTCTTGACAATCGTGATACCTGATTTCTTTAGAACTACCAACACTGGACTTACCCATTGACTGTTGAAAATAGGGTAGATAATTCCTGCATCAAGTAATTTGATCACCTCTTTCTTCACTACCTCCATCATCGGTGGGTCGTTGGTTTAGCTCCTTCCTCTAACAAAATTCGATGCATGCACACAGCGGGACTAATACCCTTCATGTCTGCTATTGTCCAACCAAATACTGTGATGTGGTCCCTAAGGACTCTCAATAACTTTTCCTCCTGCACTTTGGTTAGATTACTAGCAATTATAACAGGTAAAGTTTCATTAGCCCCTAAATATGCATATTTTAAATGTGCCGGTAATTATTTTAATTCAAGTATTGGAGCTTGCTCCACAGATGGTAATAGCTTTTGATGAGTTATAGGTAGTTGAATTAATTGGACTGCATGCTTCTCTAAGAGTTTAGGTAATGACTGTAATGCAGCCATAGTTTCCTTCAAGTCCTGACTGTGCTCAAATTCATATGTCCCATCCATGTTCAAATTGCTGGAAATAGCAACCTTCGAACTATCTCTTTGAATTTGTTCAAAAGTTTCCTGCACTAACGAATCACACACATCAATAGCATAAACCTGACAGATATCACTAGGGTACCTCATGGCATCATAGATATTGAATTGGATCTTCTCACCATCAAATTCCATTGTCAAGGTCCCATTATGATCATCGATCATAGTCCTTGCTGTCTTTAGGAAGGGTCTTCCTAGCAAGATGTGTGATAGGTTTCGGGGAAGTATCCTCTTCCATATCCACGATGTAAAAATCTGCAGGAAAGATTAGTTTGTTCACCTGCACCAAGACATCTTTGACTACCCCTCGGAGGTAGGTGTTAGTACGATCAGCCAATTGAATAATAACACCGGTATTTTTTAAAGGTCCAAGATTCAGAGACTTATAAATAGATAATGGCATCACATTTATTGAAGCACCTAAGTCTAGCATGGCCTTTTCAAATCTAGTGTTTCCTATCATACATGGGATCGTAAACATGCCTGGATCTTTACATTTAGGTGGCATTTTTCTTTGTAAAGCAGCCGATACATTTTCCCCTACTGTGACTTTCTCATCGTTTTCTAATTTTTGTTTATTAGTGCACAATTCTTTCAAAAATTTAGCATACCGTAGCACTTGTTTAATTGCGTCAAGTAGTGGAATATTCACTTCTACTTTCCTAAAGGTTTCTAGAATTTCTTTATCTTGTTCATCCTTCTTTGATTTTCCAGAATTTCTATGAGGAAAGGGAAATGGAATATCCTTAATCTGACAAGGAGGGTTAGGGTGTACCTTAGTTTTCTTCTATTCCTCCTTTGCTAGCTCTTTCTCATACTCAACTGTTGCTGTTGGTGTGGCCATCTGTTTTCTGCTCCGCAGTGTTATGGCACTGGAGAATGGTTCACAACAGTCAGCGATGGAAGCTTTCCTGAACCTTGAGAGTCCAACTAACCTACAGTAGTGGCTAATTGGCTCATTTGACTCTCCAAGGTATGGATGGAAGACTTCGTCTATTGTTGGAGTTGTTGTGCCTGTTGCATGAATGCCTTGAACATGTCCTCCAAGGATGTTCTAGGATTGGCCGGTGCTGCTGGTCTGGGTTGGTACTGTGGCTGATTTGGCTGAAACTGCAGCTTAACTAGGTAAAACCCTTGCGCCTACGGCCTAGCACCCCCATAACTGAAGTTAAGATGATCCCTCCATCCTGGCTTGTATGTGTTGGAGAAAGGATCGTATTTCCTCTGCATCTGTGCTTGGTAATTCCCAACTGCATTAGCCTGCTGTGTAGTATCCTCCTCTTGCAATGTCGGGCATGCATCTGTAGGGTGCCCCGCTATTAAACAGATTTGGCAAGCTTGTGCAACCTGTGCATTACCTGTAGCTAATTGTTTTACCAAAGCAGTAAAGTCAAAAATTTGTTGCTCTACATTAGTTGTGCTTACCTCACTTACTCTTTGTTCCGGATTAGAATTCCTTGTTCCATACTATTGTTCATTGGCGGCCATGTTGGCAATTAAGTTCTTAGCCGCCTCCAGTGTTTTGTCCACTAATGCGCCTCTACTAGCAGCGTCGATCATACTCCTATCCATTGGTAAGAGTCCTTCATAAAAGTAGATGATAAGGTGTTGATCGTCGATCTGGTGGGGTGGACAGCTGGAGCAAAGCTTCTTGAATCTCTCCCAGTACTCATACAGTGTTTCACAACTGAACTGTCGGACTCCGCAAATGTCCTTCTTGATGTTGACTACTCTTGAAGTAGAAAAATACTTCTCCAAAAATAGCCTTTTCATTTCGTTCCATGATTAAATTGATCCCGCGGGGAGATAAAACAACCAATCTTTTGCTAAGTCTCCCAGTGAGAAAGGGAAAGCTCTCAGCTTAATCTGATCCTCCGTGACATTGTATGGCTTCATGGTGGAGCACACAATATGGAATTCCTGCAAATGTTTGTACAGATCGTCACTTGTAAGACCACGAAAAGTAAGCAAAAGGTGAATTATTCCAAATTTTAGTTCAAACGAAACATTTAAAGCAGAATATTCAATACAAAGAGGTTGTTGAGTAAGATTAGGAGCTGACAACTCCTTCAAAGTCCTGTTATTTGGAACCGCCATCTCCCCTTCTAATTCGCTTGAAGAAGATTGGTCCGAAAGTAGTTTGAGTGCGATGTTGAGGCCCGGTGATGGAGCTTCTTCGGAATCTGCAAGTGAACCTTGGTTTTTTCGAGCTTTCATCCTAAGCCTTCGTGCGGTTCTCTCTATTTCTTACTCAAATTTCAAATCAAGAGAGTGAGAGAATCGAGGCAAAAAAATAAAATAAAAAAAAAGAAAATAATCGAATAACTAAAAACAAATAACACTCCCCGGCAATGGCGCCAAAATTTAGTAGCTGTCGTCTAGCACTACAAAATTTACCTTACTCAGGTTCTACTAACTCAAGAATCAGTATAGCAATAAGCAAGGATCGATCCCACATAGAGTGAATTGCATTTTAACTATCCAATGATTTTAAATGAATTGGGGGGTTTTTGTTGAAAATAGTTTAATTTAACTAAAGTGAATTAACAAAAAATATCAATAAGTAAAAGAGTTCAATTCCTCAGTTTAGTATCCCCTTTTCACAATTATGAATTAATCAAGTTATTATACTATTTACCTTTTCAATAAGATTAATAACCCTAGAAAACCGCAATCGCAAATTACCCGAAATTCTACTTAAAGGTAGATCTAATGCGACGATCGCCAACAAAAGATTCTAACTAACATATAACCTAGATCTATCAGCCTAGATTTAATATGATAGCAGCGTTAAGTATGAGAATTAGATTATTCCAAGAAATAATTACACAATCAGGAATTATTTAACTTGTCTTTTGAAAATCTTAACAATATTTCAAAGCTTATCCACAATAAAATACTGTTAATTTTTACCTAGATTAGACACACTTCGTTTGCTTAAAATATGTCTTAATCTAACAAATGATATCAATTTACTAATTTAATCCTGCAGAAACCAAATTAGTCAATTGAATAACATACATGAACGTTTATATGGATAATCAAATAAATCTCAATATGAAAGAATAAATATTATAAACTTAATCAAACTATAAATTGTTAATCAGGTTCAACATCCCTTCAGAATTAAATAAGTGAATTAGACTGACATGCCTTGATGAATAGCCTCCAAAATGAAAGATGAAATATATAATCCCAGATAATCTAAACATATAAAAACAACTGATATATATAGACTAGCAAAACCCTAGTCTAATAAGGCAAGACTGCAATACTAATCCTACTCAACTTTGTAATTAAAACACTTAAAATCTGGCCAGCCCGTCCGTCCAGCGTGCCCCGCGCTAGCCTCCTTCACGTCCTGGCTCGCCCCGCGCTAAGCCTGCAGGGATTCAAGTCTTCTAAACGACGTGGCCCGCGCCGGTCCCTTTGTCTTTGCAGTACGCCCCGCGCCAGTCAGTCATCAAGCCCAAATTTGCTTTTTGTATCCCCTTTTGCCTAATCACTCTTCATTCCTGCACATTAACACAAAACACATGAAATGTAACATGCATACTTAAGTAAATGCAATATAACAAGCTAAGAAATACCTATTAAATAGGTATAAAAACCTACTTATCAATCATTCCTTGTATTATATGTTGATGATATATTACTGATAGGGAATGATATTCTTATGCTACAGCCGATCAAAATTTGGTTATCTAAACACTTCTCCATGAAGGACTTGGGAGAAACATCCTATATTTTGGGGATAAAGATCTATAGAGATAGATCTAAAAGTATGTTTGGCTTGTCCCAAAGAACCTATATTGACACAATGCTAAAGTGGTTTAGCATGGAAGATTCCAAGAGAGGTCTCATGCCGATGAGCCATGGAATACATCTCTCCAAGAAACAGGCCCCAAAGACACCTGAGAAGAGAAACCATATGAGTAAGATTCCTTATGCTTCAACAATAAGATCCATCATGTACACTATGATATGTACGAGACCTGATGTCGCTCATGCACTTAGTGTAATGAGCAGATATCAGTCAAATCCTGGAGAAGAACACTGGAAGGCAGTGAAAATATCCTAAAGTACTTAAGAAGAAATAAGGATGTATTTTTTGTCTACGGTGGGTCTGAATTGAAACTAGAAGGCTACATAGACTCAAGCTTTTAAACGGAGCAAGATGACAGTAAATCCATTTTTGGGTATGTGTTTACCTTAAACGGTGGCGCAGTGAGTTGGAAGAGTTCCAAGCAGCAAACAGTTACTGATTCAATGACAGATGCAGAGTATATAGCTACAAGTGAAGCTACAATGGAAGTTGTTTGGATGAAGAAGTTCATAACTGAACTTGGTGTGGTTCCTAGCATTAGAGGAGCAGTACCTTTATTCTATGACAACACCGGAGCTGTTGCACAGGCTAAGGAACCCAGGTCTCATCAGAAATTTAAACATGTATTGCGGTGATTTCATTTGATTAGAGAAAACATTAAAAGAAGAGATGTCACCCTGGAGCGTGTGGACTCTCAAGACAACATTGCAGATCCATTTACTAAAGCATTAACACAACAGCAGTTTAATCGTCACTTAGAGAAGATGGGTATGAGATAACATGGCGATGGGTTTTTGTGCAAGTGGAAAATTAAAAGTAGTATGCACACAAGCCAATCATGTATGATGATAAAGCATATACTTTGTAACAATTTTATTCATTTATTAAAAAAAAGTATTATTTAATTAAAGACATTTAATTATCTACATGGTGCTATTTTTATAATATGTGATAAACCTATAGTTTTAAGTAATGCTTTTAGAATCGTGATGAGGATCATGCTAATGAGATCTAAATTCTTAGATAGCTTAAAAACTAAAATAGTTCCCAATCGTTGGATTACTAAAAGGGGGATTAGTGAATCCGGATAGATTGGTACATACGTTGACTTGCTCATTGGATGAGGATGATCGATCTCATAATCATTTGTGTGGAGATACTAAAGTAAGTATGTAGGTGCTTATTGGAGAATAAGTTCACTAAACGTGGCTCGCTAAGGAATACCTAATGGAGTTTTACTTGCTTATCCATAGGAATTTCTTAAGTGATAGTAGTACAAATAATCCTTAGACTTGAGATGATCATAGTATCTTGTGTATGATGAGTTATACTTTGACGTGTCCCTTAAGACCCTAACGGTATATCAAATGGTATGATTGGGTATAATGATTTATACATAGAGATAATAAATTATCAATAAAGGACCTACCACTTCTAGTAAAAAAAGAGAATGTCTTATATGATTTGATAAATGACAACCCAGTAGTCCTTGGCCAAGGCAGAAAGAAATTAGAAAGTAGTTTCTAATTTGCATTATTTGGTGTTGTGCATTCTAGAATCGAAATACATATAATTAAATAAAATAAGACTTGATAGTAAATCCATGTCTTATATTTAATTGGAACATTGTATGGTGGAAGGAATGAATTGTACGGTAACTATTTACTCACAGGTTCTTTTATGATTAATATTGAAATCTATATTATCTGGAAAGTCGTTGATCGCTAAGGGGGCTTACCCTTATTGTAGAATAAATATTATTTATTTAAATGAATTATTAGTTTAATTTATTTATTTAAATAAGATTAGAATTATTCTAATTGATTTATTCACAACCGATTTAATATGGAGAACCTAAAGGGTCACACCATAAAAGAAAAAATATTTATTAAAGAAGCTAATAGCATAATCGTAATAATAAGTAAAGTATGTTTAATTTAATCTGTGGTGACAGAATAAATTAAATAGCTTAATATTTAGGAAATATTAAATTAATAAGAGTCTTATTATTATTATTATTATTTAATTCCTAAAGGAGTTTGGGAATTAATTAATAAGATACTCTCTCTCCCATATATTCCTAATATGATTAGGAGGCTAATTAATTAAAAGAGTTTAATTATTCCCAACAAGATTGGGAAGCCTAATTAATTAAAAGGTTTAATTAATTAATATGAAACCCTATTCCTAAATAGTTTAGGAGAGTTGCCTACATCTATAAATAATAAAGTCTTATTATGGAACATGAAGAGACATTACACTATTCCAATAGTTGGGAGAGTATACAAATTCTATAGAGATATAATTAAGGTTTAGCCAAACACCTACCTTCTTGAATATCTCTTCTTCCTTGGTGGATCACCTCTAGAGGCCAAACGCTTGAGTGGCTAACGGTTATCAAATGAAGGAATCAATCCCGAAGAGCTCAAGGAGAACACGAAGGATTTGGAGTTAAACTCGTACCTGTGGAAGCTTAGTTCTACAAGGGTATGATTCTATAATTTCTTCTCTTTCGTTTAATTAATAATTATGCATAAAGGATGATCCGGGTATAAGGTTTGTAAAATTTTAAAATCTGTTTTTACCATGTTTCTGCTACTTTGATTGTTACGAACCTAACAGAGACGTCACCTATCGATCTACCTTCACGAGAATGATTTAATGGAAATTTTCATTTTTTTAAATTTCTTCTTTTCCACTTTTGGGGCAATGGTTTAATCTTGCTTTGAAACTGATACAAGTTCCTGGATTTACCTAGCCCAGGGAGAACTGGTTCAACATTCACTCTTTATATCGGACCCTTCATCCTGAGTATCAGGCTATCGTCCATTCCTAGGGTTTCCAGGCTTTCTTTTCTATTGCTCCCCGTCGCTGCCCATGGGGTTATTTGTGGGCTTTATCTGAGTGCTGGTTTCATCAGACCCAGTCTCTCTACTTACTGGACTACGAGGTGATGATGACACCGATGGACTGGTAGTTCATCACTCGAATAGAGTTTATAGTGGAGTTGGTGCCTTTAGTGGCTGACGTTTCACCGGCTGTAGTGCGATCCTTATTAGGAGTACCTGCTTCGTCCCTTAATGGTCAGGCGGTCCGCTCTGGTCCCTTGAGCATTGACGCTTCGAGTGGAGCCCTGTTTGAGCCTCCGCCTTCTAATCAGAGGGATAGAGATTGCATTCTTTGACGATTATTCTTGATTATCATCAGTGGTTATTTCCTGGCAGGCAGCTCCTTGACGGTCTCCTTTGCTTTAATCAGCACTACTCGTGATGTGGATCGCATCAGAGACTTTGACTAGGGATCATTCACCTTCGCCTATTTCCTTCAAGGGATGCATCTACGCTCAGAGGGCGTGATAGAGGCTTGGCTAGGTTTTTATCCATTTTTGTTCGTAAGTAATTTCCCTTATCTTTTAATTTCCCTCGCGCGGGTTGTCAAACTTCATAACTGATGACATTTAATCTTTGATTTTTTAGTTTTGGGCGTATGAGAGGCTCC
This sequence comes from Panax stipuleanatus, assembly GCA_020205555.1. Taxonomy (NCBI): domain Eukaryota; kingdom Viridiplantae; phylum Streptophyta; class Magnoliopsida; order Apiales; family Araliaceae; genus Panax; species Panax stipuleanatus. Next base: position 11,349,240 of record CM035123.1, on the reverse strand, counting down.
CTTGCCTAAGCCCAGTTACTACCTTAGTCCTGAAGACATATCTGCGGGGACAACACTAATATTACTCCACTTTGGCAGAGGTCCGTGTGGAGGAGAGGTTTACCCATTGTCACTTACAGTTGGAGTTACTAACTGCCGACGTCATCACATAGGTTCCTTATACCCTGGATCATCTGACAGTAGGTTTTGAGGATGGCTTTTCGATCAGGGCAGAGTATGCATTATCCACTCGTCGAATCCCTTTCAAGACTGAGGGAGGCTGGGATCTCTACTTGGGAGAGCTAGATATTAGGAGCACTACAGGGGAGATTCGCATTCCATATCTACCTTTTGCTAGACGTCACTGGTCTTTATCTCATCCAGTCACAGAGATTCTCCCATGGGCTTGGATGGCTGTACTTTATCAGAAGGTCCTTATACTCAGGATGCCTTCTATCGCTGGTGGACTCCTCATACCATTGGGGCTCAGACCCGTGCGACTCAGTTCCTGACAGACTTGGTACCTGGGTCTGTGATGATGACAGACTGGATTGCATGTGTTAGGGAGCCTACCCACTTGGAGAAAATCACTAGCTTGACCCAGCGGTTGGACCGAGCGCATCTTTTCATCAGACATTTAGGCAGAGATCCATTGGAGGAAGATTCTTTTGATCCTTCCAGCTCTGGTGTTGGCCCCTCAAGTGGCCCATACCCTGATAGTTTCACTGGCGTAGATCCCCCTCTGTATCATCTCGATATTCCCTTTGTCGGAGTACGGTGACTCAGGAGGAGTTACAGCTGGTGGATTGACTGATGATGTAGATATAGTAGATTTCTTTTGATAGGCTCTCGTTATCTCTTTTGATGGGCCTTTGTTAGCTATTAGGCGGATGTGCCCCACTTCCTTGTACTTTTTATTTTTAGTTGTAGGCAATGATGATGTATTTTGATCTTTATCAGATAATGTATTTAGGGATGTATATACAATGCTTTCTATTTATTGCACCATATTGTCATTTATTTATAATGCATGCATTATATGTCATGGATATGCATTTATATTGATGAGTTAGAATTAACCCATGGATGGTCTGATGATACTGTTCTACAGATGTCTTCATCCACCATCACCCCGTATTGAGTACAGTCCACCTACAGTGATAGCCTGGTCTTGAGGTCTTGGTATGATAGCTTTTTTGATTCAGATCGGATAGCAGCGGGGCGTATATTGAGGCATTCTATGTCTTTTTTGACTTTCCAGGTTCCGGTGGGCTTTGTAGAGGGCATGATATCTCGTTGGATTCTCGAGAGATAGGTTTTTAGATTCGGTACCCATAAGCTGACCCCTACAATAAAAGAGTATGAGCGCATCACTGATTTACCTCTAGATAGGCCATGTGCTAGAGTAGCTATTGGTCTGTTATGGCGACAGTTTATGACACTGACAAGTTTACGATGTACGGTCATCTTGGACGAGATTACATCAGGGCACGTGGTGTCCATGGACTTCTTGATTGACCGTTTTGGGTCGACAAAGAACCACTCTGTGTACTCAGGGGATTTCACCATTTCTGAGGATGATTGGCGGGTTGCCCGAGTAGACACTTTTTTGATGTGTGTCGTATCATATCTGTACATGCCGTTATATATAGATCATCTAGACATTGGCTTGATTACCATAGTCAGTGCTTTGAGGGAGGATCACACCATCCTTCCTATGATTTTGGCAGAGACCTTGATGTCGGCTTCATTTTGTCGTACCCGTCCTACCGAGTTTTTCAGAGGCAATGTCGTATTGTTATATTTTTGGTTCATGGCACATCTGAGACCGATTGGTACTTTTAGACTTCATGGATATTGTTTCATACATAACATAGCTATGTCTTACTCTTTTCAATCTGTTGACTGTATGGATGCATCATCTTAGTTTGTCTTTCTGGCTGTGATTGAGGATCCCTTCTCCATCTTGCTTTACTCAGGATTCAGTTCCCCTTTCAGTCTTTTCACTCACGTCGTGGGTATGGACTTTTTGCCATTGACCGGTCTAAGAGGGGTGACTACGTACCATCCACTAGCTGTCATGGGATAATTTGATCAGTTTCAGGGTGTTCATTCTTTTGATAGAGCTTTAGATCAGCGATCATCATCTTTGTCTTTGTTAGAAGATGATCTAGCCAGAGTATATGATTACTGGACTCATTGGGAGAGGGCTGATTTTTTAGATAGTCACCCGGGTCGTTCTTCAGAGTATTCTGCGTGGCTGGAGGCAGACATTGCATCAGCTATGTTTATTTATTCAGATCCTAGATCTGATTCAAATGAGGAGGAGCCTATGGAGGATCCTGCTTCTCCTATAGAGGATAAGTTATTCGCTGGTCTGACAACAACTATGGTCATTGCCACTCCTAGCTCTTCGGCTGCTGCTGCCCCACTTTCGAGAGAGTCTTTAGAGCAGATGATACAACTTCTGACCTCTGAGAGGGATCAGGCTAGGACCTTGATGTTGACGACCCTATCTGGCAGGGATGCTGCTTATCTAGAGAGGTATGAGGCCCATGTTGCCAGGGATGTTTCCATTGCTGAGAGTGCTGCTCTTAAATCCTATACTGAGGATATTATTGTAGAGATAAGTGCATTCAAGGATGATCATGATATTACTTTGCATATGGCCGTAGATCTTTTATCTCGTATTGAGATCGCAGGACAGGAGCTCAGAGATGAACCTCCATCTTCAGAGACGGATGCAATGTTGGATTTGTTATCCCATTTGACTGCGGGTTTATAGACTATCTTTTATTTCCTGCATAGACTAGGTTAGCCATTTTTGTCATGTATAGGATACATTGTATATATTAAACAGTATTATATGGCAAGAAAATATATTTTAGTTCACTTCTCTTTTGGATATGTTTTGACATCTGCTTGATGGTTGCCACTTTCTTAGTCTAGGTACCTTAGAAGGCCTATTTCAGCATCTCTTTTGTAAAATGCATTTCTGATTAAATAGAATTTCATAGCCATTTTATGGATCCGCTTTCTTTCAGCTTGACTTGCCCCAGCGGGCGTAGATCTATCCCAAAAATATTCTTTGATATTCTGGTACCAATGCTTTTTTATGGGAGGCAGTTCACCTGATAGTTCTCCAATGTATGTCCCATAGACGGGTGCCTTCTGGCTTATAAATTTGATATCAATAATTCCCCTCCTACCGGATATGTGGATCAAGGAAGCCAATGTTGCCAATTCATCCGTGAAATCATTTCTATTTCGAGGGATGTGGATGAAAGCTATTTCTTTAAATTCCATAGCCATCTTGATAACCTGTCGATGATAGAGCAGCGAATGCAACTCTTTGGTGTGATATGCCCCAGTGGTTTGTTTGATGACCAACTTGGAATCCCCAAAGACCGCTAATCGTTTGATACTCCTGGATTGGGACAGTTTCAATCCCATTATACAGCCTTCATACTCAGCTGTGTTGTTGGTGTTGACAAATTATAGTTTGATGGCCATGGGATACAGTTCTTCAGTAATAGATACCAGAACTGCACCTGCTCCTGCACCTTCCATGTTTACAGCCCCGTCAAAGTACATTTTCCAAAATTGGCATGTATCTCCTCGATGGATTCATTGAATTTTTATTATCCCATCATCCGAAAAATAAGTTTCCAAGGGTTCGAAATTCCCTGATGGTGCTTCGGCCAATTGATCCGTAATTCCTTTACCCTTGATGGACTTTTGAGTCACGTAGATTGTAATAGATGAGTTTTTTCTTGTGTGATTCTGGGGACAGAATCATTTTAAGGAGGGAAGATTGTAATGAATGAGAATTTTATATATTAATTTTAAATATTTATTATATTAAATAAATATTTTAATTAATTTATTTATTGAGTGAAATAAATAATGTATGTGATTGTTGTGGAGTAATTTAATTAAGTGTAATATATTAATTAAATGAATATTTAATATTTAATTTAATTAATGTGTAATGATTTTATGGTATAGTTCTAATTTAATTGAGAAAATTAAATTAGATGATTTTTATGTGATAATTATTACGTGAGATTATGATTAGAGAGTAATTATTGTAAGACCCCAAATTTTATGAATAAGATTTAATTTTTTTTATATATTATTTTGAAATAGTAAGGTGTTGATTTGATAAATATGATAAGTTATGGATAAAATGTGCAACTATTTCAAAGTAAGCAAGTGGTTATAAAATATTCATTGTTGTCGGGGAATATTCGTTTGGTCGTGGAATATCCTTGTTGTCGGAGAATATTCGTACGACGACGCAGCCATTTGTGGGCCCCACAACGGAATGAATGTCGGATATAGAAAGCGACAGAAGTAACCTTTTTATAAAAATAACGGCAAAACTGTTATCGTTAGTACTGTTGAAATACCCGGTGGTTAAAATACAGTAATACGTGGTGTTGCACAGTAGCACACGGTATTGCACAGTATTTCGAATTATTGATTCTTACATAGGAAGGCACTTACTCAATTATTGTTACAGTAATTACTGTTCAATATTTTATATTATTGATTCAATAATTGCATAATATTTTATTGGTTCAATATTTGCTACGTTGATATTTTATATCAATAAGTGCTACTTTGCTATTTTATATTAGTGATTCAATAATTGTCATTGCACAGTATTTTAAATTATCAAATCAATAATTCATATTATTTGAATAATATTATTAGATAGCATTATTGGCAATGTCTAAGGAAGTTCTGTCTAGAAAAGGGGTTGATTAATTGCGCGCCAGTAAGGAGAAATCCTTATCAGAAGGCCCCCTCTTTCCTGGGAACGACCTGGTTATCAATATTGTAGTTCTGTAATATTATTTGTAAATAATTAATTGTTGATATATATTCAATATGAATTTTTAACGAAGGAATTTTTAGCATGTGACATTGGTTGAAAGTTGGTGTTTTATCTTTTCTGATAAAATAATTCATTCAAATATGTTATTTTAATATTACATTATAGTATTATGATGTGATTATATAATAGTATGATTTTTATAATTAGAATGGTAACATTATTATAGTAAATTCATAGTATAAAAGTTAAACGAGGCGTAAGAGTGCAAATTAAATTTGAACTCTTATGATGCAAACAATGATGTCATCGGAGCGATGAGGTAAGCAATGATGTCATAGGATCGATGATATAAGCGATGATGTCATAAATTATGATGAAAAGACTATTTTACCCTTACTCTGTCGAGCCTATAAATAGAAGCTCAGTTCTTCATTATTTCTCACCAATTCACTAAAGCTATAGAGAGAGAAAGTATAGAGAGAATAAGAGAGAAAGAAGAAGAGTATTTTGCTATTACACTAGAACAGTCTCCAAATTTTTAAGGTAAGGGGTATTATTTCTTTCGTGTTCATGAAGAGAGTTATTTTCTTTCAATACTCGTAAGGGTTGTTATTCCATTCTTTATTATTCTGTTGGAATAACCTGTCTACGCGGACTACCGCATGCATGGTGAAATCCTGTTGTTATTCCATTCTTTATTATTCTATGGGAATAACCTGTCTACGCGGACTACCGCATGCCTGGTGAATAACCCTTCGTATTCAGTTGTTATTAAATTATAGAAATAATCTGTCTTAGAGGACTACCGCCTGACGGGTGAAAAATCCAATTGTAGTTTCGTATATTGTTTCATTTCAGAAAATTGGATTAAGCAAATTACCAAGATATTTGATGCCTTGGGATGCACGGAGGAACAGAAGGTTCCATTTGCCACCTTTATGTTCCGTGGAGAGGCAGATTACTGGTTGGAATCTGTGAAGCGTACCCAACCTGCTGCACTCAAGATGTCTTGGGGGGCGTTCCAGAAACTGTCAATGACAAGTACTTTCTAGAAAGTATCTGTCACATGAAAGAGGTAGAGTTTATCAAACTGGAACAGAATAACATGACTGTGTCCCAGTACGAGGCTAAGTTCGCGGAGTTATCCCGGTTTGCACCTCATTTGGTGGAGAATGAGGAACGTATGACGCGGATGTTTCTGAGAGGTTTGAAACCCGAGATTCGCCAATACCTCATTTCTCACAAATTTTCTCTATATTCGGATGTAGTGAACAAGGCCCAGTTATTAGAACGAGATAATGATTATTCAACCAAGGGACAATAACCAAAGTCGTACCGGTGGCAGCAGTCATCGGAACAATGACAACCAGCAGGGAGAAAAGTATCATGACAGAAGCGGTAACCACTCCGGTGGTAATCGTGGCCATGATAATAGAAGAAGTGAGTCGGGGGGAGATTTCAAGTAGAGAAGGTACAACAATGAGAACGTGAAAGCATCGACAGCAGCACCAACATCAACTATTTCTAGGGGAGGAGAACGACCGCCGATCGTATGCTATAAATGCGGGCAAGAGGAACACATCAGCCCCAACTACACACAACAATCCAAGGTGTGTTATAACTGTGGAAAGGAAGGGCACATAGCTCGAGTGTGTCCTATAGCGAAACCAAGTCCAGCAGGGATAGTGACTCAAAGGCTATCCCTGACAAGTCAAAGTCAGTGGTTCCTAGAAGAGCTTTTGTCGTGATTGCCCAACAAGCAAGGAACCCGAACGAGGTTATTACGGGTAAGCTGATAATAAACTCTTACGAAGTTTACACTTTATTAGATACCTGTGCTACCCATTCTTTTATTTCACCTGCTAGTGCTCGACGTTTGAACTTGATACCTGAGAAATTAGACTTTGATTTATCTGTTGAAACTCAGTTGGGAGAAACCTTCGTTACATCTACAGTTTACAAATCTTGCTTGTTTCAAATTGGTACCCTCCCCCTACCTGTTGATTTTATATCTTTGAAAATACTTACATTTGATGTAATTTTAGGAATTGACTGGTTGACCACTTATCATGCCAAAATTGATTGTTTTCGTAAGGTTGTTAGTTTTCATATTCCTAACCAACCTATTGTGCGAATTCAAACAACCAAACCACTAAAATCAATCAATGTTATTTCAAGTCATAAATCTATTCGTTTATTGAAAAACGTATGTCAAGCTTTCTTAGCCCATGTCACTGATCTAAACCAAAATATGTCAGGATTGAATGATATTTCTGTTGTTAATGAGTTTTCTGATGTATTTCCCGAAGAACTTCCCGGTCTACCCCCGGAACGTGAAGTTGAATTCTTTATTGACCTTGAACCCGGTACAAAACCTATTTCTAAAACCCCATATCGAATGGCTCCTATTGAACTTCAGGAGTTAAAGGTCTAACTACATGAGTTGTTAGACATCGATTTTATACGTCCTAGTACATCTCCTTAGGGGTGCTCCTGCTTTATTTGTAAAGAAAAAAGATGGGAGTATGCGACTTTGTATTGACTATCGGGAGTTGAACCATGTCACCATCAAGAATAGGTATCTGTTATCTCGTATTGATGACCTATTCAACCAGTTGCAAGGTGCCCAATTCTTTTCAAAGATCGATCTTCGTTCTGGATATCATCATCTAAAGATTAAAGTTGAGGATATTCCGAAGACTGCTTTCAGAACTCGATACGGGCATTATGAATTCTTAGTCATGTCTTTTGGATTGACTAATGCTCCAGCTGCTTTTATGGATATGATGAACCGTGTATTCAAGAAATATTTGGATCAGTTCGTGGTTGTCTTTATTGATGACATCCTCATCTATTCCAAAAGTCGTGAAGATCATGAGCACCACTTAAAGCTGGTACTTCAAAGACTTTATGAAAACAAGTTATATTCCAAGTTGAAGAAATGCGAGTTCTAGCTTGAGGAGGTAGCATTCCTTGGGGACGTTGTATCAAAACGTGGAGTATCTGTTGACCCGGCGAAGATTAAAGCAATACAAAGTTGGGAGCAACCGAAGTCGGTGACCGAAGTACGTAGCTTTCTGGGCTTAGCTGGTTATTATAGGAGATTAGTGGAAGAATTTTCTCGAATCGCTACTCCATTAACTCAACTGACTCGGAAGGATAAAAAATTCGTATGGAATGAGGAATACGAGAAGAGCTTTCAAGAGCTTAAGAGGAGACTCATTTCGGCACCTGTTCTAACGTTACCATCTGGTTCGGATGGATTTGTCATTTACAGCGATGCTTCGGGCAAAGGGTTAGGATGTGTTCTCATGCAACATGGGAAAGTCATAGCCTATGCCTCGCGACAACTCAAGGAATATGAGAGGAATTATCCTACTCATGACCTAGAGTTGGCAGCAGTCGTTTTCGCGTTGATGATCTGGAGACACTACCTGTATGGGGAGAAAGTGGAGATCTATACGGATCATAAGAGCCTCAAGTATTTCTTCACCCAGAAGGAACTCGACATACGGCAATGACGTTGGCTTGAGCTGTTGAAAGATTACAACCATACCATCCAATACCATCCTGGTAAAGTGAACGTGGTAGCTGACGCATTGAGTAGAAGATCATATGCGGGAACGAATGCGATACTTTCAAGGCCTATTTTGTGTGATTTACAAAAGATGGAGATAGAGTTTAAGACTCCGGGGACCCATGCGATGATGTCAAGTATACGCGTAGAACCAGCTTTGATTGATAAAGTTAAAGCTGCTCAAGCTACAGACCCAGAGCTGATGAATATGAGGAAGAAGGTGCAAGAAGGTGCTATTTCAGAAGTAAGGATTGATGAAGAAGGAATACTTCGAGTCAACTCTAGACTTTGTGTTCCTGACGATTCTGATTTAAAGTATAGAATCATGATGGAGGCACACAACACACCATTTGCAATTCATCCTAGGAGTACCAAAATGTATCATGATCTTCGACATACATTTTGGTGGAGCAATATGAAGACAGAGATCGCGGAATTTATCTTTAGGTTTTTAACGTGTCAACGTGTCAAGGCGGAGCATCAAGTGCCAAAGGGTCCATTGCAACCACTTGAGATTCCAAAGTGGAAGTTGGAACACATTACCATGGATTTCGTTACGGGTCTTCCCAAGGTTTCTCAAGGCATAGATGCGATTTGGGTTATTGTTGATAGATTAACCAAGTCTGCTCATTTATTGCCGATACGGGAGACTTATTCCCTTGAATGTCTTGCTCGTATGTGCGTGAATGAGATTGTGAGATTACATGGCATGCCAATATCCATAGTTTTGGATCGTGACCCAAGATTCACTTCACAATTTTGAGTCAGCTTGCAGAAAGCTATGGGCACGGATTTACGATTCAGTTCGGCATATCATCCACAAACGGACGGGCAATCGGAAAGGACTATCCAAACTCTTGAAGATCTATTGAGACTCTGTGTTCTAGACTTCAAAGGGAGTTGGGATAAGTACCTACCATTGGTGGAATTTTCCTACAACAACAGTTATCAGACAAGTATAGACATGGCTCCATTCGAGGCGTTGTATGGACGAAAATGTCATTCTCTAGTATGCTGGGATGAGGTGGGGGAAGCAACATTGTTGGGACCGGAGTTAGTACGTATGACTACGGAAAAGATTCAAATAATCTGGCAACGTATACAAACAGCACAAGATCGACAAAAGAGTTATGCGGACCTTCATCAAAAAGACAAAGGAATTTAATGTTGGGGACCATGTATTGTTACGTGTTGCTCCATGGAGATGAGTTACCAGATTCGGGAAAAGAGGAAAGCTCAACCCACGATTCATTGGTCCATTTGAGATCCTTGACCGAGTAGAAAATGTGGCCTATAGACTCGCTTTACCGCCTAGCATGTCTCGTGTGCATAACGTTTTTCACATATCCATGCTACGTAAATATATGAAAGACCCAAACCACATTATTGAGTTAGAACCAGACGAGATAGACGAAGATTTAATATACGAGGATGTACCTGTCAAGATCTTGGATAGGAAGGAACATGTTCTACGCTCAAAGGTTATACCTCAAGTCAAAGTTTTATGGAGAAACCATGAAATTGAGGAAATGACCTAGGAGTTGGAATCAAAAATGAAAGCGAGGTATCCTCACCTTTTCAACATACTAGGTACGTACGTCAATTTCGAGGACGAAATTTTATAAGAAGGGGAGGTTGTAAGACCCAAAATTTTATGAATAAGATTTAATTTTCTTTATATATTATTTTGAAATACTAAGGTGTTGATTTGATAAATGTGATAAGTTCTGGGTAAAATGTGCAAATATTTCAAAGTAAGGAAGTGGTTATAAAATATTCATTGTTGTCGGGGAATATTCGTTTGGTCGTGGAATATCCTTGTTGTCGAAGAATATTCGTACGACGGCGCAGCCATTTGTGGGCCCCACAACGGAATGAATGTCGAATATAGAAAGCGACAGAAGTAACCTTTTTATAAAAATAACGGCAAAACTGTTATCGTTAGTACTGTTGAAATACCCGGTGGTTAAAATACAGTAATACGTGGTGTTGCACAGTAGCACACGGTATTGCACAGTATTTCGAATTATTGATTCTTACATAGGAAGGCACTTACTCAATTATTGTTACAGTAATTACTGTTCAATATTTTATATTATTGATTCAATAATTGCATAATATTTTATTGGTTCAATATTTGCTACGTTGATATTTTATATCAATAAGTGCTACTTTGCTATTTTATATTAGTGATTCAATAATTGTCATTGCACAGTATTTTAAATTATCAAATCAATAATTCATATTATTTGAATAATATTATTAGATAGCATTATTGGCAATGTCTAAGGAAGTTTTGTCTAGAAAAGGGGTTGATTAATTACGCGCCAGTAAGGAGAAATCCTTATCAGAAGGCCCCCTCTTTTCTGGGAACGACCTGGTTGTCAATATTGTAGTTCTGTAATATTATTTGTAAATAATTAATTGTTGATATATATTCAATATGAATTTTTAACGAAGGAATTTTTAGCATGTGACATTGGTTGAAAGTTGGTGTTTTATCTTTTCTGATAAAATAATTCATTCAAATATGTTATTTTAATATTACATTATAGTATTATGATGTGATTATATAATAGTATAATTTTTATAATTAGCATGGTAACATTGTTATAGTAAATTCATGGTATAAAAGTTAAACGAGGCGTAAGAATGCAAATTAAATTTGAACTCTTATGATACAAACAATGATGTCATCGGAGCGATGAGGTAAGCACGGATGTCATAGGATCGATGATATAAGCGATGATGTCATAGGATCGATGATGTAAGCGATGATGTCATAAATTATGACAAAAAGACTATTTTACCCTTACTCTGCCGAGCTAAAGCTGTAGAAGTCCTCACTATTTTGTTGTCCATAATATTTTATCTGATTTATTGAAGGCTAACAATAATTTTTTTTTCATTATCTTAATCATAATATTCTTTATTGGGCTAGTTGAGCTCACCCTTTTCTTCCATTGTTCTCTTCAGGAAATGTGAATATCGCTGGTACTAGTCGAAAAATGGAGTGATGGTTCGAGCTAGAGCTGTAGAAGTCATCACTATTTTTTTTTATTTAAAATAATGTGATAATAAATATAATTAGGACTTAGTTTGAATGTTTATATTTTCTACATGTCTGTATTGACACTCACAGTTATGTGGTCGTATTTTGCACAACCGTGTGATATGAAAGATTGTATTTGGATTCTGTACCATGTATTTGGCGACTCAGAATGGGTTGAGTATTGAACCTATTTTGGGGGCATCACAATTATAATTGTTATGTGGCAAATTTTATTTGGTTATGTAATGTTAGCTTTAATTTAATTAAATTAGAATGTTAAGATTTAATTAATTAAAGTGTAACATTAAAAATATGTGTTAAAGGATTTATTAAAAGAATAAAAAGGAATTTTAAATTAGTTTTACCCAAACAAGACCCGTGCACCTATTTTAATCTCGTTTTGCCAAACAGAACCTTAGTTATTCAAACCTATTTTTAAAAATAAGTTATTTTTGCGAAACAAGCCTAAGGGCTTTTAAAATTCAAAATAGTGTAACTTATATATTAATTGGTAATTAGCATATGATATAATTATAGGTATTAACTATTTGTCAGTTATGTATATTATATAATTATATGTATAATAATGTATATCAGTTATACAAAATAGTTTTTACGTTGGTTAAAGTTAGAAGAACAAAACAAGAACAAAAAGGGATACAGAGAGAGTAAGAGAGAAAGAGAAGAAGAAGGAGAAGGAGAAGGAGAAGGAGAAGAAATTGTTAACACTTGAAGCCTATCATTATCACTTTCATCTTCTTCATCACTAAGCAACAAGGGTATAATTCTAATCTTTATATTTTAGAAATCATGTTCTTATGGTCTTCTTGTTAAGTTCTCTGTAAATATGAGTTTCATGAAAATTGATATAAACATGATTATATATATATATATATATATATATATATATAATGTGTTCATAAATTGTTTATATATGAATTGTATGATGGTTTTAGTTGGTAAATTAATGTAAGCATGATGAACATGAAGAAATTATGTTCATCAAAAGTTAAAGTGAATAAGTTTTGATAATTGGCTCTTTAAAATCAAAATTTATGTTTGATTGATAATCATTGTGTAAATTGATTCTAGATAATCATAATATGTTTATAAACGAATTCAATATACTTTGAATTGTGTATGTTGATTTAGAAACAAATTTACAGTGTTCAATTTCATTAACAACACTTATCAATGGCTTTGCTTCAAAAAAATTATGAAATTAGAGTTTTTGATTATGTGTTATGATAATTGTATATATTATAAACATGTTAGAAGCTTTAATTTATGTTTTCTATAAAGTTTTATATGCAATATGTTAGTTAAAATCGGAATTTGGTGCGAAGAAATAAGCCAAATTGGCTTTTTCTCTGCACAGTTCGCGAACCAGAATTTTGCACTGCAAGGGGCCCGCCCCGGCGGGCCTTTCAAAGCCAAAACACCCGCCCTGGCAGGGGGGTGCAGAAGAGAAAATTTTTGTTGTTTTTGTGTAGTTTTTTTGTATCATGAAAAGTTAACCTAATGTGATAAACTTGATGACATGCTAGGCATACATTAAAATGCTAAATGGACAGTAATGAATTATATTAATAAAATATAATATGTAATTATAATTTGAATAATTATAATTAAAGTAAAGGTTTAATTTAAATTATAATTTATTAAATTATAATGAATATAGTTTGATTAATTTTTAATCAAAGTAAATGTTTAACTTAAATTATAATTTATTTAATTATAATTTAATTAATATAAGATGTAATTATAATTTAATTAATTATAATTAAAGTGAATGTTTAATTTAAATTATAATTTAATTAATATGAGTACATAATTAGTAGTTGATTAATTTTGTGAGTATGTAATATGATCATGTGATGTGATTAATTATGTGATTATTAACTTAATAATTAGAAAAGAATGAGTTAACCTAGATGGGTTAACTAATTATGTGAATTAGTTATGTGATAACTAATTTAGATTATTATGGTTAAATATATATGTGTAGGATTTGTTAAAGAACGTGATAGTAATTGTAGCTTGCGCTTGAGGCAAGTCTTATATCCCTAAACTTATTAATTATATGCGAGTTTTTCTAAACTCAAACTTGTTATTGATATACAAGTTTTCCTAACTCTTATTCTTTTAAATGGTGCAAGTGTTTTAAATTCAAATATTTATTGTATTTGAGATTGTCCTTTTATTTCTGCAATGGACAAGTACTTATTTAAAATTCATGATTTAATTAAAGTGACCTTGACTTAATCGTTCAAGTAAGGTCTAACTTATCTTTCTAATGCTTTAAGTTTAATTCTAAAGCATAAGTTATTTCATAATTCGTTATTATTGAATTATTCTTGATTATTGTGAGTCAATTCAACTACTCCTTAGTTAATGGTAGTTGAACTCCAAATTTCCTTGTAAGCTTATCCAAACCAAACTTTCTTTGGTGCGGACTTGTATCTGTTGGGTTTGTATGTAACGCAATCATGCAATCAAATCACATAAATAGGGCGGAAGCGTAAAAACTAGGTTTTCAAAATTTATACAAACCCATAACCATGATCATGCTTTGTGCTTGTTATCAATAACAGAAAAGAGAGAACATGGAATTATACCTTTGAAGATCTAAGCTTCCTCAGGTACAAGTTCTACTCCTTTGATTCCTTTGATTCCTCTGATAGTGGCTCCTTCCCTTGAATAATGTCAGCCACCCAAATGTTTGGCCTCTAACGGTGATCCACCAAAGAAGATGAAGAACTCAAGAAGATGGGTTATTGGCTTAACCCTTGTTTCTATCTCTATAGAATATGTGTACTCCCAACTCTTGGAAAATTTCACATCATCCCTTATTTCTGATATAAGACTCTCTTATATAGATATTAGGTTAACCCTCCTAATCCAATTAGAATAGGGTTTTATTTAATTAATTAATTAAGTACTTTTAATTAATTTATATCCTAATCTTTATTAGGATTGAGAGAGAGTACTGATATTATATTAATTCCTAAACTCCTTTAGAATTAAAATAATAATAATAATAATAACATTAATAAGACTCCTCTTATTAATTTATATTTAATATTTCTAAAATATTAAATAATAAACATTAAGCTATTTAATTTATTCTATCATCATAGATTAAATTAATTATACTTAATGCATTATTACTATCATGCCATTTTCTTCTTAAATAATTCTTCTTCCTTTTATGGTGTGACCCTTTAGGTTCTCCATATTAAACCGGTTGTGAATAAATCAATTAGAACAATTCTAATCTTATTTAAATAAACAAATTAAACTAATAATCTATTTAAATAAATAACATTTATTCTACAATAGGGATAAGCCTCCCTAGCGATCAACGACTTTCCAGATAATATAGATTTCAACATTAATCATAAAAGAACCTGTGAGTTAATAGTTGCCGTACAATTCAATCCTTCCACCATACAATGTCCCAATTAAATATAAGACATGGATTTACTGTCAAGTCTTAATTTATTTAATCATATGTATTTCGATTAGAAAATGCACAACTCCAAATAATGCAAATTAGAAACCTCTTTCTAATTTCATTCTACCTTGGCCAAGGATTCCTGGGTTGTCATTTAACGAATCACATAGGACATATCTCCTCTTTTACTAGAGATGATAGATTCTTTATTGATCATTCATTATCTCCATATGTAACTCATTACACCCAAGCATACCCTATATATGCCTTAAAAGGCCTTAAGAAATTAGTCAAAGTATAATTTGTTACATACAAGATACTATGATGATCTCAAGTCCAAGGATCACATGTACTACTATCACATTAGGAATTCTTATTGACAGGCGAGTAAAACTCCATTAGGTATTCCATAGCGAGTCACGTTCAGTGAACTTATTCTCCAATAAGCACCTACATACTTGCTTTAGTGTCTCCACACAAATGACCATGAGATCAGTCATCCTCATCCAATGAGCAAGCAACATATGTACCAATCTATCCGGATTTACTAATTCCCTTTTTAGTAATCCCACGATTGGGAACTATTTTAGTTTTAAAGCTTTCTAAGAATTTAGATCTCATTAGCATGATCAACATCATGATTCTAAAAGCATTGCTTAAAACTATGGGTTATTTACATATTATAAAAACAGCACCATGTAGATAATTAAATGCCTTTAATAAATAAATATTTTATTAATAAATAAATAAGATTGTTTACAAAGTATGTGCTTTATCATCATACATGATTGGCTTGTATGCACACTACTATCAATCTCCCACTTGCACTAAAGCCAATGGCCATGGTATCTCATACCCAACTTCTCTAAGTGACGATCAAACTGCTGTTGTGTTTAAAGCTTTAGTTAATGGATCTGCAATGTTGTCTTGAGAGTCTACACTCTCCTCTTTCAATGATTTCTTTAATCAAAGTGCCGCAACATATGTTTAGATTCAAGATGAGACTTAAGAACTATTCCTAGTTCTGTAATGAACTTTTCATCTAAAACATCAACTTGCAGCTTCACTTACAGTTATATTCTCTGCCTCTGTCACTT
This sequence comes from Panax stipuleanatus, assembly GCA_020205555.1. Classification (NCBI taxonomy): domain Eukaryota; kingdom Viridiplantae; phylum Streptophyta; class Magnoliopsida; order Apiales; family Araliaceae; genus Panax; species Panax stipuleanatus. The sequence continues at coordinate 11,333,235 of CM035123.1, read as the reverse complement.
AATCAGCAACCGTTTGCTGCTTGGAACTCTTCCAACTCACTGCACCTCCGTTCAAGGTAAACACATACCCTGAAATAGATTTACTGTCATCTTGGTCTGTTTGAAAACTTGAGTCTAATTCAAACCCACCGTAGACAAGAAAAATATCTTTAGTCCTTCTCAAGTACTTTAGGATATTTTTCACTACCTTCCAGTGCTCTTCTCCTGGATTTGACTGGTATCTGCTTGTTACACTAAGTGCGTGAGCAACATCCGGTCTAGTACATATCATACCGTACATGATAGATCCTATTGCAGAAGCATAAGGGATCTTACTCATACGGTCTCTCTCCTCAGGTGTCTTTGGGGCCTGTTTCTTGGAGAGATTTATTCCATGGCTCATCGGCATGAGACCTCTCTTGGAATCTTCCATGCTAAACCTCTTTAGCATCGTATCAATGTACGTTCCTTGGGATAAGCCGAGCATCCTTTTAGATCTATCTCTATAGATCTTTATCCCCAAAATATAGGATGCTTCACCCAAGTCCTTCATGGAGAAGTTTTTAGATAACCAGATTTTAATGGATTGTAACATAGGAATGTCATTCCCTATCAGTAATATATCATCAACATATAATACAAGGAATGATACTGCGCTCCCACTAACCTTTTTGTATACACATGGTTCATCCTCATTTTTGATAAAATCAAACTCTTTGATTGTCTCATCAAAACGAATGTTCCATCTACAAGAAGCTTGCTTCAACCCATAAATGGATCGTTGCAGCTTACAGACTTGATTTGTTCCAACTTTTGAAATAAATTGTGACAAACAAGATTTTTGTAATTTATTTTGAATATTTATTGAATTAAATAAATATTTTTGATGATTTAATTATTGAGTTAAATAATTAATTGATGAATTTGTGGTAGATTAATTTAATTATATGTGTCACATTAGTTAAATTAATGTGGTGAATTTTTATATTCAAAGTATGTATTTAATTGAGCTTATTTGATTAATATATTAATTAATAAGCATAATGTTATTCTAATTAATTTAATAATTAATTAGAGATTTATGATTAGACATAATTAATAAATAAGAATTTTAATTATGTGACTATGTGATTTAATGTAGATTTATGCTATTTTATTTAATTGATTTAAATAGCATTATTCGATTTAATTGGGTGTGACATTAATTAACTATATTATAATAAATTAATTAAAATAAATGAGAAGGGATTCCTTAAGCTAGCCAAACAAGGCCTTAAGGGGAGTTGGTCAGTTAACCCACTAAGGGACCAACTGACAACCACTCACCCATTATATATTATACGTATTATACTTATATACATATATACTATATCAATTCATATATTCATATCAGAGAGAATTTTGAGAGAAAAGATTGAGGAAGAAGAATTTGAAAAGTTTATATCATCATCCTTGAATCATCTTCACAAACTAGCAAGGGTAATTCCTTCTCCTAAGTTTTTAAATTCAAGTTCTTAAAGTTTTCCATTAACGTATGTTAGATTCTCTGTGAATAACTAATTTGATAATTAATGTATGATATGATTTTATATGTGTTATTGTATGATCATAACATGTTGTATATCATGTATGCATGATTTAGTGCGATTAAATCCATGTAGTTATGCTTAATTTGATTTTTCAAAAGTTACAGAGTGTAGAAATTGTACATATGGCCCATATGGCCCTTACGTACAAAATTTACACACCTTATGCGTTTATTTAACTTAAATTAACACTTGAATGTGATTGTGTACATTTAAACGAACAAAATGGAAGTTAAACGAACGGATTCGGTGTTATAACGAATCCGTAACGTTGAATTCTTGTTTTCTTTCAAAACTTTATAAAATATTGAAAATAGTGAAATTAAATGTTGTGATTTGTGTAATTCCGTGATTTAAAGTGTTAAAAGCATGCTTAGAACATGGTATGATGTTTCTGTAAATTCTATATCTCATGGGTAGCCTTAAATTCATTTCGTTAGTTTAATTTGGATTTATTTGGGTTGCTCTGTGTGTCATTCGCGAACTGGAAATCTGGGTCTGCGTTGACGCGCGGCCGCGCTGGTCCCAAGGGTAACTGGCGCGCGGCCGCGCCCCTTGCAGAAATTTGAAATTTTTTTGCTAAGTGTTCGTGTGTTCTAAGAGGTGGTTTAAAACCTAATGTAATGAACATAAAGATATGCTAAACATATAATAAGAGGTTAATAACTTATATTACGTGAGTAATTAATAAGTTAATTACATGACTTGAATCGTTAATTGTATAGTCCAATAACGTGCTCAAGACCGATGTGTGTGATTCGATACGTATATCGAGTTATTGATTAATTTGTATTGTGAACGTATTGATATGTAGGATGTAATAAAGAACGTGAATTATAATTGTAGCTTGTGCAAGAGGCAAGTATCCTATCCCTAATTTATTGATTTAGCAAGTTCCCTAAATTCTAATTTATTCATTTATTAAGCCTTAGACTTGTGTTTCTATATCGAGTAAGCTCGTGTTTTTAATTGTTCAAGTTCGAAATTCATATTACATATTGTAACTCTTTTAAAAGCATGATTCAGTGATACAATACTTATTCGATTGTATACTCTTGAGATTTATTATTCAAGTTGAATATCGATGTTATTGTTGAACCTTATAGGACTAGTGAACCCTTATTGATTCGACTAGTCCATAGTTGATGAACGTTCTAAATTCCAAAATACTTATTGAGCTTATCCAAACCAAACTTCCTTTGGTGCGGACTCTGATGTCAAAACTGAGATGAACAACCCTGTAAAAGGGGATTATTTACGCTTTAGCGTTGAGATATTGTGCACAATATGGTACTAAGGGCTGATCCCCCTAAGTACGAGAAGTAGAGTCCATAGTCTTATGACTGTTAAAGGTTTTAAGTATAAACACTTTACAACCTAGGACATAGTTCAAGGTCTTATGACCCTCAGATGATATTTTGATTCCTGTTATTTATCCTCGAGTCAAAAGTTGAGTTTCTTTATTCAGATGTCCTTGATTCACTCGCATGTTATTATATTGTTGTCATATTATTATACTTGTGGGCAACCGTGCTCACTCTTGCGTAATAATAACATTGCAGTTAAGAACGAAAGGTCTGACGAGCCTTCTACTAGCAAAGGCAAGGGCAAAGTCAACAAGTGATGAAGACTTGTTGTTTATTTTATGTGTTTATGTTTCAGACTTATGTTAAAGTTGTGTAAGACTTATTTAATTATTTATATTTCCGCACTTGAGATTTAAGGTTAAGTACGACCTGGGATTGATGTATTTCTTTTCAGATGTTGTAACCCCATAAGGGGAGGATTATTTCTATTTATTTCATGGTTTGCATTTACTATGGGTAGATAGATAGATGATATTTGTACAGTGAACACCAAGTCCCGTGGAAATTGAAGTACCCGGATTTGGGGGTGTCACAGGTTGGTATCAAAGCTGTAGGTTATGAACCTTAGGTGGGGAAAAACCTTAGGATAGTAGCCTTTTTAGAGATCGAGAACATAGTAATGATAACTCTTATCGAGTTCTAAGAAAGATAATAACTTACCTTATATGCTACGTGTTTATACTTATATATTCGAGTCTCGATTAGCATCACGTAATTACTAAAACTTAAAATTTTATTTGTCAGGATGACGAATGCTGGAGAACCTAGTCAGTCCAGGGACCTTGTACCCCTAGAGGCTAGAGAGGAGGAGCCCCGAGATATCCACGTAGTTTGGGAGCAGTTAGTCCGACGAGAGCCATCACCCTTGATCACAGTCATTGGTCAGGAGATTGTGCCGGTGTCTAATTCAGAGGAGGACTCTGAGGAAGACCCTGAGGAGATTGAAGTTCAGGCTGAGGCAGCTGAAGAGGAGGAGGAAGACCCTGAAGAGTTCCCGCCGAGCTCTATCAGTGCTGAGATGTATGACGAGCTGTATGACCGTAACATAGAGTTACGTGATACTGTTCAGGAGCTGAGGGAGACTGTTCAGGAGCTGAGGGAGCGGTCGGTTACTCAACAGTCTACCATCGAGCTGAGGGATGGAGAGGTTGAGGCTCTTCACACACGTTTGGGAAATGTAGAGTGGAATTTGGCTCACGAGAAGGGCCAAACCGAGCAGAAGTCAGAGGAAATTGAGGAATTGAAGAATGAACTAAAAGAGAAATCAGCAAGGCTGGCCATAGCAGAGGAGGCTTGGGTAAGGGAATCACGACGAGCAGATCTCGCAGAAGATAATTGTCGGGCGAAGAAGGCCAAGCTTGAAGAGACGTACTCTATACTTCAGTATGCAATTGACGAGGCCCAGGATCGGGTTATGAGGTACCCAATTCAGTTTGAAGGACTACCGTCGTACATGCTAGATCGCAGGACGATGTCTCGGATTATGGAAGAAGAGCGTGGCAAAGCTGTTCGTCGCCTTAATGGGCAGTGATAGGAACATTTGATTTTGTGAAACCTATCTGGTAGTTAATAATGTAAATTCCAATGTGTTTATAAACAGAGGAATATTTTATGTTTTAAATCCTGTAGATTCTTTATCTCAGGATAGTTGATGTAAATAGCAGTGATGCTATCGTATTATGTTAAAACTTTTGATTTAGTAATATATCAGAGTTTATTTGAGATAATGTGTTGACTGATTGTGTCTAAATGTTTAAGTTAAGCCTTAGATATTTAAAAGATTGAATAAAATTCTAATACGCGTATTTCTTAAGAGTAAAATGCCGCCAAGGAGACGATCTAACCGTCAACAGGCCCAAGAAGGGTCAACTAACAACAACAACGACGCCAATGCTAACCCCGTTCAGCAGTTGGCGAACTTACTTGCTGGAGCGCTTAACAACCAACCTCAAGCTCCACCGGCCACAACGTTCAAGGACTTCAAGGCGGTGGGACCGCCAGAGTTTAAAGGCACCATGAACCCGATAGAAGCTCAAACCTGGGTCATGGAGATGGAAAAAGTTTTTGACGTCGCCAGAGTCAGAGAGGACCAGAAAACCGCCTATGCAACGTTCATGCTGAAATCTGAGGCCAGCTATTGGTGGCAAGCGAATAAGGTCCGGGGAGGTGAAGGTGTGATTACCTGGGAGAGGTTCAAGGAGATGTTCTTCGAGATGTACTTTCCGACCAGCTCGCAGAATCAAATGGAGGTCCAGTTCTTGGAACTAAAACAGGGAAATATGTCCGTACCAGAATATGCGGCGAAATTCAATGAGTTGGCTAGGTTTGCCACGTATCAAGTGCACACCGATCAGAGGAAGGCAAGGAGGTTTGAACAGGGCCTGAAGCCCTGGTTGTATAGCAAAGTGTCAATGTTCCAATTGAACACTTTTGCTGGGGTGTTGGAGAAGGCCATTCTCGCTGAAGGCGGGAGTGATGCAGTTACAAAGTATAACCAAGATCAGAAAAAGAAGAAGAGTGAAGGTGAAGGAATTAACAAGGCTAGTGGTAGCAACACGGGAGGGAGTAATAATCAGAAGAGGAGGTGGAATGATAACTCATCGACTGGGAATCAGCAAGGTGGTCAGAAAAAGAGGATCGAAGCTTGTTCGACCTGCGGGAAAGCTCACCTGGGGGTCTGTATGAAGGGAAAACGAGTATGTTATAATTGTGGTCAGGAAGGCCACATAGCACCTAACTGTCCGAACCCAAAGAAGGGCGCTTGCTTCACTTGCGGCTCAAAGGACCATCTGGCAAGGGACTGTCCCAAGAAGGGATCTGGAAGGGAAGGATCAGGTGGAAACAGGGGAAACAGCGGTGGAAGTGCTTTAACTATCACGGGACCAACCGCAACCAACCGACCAACCGCCAGGACCTTCAACATGACCGTGCAGGATGCTGTGCAGTCTCGCGATGTGGTGTCAGGTATCATTCCGATCAATAAAGTTAATGCTTATGTACTATTTGATTCGGGTGCTACTTGTTCATTTATATCCGATGACTTTGCTAAGAACTTAGAACTTCCTATGGACGAGTTAGAATACCCCATGAATATAGAGATTGCGAATAAAGAAGTAATCCCTGTTAAGTATGTACACAAGAACTGTAGAGTAGATATTAAGGGTAACATTATGAACGTAAATCTTATCCCGATTAGACTTGGGGAATTCGATGTTATTCTGGGAATGGATTGGCTAGTCAATTATGGGGCTGTAATTGATTGCCAGAGGAAGTGTATCAACCTTATGACCCCGTCAAAGGTTGTGTTTTATGGCAGTAAATCGCCTAGACAAGCGAGTTGTCTGACGATGATGCAGGCCAGGAAGTTGTTAAGACAAGGCTGTGTAGGATATTTAGCCTACATAGTCGATAGTCGTAAAGAAAATTCGAAATTAGAAGATATACCAGTCGTGAGGGACTTCTTAGACGTATTTCCGGATGATCTGCCAGGACTTCCGCCAGACAGAGAGGTTGAGTTTGTGATCGATTTGGCGCCAGGGACGGCCCCAATATCGAAGGCACCATACCGGATGGCTCCGGTAGAGATGAAAGAGTTAATGGTACAACTACAAGAGTTACTGGACAAGAAGTACATCCAACCGAGCGTATCGCCGTGGGGAGCGCCGGTGTTATTTGTGAAGAAGAAGGACGGGACGATGCGGCTTTGCATCGACTACAGAGAACTGAATAAGGTCACAATTAAGAATAGATATCCATTACCGAGGATCGACGATCTGTTCGACCAATTGAAGGGTGCAAGGTACTTTTCAAAGATAGACTTGAGGAGTGGCTATCATCAGCTGAAGGTGAGGCCAGAGGATGTTCCAAAGACAGCATTTAGGACTCGATATGGTCACTACGAATTTTTGGTAATGTCATTTGGTCTAACGAATGCTCCTGCAGCATTCATGGGCTTAATGAATGGAGTGTTCAAGCCGTTTTTGGACAAATTCGTGGTGGTCTTTATCGACGATATTTTGGTATACTCGAAGACCAAGGAAGAACATGTAGAACATCTGAAGTTAACATTAGAGGCGTTGAGAAGAGAGAAGTTGTACGCCAAATTTTCTAAATGTGAATTCTGGATTGAAAGAGTGCAATTTCTTGGACATGTGATCGACAAGGACGGAATTTCGGTAGATCCCTCTAAAGTCGAAGCTGTGATGAACTGGGATCTGCCGAAAACACCGTCGGAAGTGAGGAGTTTTCTTGGATTGGCGGGTTATTATAGAAGATTTATTCAGGACTTTTCCAAGATCGCAACTCCGCTGACAAATTTGACTAGAAAATCGGTGAAATTCGTTTGGACAGAGAAGTGTGAGGAAAGTTTCCAAGAGCTCAAGAGGAGGTTGAGTTCAGCACCTGTGTTATCCCTTCCGGACGACACAGGCAATTTTGTGGTTTATAGTGATGCGTCGCATAAAGGACTTGGCTGTGTGCTTATGCAAAACGGCAGGGTCATTGCGTATGCGTCACGACAATTGAAAGACTATGAGAAGGGGTATCCGACCCATGACTTGGAGTTAGCTGCCGTGGTATTTGCTTTAAAAATTTGGAGACACTATCTCTATGGGGAGAAGTGTGAAATATATACAGACCACAAGAGTCTGAAATATATCTTTACACAGAAGGACTTGAATATGCGCCAGAGAAGGTGGCTGGAGTTAATTAAGGATTATGACTGTGAAATCTTATACCATCCGGGTAAGGCTAACGTGGTTGCCGACGCCTTAAGCAGAAAGGGTCGGGAGAAATTGATGATGTTGACTACTCAGGAGGAACTAATTTCAGCAATGGAAAAGCTGAAATTGGAAGTGAAGTATTCGATGGAGATTGACGAGAAGTTGTTTCAGATTCAAGCTGGTACAACCCTATTGGATAAAGTTAAGGAAGCTCAACTTCAGGACGAAGAATGTGAGAAGGTTAAGAAAAAGATATCTGAAGGAACCGAACCGAGATTCAAGATAGACAGTGAGGGACTACTGAGATTTGAGAATAGAGTTCGGGTACCGTCAGTGCCAGAAATTAAGGATGACATTTTGAGAGAGGCTCATAGCTCACGGTATTCAATTCACCCCGGTAGTACCAAGATGTACCAGGATCTTCGACAGCACTTCTGGTGGCCGAATTTGAAACGAGATGTGGCTGAGTGTGTTGCAAAGTGTCTAACCTGTCAGAAAGTGAAAGCAGAACATCAGAGACCAAGTGGTTTGCTACAACCCCTGGAAATCCCAGAATGGAAATGGGAACACATTACGATGGATTTCGTGGTTGGCCTTCCGACGACTCAGAAAGGCTACGACGCAGTATGGGTTATCGTTGACCGACTGACGAAATCCGCACACTTCCTTCCGATTAAAATCAGATTCAACTTAGACCAGTTGGCAAGGCTATATGTGAAAGAGATTGTTTCGAGGCACGGAGTTCCGGTGTCAATTGTTTCCGACAGAGATCCGCGTTTCACATCGAACTTCTGGAAGCGACTACAAGAATGCATGGGGACACAGTTGAGAATGAGTACGGCTTATCACCCTCAGACAGATGGGCAGAGTGAAAGAACGATCCAGACATTGGAAGATATGTTGAGAGCATGCATCATGGATTTTAAAGGAAATTGGGATGATCACCTACCGCTTGTGGAATTCGGTTACAACAACAGTTACCACGCTAGTATTGGCATGCCGCCTTACGAAGCGTTGTACGGAAGAAAATGCAGAACCCCGCTATACTGGGATGAAGTTGGCGAGAGACAACTATTAGGTCCAGAACTGGTACAGCAGACAGCAGAGATAGTCAAAGTGATCAGAACAAGACTGGTAGCAGCTCAGGATAGGCAGAAGAAATACGCCGATCCACACCGTAAGAACGTTGAGTTTGAATCGGGTAGCTATGTGTTCTTGAAAGTCTCTCCCTGGAAGGGGAAGATCAGATTCGGTAAGAAGGGAAAATTGAGCCCAAGGTTCATTGGACCCTTTGAAGTACTGCGAAGGATTGGAGAAGTTGCGTATGAGGTAGCCTTACCTCCGGCGCTTGAGAATGTCCACAACGTCTTTCATATGTCAGTTTTACGCCCCTACAAACCCGATTACAAACATGTGATTGAATATGAACCCCTACATTTTGAGAAAGACTTATCCTATGAAGAAATTCCTGTTCAGATTGTTGACAGGAAAGAGCAAGTCCTCAGAAATAAAATTATACCTTCTGTTAAGGTAATTTGGAGGAACCACAATGCTGAAGAAGCTACGTGGGAACTCGAAGAGCATATGATGAAGAATTACCCAGATTTATTTACTTAATTTTTTTTGTTTATGCGATTCTGGGGACAGAATCTTTGTAAGGGGGGGAGAATGTAACGGGACAAAATTTAATTGAACCGTGATTCTGGGGACAGAATCCTTTTAAGGGGGGAAAGATGTGAGAAACAAGATTTTTGTAATTTATTTTGAATATTTATTGAATTAAATAAATATTTTTGATGATTTAATTATTGAGTTAAATAATTAATTGATGAATTTGTGGTAGATTAATTTAATTATATGTGTCACATTAGTTAAATTAATGTGGTGAATTTTTATATTCAAAGTATGTATTTAATTGAGCTTATTTGATTAATATATTAATTAATAAGCATAATGTTATTCTAATTAATTTAATAATTAATTAGAGATTTATGATTAGACATAATTAATAAATAAGAATTTTAATTATGTGACTATGTGATTTAATGTAGATTTATGCTATTTTATTTAATTGATTTAAATAGCATTATTCGATTTAATTGGGTGTGACATTAATTAACTATATTATAATAAATTAATTAAAATAAATGAGAAGGGATTCCTTAAGCTAGCCAAACAAGGCCTTAAGGGGAGTTGGTCAGTTAACCCACTAAGGGACCAACTGACAACCACTCACCCATTATATATTATACGTATTATACTTATATACATATATACTATATCAATTCATATATTCATATCAGAGAGAATTTTGAGAGAAAAGATTGAGGAAGAAGAATTTGAAAAGTTTATATCATCATCCTTGAATCATCTTCACAAACTAGCAAGGGTAATTCCTTCTCCTAAGTTTTTAAATTCAAGTTCTTAAAGTTTTCCATTAACGTATGTTAGATTCTCTGTGAATAACTAATTTGATAATTAATGTATGATATGATTTTATATGTGTTATTGTATGATCATAACATGTTGTATATCATGTATGCATGATTTAGTGCGATTAAATCCATGTAGTTATGCTTAATTTGATTTTTCAAAAGTTACAGAGTGTAGAAATTGTACATATGGCCCATATGGCCCTTACGTACAAAATTTACACACCTTATGCGTTTATTTAACTTAAATTAACACTTGAATGTGATTGTGTACATTTAAACGAACAAAATGGAAGTTAAACGAACGGATTCGGTGTTATAACGAATCCGTAACGTTGAATTCTTGTTTTCTTTCAAAACTTTATAAAATATTGAAAATAGTGAAATTAAATGTTGTGATTTGTGTAATTCCGTGATTTAAAGTGTTAAAAGCATGCTTAGAACATGGTATGATGTTTCTGTAAATTCTATATCTCATGGGTAGCCTTAAATTCATTTCGTTAGTTTAATTTGGATTTATTTGGGTTGCTCTGTGTGTCATTCGCGAACTGGAAATCTGGGTCTGCGTTGACGCGCGGCCGCGCTGGTCCCAAGGGTAACTGGCGCGCGGCCGCGCCCCTTGCAGAAATTTGAAATTTTTTTGCTAAGTGTTCGTGTGTTCTAAGAGGTGGTTTAAAACCTAATGTAATGAACATAAAGATATGCTAAACATATAATAAGAGGTTAATAACTTATATTACGTGAGTAATTAATAAGTTAATTACATGACTTGAATCGTTAATTGTATAGTCCAATAACGTGCTCAAGACCGATGTGTGTGATTCGATACGTATATCGAGTTATTGATTAATTTGTATTGTGAACGTATTGATATGTAGGATGTAATAAAGAACGTGAATTATAATTGTAGCTTGTGCAAGAGGCAAGTATCCTATCCCTAATTTATTGATTTAGCAAGTTCCCTAAATTCTAATTTATTCATTTATTAAGCCTTAGACTTGTGTTTCTATATCGAGTAAGCTCGTGTTTTTAATTGTTCAAGTTCGAAATTCATATTACATATTGTAACTCTTTTAAAAGCATGATTCAGTGATACAATACTTATTCGATTGTATACTCTTGAGATTTATTATTCAAGTTGAATATCGATGTTATTGTTGAACCTTATAGGACTAGTGAACCCTTATTGATTCGACTAGTCCATAGTTGATGAACGTTCTAAATTCCAAAATACTTATTGAGCTTATCCAAACCAAACTTCCTTTGGTGCGGACTCTGATGTCAAAACTGAGATGAACAACCCTGTAAAAGGGGATTATTTACGCTTTAGCGTTGAGATATTGTGCACAATATGGTACTAAGGGCTGATCCCCCTAAGTACGAGAAGTAGAGTCCATAGTCTTATGACTGTTAAAGGTTTTAAGTATAAACACTTTACAACCTAGGACATAGTTCAAGGTCTTATGACCCTCAGATGATATTTTGATTCCTGTTATTTATCCTCGAGTCAAAAGTTGAGTTTCTTTATTCAGATGTCCTTGATTCACTCGCATGTTATTATATTGTTGTCATATTATTATACTTGTGGGCAACCGTGCTCACTCTTGCGTAATAATAACATTGCAGTTAAGAACGAAAGGTCTGACGAGCCTTCTACTAGCAAAGGCAAGGGCAAAGTCAACAAGTGATGAAGACTTGTTGTTTATTTTATGTGTTTATGTTTCAGACTTATGTTAAAGTTGTGTAAGACTTATTTAATTATTTATATTTCCGCACTTGAGATTTAAGGTTAAGTACGACCTGGGATTGATGTATTTCTTTTCAGATGTTGTAACCCCATAAGGGGAGGATTATTTCTATTTATTTCATGGTTTGCATTTACTATGGGTAGATAGATAGATGATATTTGTACAGTGAACACCAAGTCCCGTGGAAATTGAAGTACCCGGATTTGGGGGTGTCACATAAATCCCTCTGGCTGTGTCATATACACATCCTCCTCAAGTTTCCCATTGAGGAAGGCCGTTTTCACGTCCATCTACCAGATCTCATAGTCGTTGTAAGCTGCAATCGCAAGCAAAATCCGAATGGACTTGAGCATGGCTACTGGTGAGAAGGTTTCATCATAGTCAACTCCTTGTCTTTGTTTGAAACCTTTTGCAACCAGTCGGGCCTTATAGGTCTCTACCTTGCCGTCCGCTCCAGTCTTTCTTTTAAAGACCCATTTACACCCAATAGGCTTAATGCCTTCAGGTGGTGAAATCAAAGACCATACTTTGTTTTCATACATGGAGTCCATTTCAGATTTCATGGCTTCAAGCCATTTCCCTGAGTCTTTATTACTCATAGCCTGTTCGTAATTCAATGGATCATCATCATTCATGATGTGTACCTCATCGTCATCCTCTATAACTAATCCATACCTCTCAGGTATCTTCGGTACTCTTCCAGATTTACGAACATGGTGTGGTACAGTAGGTTCTTCTACTTGGTTAGGTACCTGACTTTGGTCCGTGGTAACTTGTGGTTCTTGAACTTCTTCAAGATATATCTTACTCCCACTGACCCCTTCATGGATAAAATCTTTCTCCAAGAAGGTAGCATGCTTCGCAACAAACACCTTTTGATCAGTTGGATGATAGAAATAATACCCTACGGTTTCTTTAGGGTATCCCACAAATCTACACTTATCGGATTTAGTCTGTAGCTTATCATTTTCAAACTTTTTGACATAAGCTGGACAACCCCAAGTCTTAACATGCTTAAGATTTGGTTTCCTCCCTTTCCACATCTCATATGGAGTCTTTGGGGCGGATTTGGTAGGTACCTTGTTAAGTAGGTATGCAGCCGTTTCTAGGGCATATCCCCAGAAGGAAATTGGAAGGTCGGTAAAACTCATCATGGATCGAACCATGTCCAACAGTGTTCGATTTCTCCTTTCAGATACTCCATTTAACTGTGGTGTACCTGGAGGAGTCCATTGTGAGATTATACCATTTTCTCTGAGACAATTGAGAAACTCACTGCTTAAGTATTCTCCACCTCGATCTGATCGAAGTATCTTAATACTCTTGCCCGTTTGTTTCTCTACTCCACTTCTGAACTCTTTGAACTTTTCAAATGATTCTGATTTGTATTTCATTAAATACACATATCCAAATCTTGAGTGATCATCAGTGAAAGTAATAAAATAAGAATACCCACCCCGTGCACTTGTTGTCATAGGTCCACAAACGTCTGTGTGAATCAATGCCAACAACTCTGTAACTCTCTCCCCTTTTCCACTAAAAGGAGATTTAGTCATTTTACCCATGAGACAAGATTCACAAGTTGGATATGATTCATAATCGGATAGCTCGAGGAGCCCATCTTTATGCAACTTGGATAATCTTGTTTCATTGATATGACCGAGTCTACAGTGCCACATGTAGGTATAATTAATATCATCTCTTTTCCTTTTCTTAGTTTGTTCAATTTGAAATATATTTTCTTGTAAGTCAAGTGTATAAAGTCCATTTCGCAAATTTCCAATACCATATAAAACATCGTCTTTATAAATAGAACAACTATTGTTCTTTATAACAACGTTAAATCCTTCCATATCCAATACAGAAATTGAAATAATGTTTTTAATAATATTCGGAACATAATAACAATTATTAAGATAAATGGACTTGCCCGAAGGCATTTGCTAAATAATAAGTTCCTACAGCTAATGCAGGAACCTTTGCTCCATTCCCCACTCGTAGGATCACCTCATCATTGTTCAGCTTTCTACTTCTGACCAGTCCCTTCACATTATTACATATGTGAGAACCACAGCCGGTATCCAATACCCAAGTAGAATTATGACTTTCAGAAAAAATAATTTCAATCATAAACAAACCTTGATTGGAAGTCGAAGCTTCTCCAAGCTTCTTCTTTGCCAGAAACTTCTTGCAGTTCCTCTTCCAATGACCCGGTTCGTTGCAATGGAAGCACATTCCTTTGCTAGCTGGATCAGATTTCTTTTGTTCCTTTATATTCACTTTGCCCTTGGTCATCCGAGATCGGAAGAGCTCCTTAGATATCTCATATCTAGCAGTCCTACTTTGTTCACCATACAACTCCTTGAGGTGAATCAACATAGTAGGAGCATCCATGTTTTCGTGCTGACGTTGAAGCTCGTTATTCATGGATGCGAGCATGATGCATTGAGCCACAGATGCATCATCTTGCCACTTATTGAAAGTGGCAATCTCTTCCTCAGAGGCTGTTTCTGAAACAGATTCAGGGATAGTGGAATTTAGGACATAAGAAATCTTTTCAGCAGTGAGAACAATTCTCAGATTTCTTAGCCAGTCCTCATAATTCGGGCCGGTAAGCTTATTTGCATCAAGTATGCTTCGTAGTGAGATTAGTGATTTTGACATTTTTAAAATTCTGCATGTGAAAAGACAACATTTTAGCAAACATTCATTTTATTAACTTTGCATACCAAAATAAATTTAGGTCTTTATTTTAAATTGGTATCTCCCACTATTTTCATCAAACTATATTACCCTCACTCATATAGTTCGGCAACATCTAATTAAAGATTTGCTAATGAGATTAAGGATCCCATTTCAAATGTATATAACCTTGTGGATAGCACAACAAGCGATATACAAATAAATAGGTAGACAACTCTTGTCAATTACATCACCATGTAACTCCTTTTATTTTGCCTCTTAAATCATAATGGTCATGTGTGTGCACATCCGAACTAAAATGATTTAAGTTAAGTCCAGCCTAGCACTTCCATAAATTCAAAAAAGAAAAATTTTCGTCCTTGTGGATAGCACAACAAGACTAGATCGTTCAATTTTCTTGATAAGCATCAAATGTGATTAATTAACATCTTAAATATTCAATACTCGCCTTGTGGATAGCACAACAAACTCATATTAAATATTTAATACTCTATTAACTAATCATGCTAGAAGGCTACGTTCGATATTCTAAATATCATTTGAACGTTTTAGACTTAATATTATTTCTTTGAGGGGTTTGTTATTATTTGTTTCATCTTGTTTAGCGCGCATGCACATATATATATAAAATACGCGTCATTTTATTAAACATGCGAAGCATGTTTGCATAAAATATAATATATATAATATTTAGCATGCAATATAGAATACTATATTCTACCCGGATTGATTATGGACTTTTATTCTAGTTTGGTTCACTAGAGCCACCAAGTGAACCAAAAGGTCAAACCTAGGAGTGCAAGAATTTAAATTTTAAATGTAACTATTACATTTAAACCCGGGCTCCATACAAACGAGTCTTCATGCGTTCCTTGCTCCTTGGTCTCCAATTTCTTCAAAATAATTCTAACTATCTCTATTACATTAACTATTTAAAATTAAATAGAAACCTTGATCAGCAGTCAAGGGGAAGTACATAGAAAGGAGATAGAATTTACATCGAGAATAAAACTAGAGAAGACGAGGTACGCAAATCCCATTTTATAAAACCCATACATTCAAGCATTCATCCAAAATAAAATCCAATCACATTGGTCATAGTCCATAATCAACCCCATTTATTATCATACACATCAACATATGCATCAATAAATATCCACTCATCTCATGAATAACAATGCTATTCCATATATGGATCGATGTTATTTAATGGACAAAAGTTTTGCTAAATTTTATTTTTGAAACAAAATAAACTCTTTTATTTTAATCAAAAATAAATCCAAATTAAACTCCTTTAATTTTAGCATTCTGAAATCATATTTCAGATAAAATAAACTTCTTTATTTTAAAACTTTATCAATTAAATAAACAGTTTACTTAATTAATTAAAATCAATTTTCAGGTTCTGTCCAGGTACCGGCGCAGCTGCGCCAGTAATGAACTGGGCAGCTGCGCAGGTAGACGGAAGCAGCAGTTTTTGCAGACCGGCGCAGCTGCGCCAGTAATGAACTGGGCAGCTGCGCAGCTGCGCCGTTCGTCGCAGAAACTTGCAGAAAATGATTTTTGTCCAGAAAAACGATCCAATTCTCACATCAATTCATACATGGAATTATAAAATTGATAATTAGCACAAAGTTAGGCTCTGATACCACTGTTGGGTTTGTATGTAACGCAATCATGCAATCAAATCACATAAATAGGGCGGAAGCGTAAAAACTAGGTTTTCAAAATTTATACAAACCCATAACCATGATCATGCTTTGTGCTTGTTATCAATAACAGAAAAGAGAGAACATGAAATTATACCTTTGAAGATCTAAGCTTCCTCAGGTACAAGTTCTACTCCTTTGATTCCTTTGATTCCTCTGATAGTGGCTCCTTCCCTTGAATAATGTCAGCCACCCAAATGTTTAGCCTCTAACGGTGATCCACCAAGGAAGATGAAGAACTCAAGAAGATGGGTTATTGGCTTAACCCTTGTTTCTATCTCTATAGAATATGTGTACTCCCAACTCTTGAAAAATTTCACATCACCCCTTATTTTTGATATAAGACTCTCTTATATAGATATTAGGTTAACCCTCATAATCCAATTAGAATAGGATTTTATTTAATTAATTAATTAAGTACTTTTAATTAATTTATATCCTAATCTTTATTAGAATTGAGAGAGAGTACTGATATTATATTAATTCCTAAACTCCTTTAGAATTATAATAATAATAATAATAATATTAATAAGACTCCTCTTATTAATTTATATTTAATATTTCTAAAATATTAAATAATAAACATTAAGCTATTTAATTTATTCTATCATCATAGATTAAATTAATTATACTTAATGCATTATTACTATCATGCCATTTTCTTCTTAAATAATTCTTCTTCCTTTTATGGTGTGACCCTTTAGGTTCTCCATATTAAACCGGTTGTGAATAAATCAATTAGAACAATTCTAATCTTATTTAAATAAACAAATTAAACTAATAATCTATTTAAATAAATAACATTTATTCTACAATAGGGATAAGCCTCCCTAGCGATCAACGACTTTCCAGATAATATAGATTTCAACATTAATCATAAAAGAACCTGTGAGTTAATAGTTGCTGTACAATTCAATCCTTCCACCATACAATGTCCCAATTAAATATAAGACATGGATTTACTGTCAAGTCTTAATTTATTTAATCATATGTATTTCGATTAGAAAATGCACAACTCCAAATAATGCAAATTAGAAACCTCTTTCTAATTTCATTCTACCTTGGCCAAGGATTCCTGGGTTGTCATTTAACGAATCACATAGGATATATCTCCTCTTTTACTAGAGGTGATAGATTCTTTATTGATCATTCATTATCTCCATATGTAACTCATTACACCCAAGCATACCCTATATATGCCTTAAAAGGCCTTAAGGAATTAGTCAAAGTATAATTTGTTACATACAAGATACTATGATGATCTCAAGTCCAAGGATCACATGTACTACTATCACATTAGGAATTCCTATTGACAGGCGAGTAAAACTCCATTAGGTATTCCATAGCGAGTCACGTTCAGTGAACTTATTCTCCAATAAGCACCTACATACTTGCTTTAGTGTCTCCACACAAATGACCATGAGATCAGTCATCCTCATGATTAGGAACTATTTTAGTTTTAGAGCTTTCTAAGAATTTAGATCTCATTGGCATGATCAACATCATGATTCTAAAAGCATTGCTTAAAACTATGGGTTATTTACATATTATAAAAATAGCACCATGTAGATAATTAAATGCCTTTAATAAATAAATATTTTATTAATAAATAAATAAGATTGTTTACAAAGTATGTGCTTTATCATCATACATGATTGGCTTGTATGCACACTACTATCAGTATCAAATACTGAGATGAACAACCCTATTTATTAGGGGGTTACTATGCAAAAGCGTTAAATATTTGTGCACAATACATGGTACGAAGGGCTGATCCCCCTAAGTACAAGTTAAGAGTCCATAGTTTTAACGACTGTTAAAGGTTTTAAATATAAATGTTTATAACCTAGGACAAAGTTCAAGGTCTTATGACCCTCAGATGAATTCTATATTCGAATTAAAAATTTTGATGAAAGAATTATTATTCAATTCTTTATTATTGATGAAAGAAAAGTTATTCAAATCTCTTGAAGCTATTCAGTTGATGTTGTTATTATTATTGTTATTCCAAGTGAGCTTTTGTTTGCTCACTCTTGTAATTAATAACCATTGCAACTAAAGTCGAGAACATTGGCGTACCATCAACGTGTAAAGGGAAAGGCAAAATGAACAAGTGACGACTTGTTTTATTTGTTGATTATGAATTATAATAAGAATTGATTATGTTAAGTTATTTTTCCGTATTAATTGTTTATGTTAAGGTTAGCAAACCCTAGGAATTTATTTCAATTAAGTTGTAATCCTTTTATAAGGAAGATTTTTATTTAATGATAAGGTTGTAATTTATTTTGCATTCCTTATTATTGGGCAGTAGATTTATGTTTTATTTAGATAGTGAACACCAAATCGTGTGGAAATGAAGTACCTAGATTTGGGGGTGTCACAGGTGCTTTAGGTTATGAACCTTAGGTGGGGGAAACCTTAGGAAGTAGCCTTATAGGAAGATCGAAAAGATAGATAATAGTTAACGATAATAAACTACCTTATGTTTTATGTGTTTACGTTCTTGTATTCGGAGAGTGTCGATGACTCGATATCACGTAATAATTAAACTTTAAAATTTTCTTGTCAGGATGACGAACGTTGGAGAGTCCAGTCAGGCTAGGAAGGAGTTACCCCAGATGCCGAGGGACGAGAAGCCCCGAGACATCCATGTTGTCTGAGAGCAGTTGGTTCAGAGAGAGCCATCTCCATTGATCACCATAGCTGGTCAGAAGCATGAGCCAACATCTGACCAAGATGATGAGGACGAGGATGAGTCAGGATAGGAGGAGGAGAAGGAGAAGGAGGATCCTGAAGAGGAATTCTCACCTCACTCTACTAGTGCTGAGATGTACGAGGAGGTCTATGACCTCAACGTGGAGCTTCAGGAACTGGTGGATGAGAGCCGAACTACCATACAGTAGCGAGATAAGACCATTGAAGAGCTGGACAGTGAGCTTGGAAACGCGAAGTGGGATCTACTTCACGCGGAGAGTGATAGAGATGTTGCACTGACCGAGCCAGCGAAGCTGAAGAACGACATCCGGGAGGAGTCCGCAAAGCGTGCCAGAGCGGAGGAAACAAGCTTGAAGGCTACTCAACGTGCAGATCGAGCTGAAGACGAGGTTCAAGCGAAGAAGGCCAAGCTGAGGGAGACGGAATACATTTTTTATACGGCTATAGATAGGGCCTAGGATCGTGTCTTCTATTACCCATCTCAGTTCCAAGGTTTACCATGGTACGTGGTGGATAGCAGAACGGTGTTCCGGGTGATGGAGGAAGAACACAGAGAGGCTGTGCGATGCCTTAACATGCCTAGATAGTAGAGTCTTTCATTATGTGTTTTTTTTATTTATAAATAAATATAAATCCCAGAATTTGAGATAATAATGGGAAGAGATAATGATGTACTCCTGTAACTTTTTTAGTTCAGGAAAGATGATGTAAATAGAAGAAATATTATCTATTCTATGTTTTTAAAACTACGAATGAATAAATAAAGAAGTTATTTGACGTGCTATATGTTCAAGTGTTAATTATTTAAATATTTAAAGTGAACTTGAATATTTAAGAAATGAGTAAAGGATCTAATAAGAATATTTTTTAACAGAAAAATGCCTCCTAGAAGAAGACCTACACGTCTACACCCTGAGGGTTCGACGAACAACAACAACAACAATAATGATGGGACGAATCCCAATTCGGTTCAGCAGTTAGTGAACCTACTGACGGGAGCACTTGCAAATCAGCCGCAGGTGTAGGGTACAACATTTAAGGAATTTAAGGCAGTAGGACCGTCGGAGTTTCAAGGATCGATATACCCGATAGATGCCCAGACGTGGGTAATGGAGATGGAAAAGGTCTTCGACGTAGCTAGAGTTAGTGAAGACCAGAAGACGGCTTTCGCGATTTTCATATTAAAGTCGGGTGCTAGTTTTTTGTGGCAGGCCAATAAAACAAGGGAAGGAGAAGGAGTTATAGCATGGGACCGTTTTAAAGAGATGTTCTTTGAAATGTACTTCCCCGTTAGCTCACATGACCAGATGGAGGTCCAATTTCTAGAGCTTAAACAGGGAGGGAAGACGGTGTCGGAATACACTGTGAAATTTAACGAGCTGGCCAGGTTCACTACATACCAGTTCAGTACTGACGCAAGGAAGGTGAAAAGGTTTGAGCGGGGACTGAAGCCCTGGCTCTACAGCAAGGTCTCCATGTTACAGCTGAATACATTTACAGCTGTACTAGAAAAGGCCATCCTCGATGAAGGTGGAAGCGACGCGGTAACCAAGTTCAATCAAGACCAAAAGAAGAAGAAGATTGAGACAGAAACCAAGGCTGGTGGTAGAGGGGCTATCAACCAGAAAAGGAAATGGAACAACAACACTTCTGCTGGGAGTCAACAGGGAAGCCATCAGAAGAGGAAGATTGAAGCATGTGTGACATGCGGGAAGAATCACACTGGAGTGTGGGCATACTTCAACTATGGTCAAGAAGGCCACATTGCGCCAAATTGCCCGAACTCGAAGAAGGGAGCTTGCTACTCATGTGGATCTAAGGATCATATGGCCAGGAGTTGTCCTAAGAAGCCAGCTGGAGGATCGGCAGGTGGGAGAGGAAATGGCAGCGGCAGCACCTTGGCTATTGCCGGACCACTGCAGGTGATCCAACCCACTGCCAGGACATTCAACATGACGGTGCAGGATTTTGTGCAGTCAAAGGATGTGGTGTCAGGTATTATTTCGGTCAATAGTATAAATGCATATGTATTATTTGATTCGGGTGCTACTTGTTTATTTATAACTGATGATTTTGCTAAGACCCTAGACTTACCTAAAGAGGAATTAGTTTACCCCTTGAACATAGAGATTACGAATAGGGAGGTTATTCCTGTTAGGTTTGTATACAAGAACTGTAGATTGGACATTAAGGTCAGGAATTGATGGTAGATTTAATTCCGATTAAACTTGGGGAATTCGATGTGATACTGGGTATAGATTGGTTGTTGAACCATAGGGCGGTAATCGACTATCAGAAGAATTCTGTGAACCTTACGACTCCGTCAAAGTTAGTGTTCTATGGTAGCAAATCTCCTAGACAAGCGAGTTCACTTATTCTACTGGATCACGATCATGCAAGCCAAGAAACTTTTGACGCAAGGCTGTGTAAGATATCTAGCCTATATAGTAGATACTCGTAAGGACAGCCCGAAGATTGAAGAGATATCAGTGGTTAGGGAGTTTGTGGACGTATTCCTAAACTGATTTACCAGGACTTCCGCCAGATAGAGAAATAGAGTTCGTAATCGACTTAGCGCCGGGAACTGCTCTGATTTTGAAAGCGGTGAATGGCTCCAGTCAAGATGAAGGAGTTGATGGTTTAACTGCAAGAATTATTGGACAAGAAGTATATTCAGCCGAGCGTTTCACCGTAGGGAGAGCCAGTATTGTTCGTGAAGAAGAAGGATGGATCGATGCGACTTTGTATTGATTATAGGGAGTTGAACAAGGTTACAATCAAGAATAGGTATCCTTTACCTAGGATTGATGACTTGTTCGATCAACTGAAGGGTGCTAGATACTTATCAAAAATTGATTTGAGAAGTGGGTATCATCAGTTGAAGGTAAGGAGAGAAGATATACCGAAGACGACTTTCAGAACTCGGTATGGACATTACGAGTTCTTAGTGATGTCATTTGGTCTAACGAATGCCCCAGCTGCATTTATGGACTTAATGAATAGGGTATTTAAGCCATTCCTAGATAAGTTCGTGGTGGTGTTCATAGATGACATCCTGGTTTTTTCCAAAACTGAGGAAGAACACACTGAACATTTAAGACTGACCTTAGAATCGCTGAGACGAGAGAAGCTTTACGCTAAATTCTCAAAGTAGCGAATTCTGGTTAGAAGGTGTGCAATTTCTTGGCCACGTGATTGATAAGGATGGGATTTCGGTATATCCGTCAAAGGTTAAAGCAGTGATGAATTGGGATCAGCCGAAGATACCGTCTAAAGTGAGGAGTTTCTTGGGATTGGCAGGTTATTACCGAAGATTTATTTAGGATTTTTCCAAGGTCGCAACTCCGTTGACGAATTTGACTCGTAAAATAGTTAAATTTGTTTGGACGAAAAAGTGTGAGGAGAGTTTTCAGGAATTGAAGAATAGGTTGAGTACTGCGCCTGTGTTGTCTTTACCGGATAGTACGGGGAATTTTGTAGTATACAGTGATGCCTCATATAAGGGATTAGGCTGTGTGCTGATGCAGAGTGGCAAAGTCATTGCCTATGCATCGCGTCAGCTAAAGGATTATGAGAAAGGGTATCCAGCCCATGACTTAGAATTGGCGATAGTAGTGTTTGCTGTGAAGATATGGAGACACTACTTATATGGAGAGAAGTGTGAGATATACACGGATCATAAGATTCTGAAGTATATCTTCACCCAGAAGGATTTGAACATGCGCCAAAGGAGATGGTTGGAACTAATAAAGGACTATGACTGCGACATACTTTACCATCCGGGTAAAGCTAACGTGGTTGCCAATGCTTTAAGCAGGAAGTGTCGGGAGAAGTTGAATATGTTAACTGATCAGGATCAGTTAATAGCAGAGATGGCTAAATTGGAACTGGAAGTAAAGTATCCGAAGGAATCGAATGAGAAGCTATTTTAAGTAACCACTTGTTCTACTAGACAAGGTGAAAGAGGCACAACTTCACGATGTGGAATGTGAGAAGATCCGTAAGAGAATAACCGATGGCGAAGAAATCAAGTTCAAGATCGATAGTGAAGGACTGTTACAATTTGAAGGGAGAATCTGGGTACTGCCAGTACCAGAAGTCAAAAAGGAGATTTTGAGTGAAGCTCATAGTTTGAGATATTTGATTCACCCTAGGAGTACAAAGATGTACCAGGATCTAAGACAGCATTTTTGGTGGCCGAATATGAAGAGAGACGTGGCTAAATGCGTTGCGAAATGTCTAACGTGCCAGAAAGTCAAAGCAGAACACCAGAGACCAAGTGGATTATCGCAACCACTAGAGATTCTAGAATGGAAGTGGGAACATATCATGATGGATTTCATGGTTGGTCTTCCAGTGACTCATAAGGGTTTTGATACGATATGGGTTATAGTGGATCGACTGACGAAGTCAGCACATTTCCTACCGATCAAGATTAAGTTTAACTTGGATCAATTAGCGAAGCTGTACGTTAGGGAAATTATTTCTCGACACGGGGTTCCAGTGTCGATTGTGTCTGATAGAGATCAGCGTTTTACGTCGAATTTCTAAAAACGTTTACAAGAATGTCTGGGAACGCAATTGCGAATGAGTACGGCATACAATCCTCATACTGATGGCCAGAGCGAACGAACGATTCAAACGCTAGAGAACATGCTGAGAGCTTGCGTTATGGACTTCAAAGGAAGCTGGGATGATAATCTACCGTTGGTGGAGTTCACCTACAACAAGAGTTACCATGCAAGTATCGGCATGCCGCCTTACGAAGCGTTATACGGAAGGAAATGCAGAACCCCATTATGCTGGGATGAGGTCGGTGAAAGACAACTGTTGGGACCGAAACTGGTACAACAAACCGCTGAAATTGTGAATCTGATCAGAACGAGATTGGTTGTTGCTCAAGACAAACAGAAGAAGTATGCCGATCAACATCGACAGAATCGAGAGTTTGTACCAGGAAGCTTTGTTTTCTTGAAGGTATCTCCCTGGAAGGAAAAGATTCGATTTGGCAAGAAGGGGAAGCTGAGTCCCCGATTCATTGGACCTTTCGAGATACTGCGAAAGGTTGGCGAAGTAGTTTATGAGGTTACGTTACCTCCGGAGCTAGATAATATACACAACGTTTTCCATATTTCTGTATTACTACTGTACAAACACGACTACAAGCAAGTAATAGAATACGAGCCTTTACAATTCAATAAAGACTTAACATATGAAGAAGTGCATGTTCAAATAGTTGATAAAAAAGAACAAGTACTTAGAAATAAAGTGATACCTTCTGTTAAGGTAATCTGGAGAAATCACAGTGCTGAAGAAGTCACGTGGGAAATCGAAGATGTTATGAAGAAGACATATCCCCAATTATTTGCTCAATTATTTTTGTAATTTCTTGTATACCGATACTGGGGACAGAATCTTTTTAAGGGGGGAAGAATGTAACAGATGAGTTTTTTTTTGTGATTTTGGGGATAAAAACCTTTTAAGGAGTGAAGATTGTAACGAATGAGAATTTTATATATTAATTTTAAATATTTATTGAATTAAATAAATATTTTAATTGATTTATTTATTGAGTGAAATAAATAATTTATGTGATTATTGTGGAGTAATTTAATTAAGTATAATATATTATTTAAATGAATATTTAATATTTTATTTAATTAATGTGTAATGATTTTATGGTATAGTTCTAATTTAATTGAGAAAATTAAATTAGATGAATTTTATGTGGTAATTGTTACATGAGATTATGATTAGCAAGTAATTATAATTGTTATGTGGCAAATTTTATTTGGTTATATGATGTTAGCTTTAATTTAATTAAATTAGAATGTTAAGATTTAATTAATTAAAGTGTAACATTAAAAATATGTATTAAAGGATTTATTAAAAGAATAAAAAGGGATTTTAAATTAGTTTTACCCAAACAAGGCCCTTACACCTATTTTAATCTCGTTTTGCCAAACAGGACCTTAGTTACTAAAACCTATTTTTAAAAATAAGCTGCTTTGCCAAACAAGCCTTAGTTAGGGCTATTAAAATTCAAAATAGTGTAACTTATATATTAATTGATAATTAGTATATGATATAATTATAGGTATTAACTATTTGTCAGTTATGTATATTATATAATTATATGTATATCAGTTATACAAAATAGTTTTTACGTTGGTTAAAGTTAGAAGAACAAAACAAGAACAAAGAGAGATATAGAGAGAGTGAGAGAGAAAAGAGAAAAGGAGAAGAAGAAGAAGAAGAAGAAGAAGAAATTGTTAACACTTGAAGCCTATCATCATCACTTTCATCTTCTTCATCACTAAGCAACAAGGGTATAATTCTAATTTTTATATTTTAGAAATCATGTTCTTATGTTCTTCTTGTTAAGTTCTCTGTAAATATGAGTTTCATGAAAATTGATATAAACATGGTTATATATACATAATGTATTCATAAATTGTTTATATATGAATAGTATGATAGTTTTAGTTGGTTAATTCATGTAAACATGATGAACATTAAAAAATCATGTTCATCAAAAGTTACAGTGAATAAGTTTTGAAAATTGGCTCTTTAAAATCAAAATTTATGTTTGATTGATAATCATTTTGTACATTGATTCTAGATAATGATAATATGTTTATAAACGAATTCAATATACTTTGAATTGTGTATGTTGATTTAGAAACAAATTTACAGTGTTCAATTTCATAAAGAACACTTATCAATGGCTTTTCTTCAAAAAAATTATGAAATTATAGTTTTTGATTATGTGTTATGATAATTGTATATATTATAAACATGTTAGAAGCTTTAAATTATATTTTTTATAAAGTTTTATATGCAATGTGTTAGTTAAAATCGAAATTTGGTGTAAAGAAATAATCCAAATTGGCTTTTTCTCTGCACAGTTCGCCAACCAGAATTTTACAGTTGTAGGGGGCCCACCCCGACGGGCCTTTCAAGGCCAAAACACCCGCCCCAACGGGGAGGGGTGTAGAAGAGAAAATTTTTGTTGTTTTTGTGTAGTTTTATTGTATCATGAAAAGTTAACCTAATGTGATAAACTTGATGACATGTTAGGCATACATTAAAATGTTAAATGGACAGTAATGAATTATATTAATAAAATATAATATATAATTATAATTTGAATAATTATAATTAAAGTAAAGGTTTAATTTAAATTATAATTTGTTAAATTATAATGAATATAGTTTGATTAATTTTTAATCAATGTAAATTTTTAACTTAAATTATAATTTATTTAATTATAATTTAATTAGTATAAGATGTAATTATAATTTGATTAATTATAATTAAAGTGAATGTTTAATTTAAATTATAATTTATTTAATTATAATTTAATTAATATGAGTACATAATTATTAGTTGATTAATTTTGTGAGTATGTATTATGATCATGTGATGTGATTAATTATGTGATTATTAACTTAATAATTAGAAAAGAATGAGTTAACCTAGATGGGTTAACTAATTATGTGAATTAGTTATGTGATAACTAATTTAGATTATTATGGTTAAATATATGTGTGTAAGATTTGTTAAAGAACGTGATAGTAATTGTAGCTTGCGCTTGTGGCAAGTATTCTATCCCTAAACTTGTTAATTATATGCGAGTTTTTCTAAACTCAAACTTGTTATTGATATGCAAGTTTTCCTAACCCTTATTCTTTTATATGGTGCAAGTGTTTTAAATTCAAATATTTATTGTATTTGAGATTGTCCTTTTATTTCTGCAATGGACAAGTCATTATTTAAAATTCATGATTTAATTAAAGTGACCTTGACTTAATTGTTCAAGTAAAGTCTATCTTATCTTTCGAATGCTTTAAGTTTAATTCTAAAGCATAAGTTATTTCATAATTCGTTATTATTGAATTATTCTTGATTATTGTGAGTCGATTCAACTGCTCCTTAGTTGATGGTAGTTGAACTCCAAATTTCCTTGTAAGATTATCCAAGCCAAACTTTCTTTGGTGCTGACTTGTATCAAATACTGAGATGAACAACCCTTTTTATTAGAGGGTTACTATGCAAAAGCGTTAAATGTTTGTGCACAATACATAGTACGAAAGGCTGATCCCCCTAAGTACGAGTTAAGAGTCCATAGTCTAAACGACTGTTGAAGGTTTTAAATATAAATATTTATAACCTAGGACAAAGTTCAAGGTCTTATGACCCTCAGATGAATTCTATATTCGAATTATAAATGTTAATGAAAGAATTATTATTCAATTCTTTATTATTGATGAAAGAAAAGTTATTCAAATCTCTTGAAGCTATTCAGTTGATGTCGTTATTATTATTGTTATTCCAAGTGAGCTTTTGTTTGCTCACTCTTGTAATTAATAACCATTGCAGCTAAAGTCGAGAACGTTGACGTACCATCAACGAGTAATGGAAAAGGCAATATGAACAAGTGAAGACTTGTTTTATTTGTTGATTATGAATTGTAATAAGACTTGATTATGTTAAGTTATTTTTCCGCATTAATTATTTATGTTAAGGTTAGCAAATCCTGGGATTTATTTTAATTAAGTTGTAATCCTTTTATGAGGAAGATTTTTATTTAATGATAAGGTTGTAATTTATTTTGCATTTCTTATTATTGGGCAGTAGATGTATGTTTTATTTAGATAGTGAACACCAAATCGTGTGGAAATGAAGTACCCGGATTTGGAGGTGTCACATAGATAATATCGAATTGCTGGAGGATTAATTGCCATTTGGACAATCGACAATTTAACATGGGCTTGCTGAATATGTACTTCAGAGGATCCATGCGAGAGATGAGGTAGGTTATGTGCCCATGAAGGTAATGTTGTAACCTCATGGCGGCCCATGCTAAAGCACATCAGGTTTTTTCAATCAAGTTATATTTTTGCTCACAGATGCTGAATCTCTTGCTAAGGTAATATATAGCTCTTTCCTTGCCTCTATCATCTTTATTCCCCAGCATGCAACCTATAGCATTGGAATTGATCGATATGTATATGAACAGTGGAATTTTATCCTGGGGAGGAACCAAAATAAGAGCTTCAATCAACTATTTTTTTGATGATGAGGAAGGCTTTCTAACAGTCTTCATCCCATTTTCTAGAGGAATATTTCCTCAACAGCTTGAAGATAGGCTCACAAGTTGCAGTGAGTTGAGAAATGAATCTGTTTATAAAATTGACTCTTCCAAGAAATACCTGTATCTCTTTTTCTGTTTGAGGCACAAGCATCTCAGTGATGGCTTTAATCTTGGTGGGATCCAGTTTAATGCCTCTGTTGCTTACTAGAAATCCCAATAATTTGCCGAATTTGACACCGAAAGAACATTTGGCTGGGTTCATCTTCAAGTTGTATTTGCGGAGCTGGTTGAATAGCTTTCTGAGATGGTTGGCGTGGTCATCTTCCCTTCTAGATTTGACGATGATATCATCCACATAAACCTCTATTTCTTTGTGTATCATGTCATGAAAAAGGGCCATCATGGCTCCCTGATATGTAGCACCAGCATTGATAAGGCCGAAAGATAATCTTCTATAGCAAAAGGTTCCCCAAGGAGTGATGACGATTGTTTTCTCCCTATCTTCTTCGGCAACCATGATTTGATGATATCCGGTGAAGCAGTCAACAAATGAGTACATGCCAAATTGCGTCGTGATATCTATTAGTATGTAGATGAAGGGTACTGAAAAGTCAGTCTTTGAGATAGGCTTTGTTTAAATCCCAGTAATCCACACATACTCGTACCTTCCCTCCGAGTTTAGGCACGGGAACTATATTGGACAGCTATTTAGGGTAGGTTGACACCATGATAATGCCTGCTTTGAATTGCTTGACAATTTCTTCTTTGACCTTCAGGCTCTACTCAGGCTTTAGTCTCCTGAGTTTCTGTTTGACTGGTTTGAACCCTTCTTTAATGGGCAGTCGAAGAATGACAATATCAGTAAATAATCTGATTATGTTTTCATGTGACCATGCAAACACATCCTTGAACTGGGTTAGGAGGTCAATCAGGTCTTTTATTTGGTTTGGGGTGAGGTCATTGCCTATTTGGATTTCTTTAGGGTTTTTTGAGGTTTCGATATTAACAGTGGTGGTTTGATCGAGGTTTGGTTTGGGTTTGTCTTCGACCCATTCTTTGATATCCTCAGGCACCTCATAGTCATCTATCTCCTCTTGATCAATTCCCATCAAGTCAAAGTCCAGCTCTACATCAAAGTCGTAGTCACTGTTGAGACTTGGCAATTCATCAGCAAGGCTAAACAAATCCAAATTTGGAGTCCTGAAAATAAAATGCTTTCACTTAATATATCAAACTATTTAATCATACAAAGCATTAGTAAAAGTATGACAAAAGTAACTGCTAACACTACGCAACAAAAGCAAGCAGTAAATAATATCTACACTTCAGGGCAAATGGATTCTCTGCCCTTTTACCCTTTTTGACTGATACAAGGAGTGCTACTCCAGTTGTTTAGGGCTAGGTCCTTGTTTACTGCAGTGATAAAGGGGTTGTTGTTATCCACCTCCTCTTTGATGATGACCAGAACTAAATTCACATCAGGGTCAGTGCCTTTGTTTGGAATATTCTCCTTAGCCCCGTTTATGCGAGGGATCATGGGTTGATCTTTTAGATAATCATCATCTGGGATATCATTGTCCATACCCTCAGTATGTGCCAAGAAAAACATCTTTAAAAATTGACCTTGCACTTCTTGTAGGAACCTCTCATTCCTATCCTTCATATCCTTAGCAGGAATCTGGATTTCTTTCTCACTGACCGGCTTAACCTTAGGAATCAGTATACTAGACAAAGAAGTAGGGATTTTCCTCATAGGTTTCATGAATTCTGCATTCGTGAGATTTGGTAGCAGAATGGTGGATAAATGCTCCGGTTGATGCTTGTGCGGGTTCTTGTGATTTGATCCATAGGAATAGCCTAATCCAGCCTTCCCTGTCTGGCTAAGTATCTAAACTGGATTTTTGAACCCTTGTTGACTTTTCCCTAGCCCTTTAACAGGCTAGAAACCCAAGGATATCATTTCCTGACCGACGGACATTACTTTGAAAGCGATTCTTGGCTTTAAGGCTGGGGTCCCAATAGGCCGGTAGTGAGTGTTGCTCACTTCAAAGGCTTGGAAATTGGCAGGCTCAATTCCTTCATTGAGACTGATCAAAGGCATATCCCCTTATACATGGGTTGGATACTCTAGTTCAGCATTAATAGCTACCAGATTGCCATTAATGATGTATGTTACCTATTGATGAAGGGTGGAAGAGACTGTTCCTGCCATATGGATTCACGGTCTTCCCAACAGTAAATTATATCTCGTGGTGATGTTCAACACTTGGAAGGATACGTAGAAAGTATGCGGGCCAATCTCCACTGGAAGTTCTATTTCTCCTACAGCATCTCGTCGAGACCCATCGAAGGCTCTTATGACTACATGACTGCTTTGGATTCAATTTGGATTGATCTTCATTCTTTCTAAAGTGTCATAGGGACAGATGTTCAAGGAAGATCCTCCATCTATCAACACGCCTCTTATCACATATCCAGAGGATATCACTGCTGTATGCAATGACCAGTCCCTTCTGCAAGTATGTCATCATCAATAAAAGATATCACATTGCTGTTAAAAATATGATCTATCAAGTGATGGAACTTTTCTGTATCCACTACTTTTGGTAGATGTGCTTTTTCCAGTACTTGCATTATGATCTTGCGATGATTTTTCGAAGACAATACCAAATCCAGAATGGATATCTGTCGGGGTGCCTCTTTTAATCTTTGCACCACCTTGGCTTCATTATTCCCCATTTTGCTGAGGAATTCTTTAATTTTCTCCTCGAGCACTTTCCTCGTGGTTTTAATGACTGGCTTTATCACTCGCTGAGGTAGATACATCGGGTTTTCCTCTTATATAACAGCAATATGATTTGATGTTGATCCCTAATTCTCCCCATAATTCCATGGGACTTTTTTAGGCTGATTAAGGGATATTGTGGTCTAAATGGCAACATCAATGGTTCTGGTGCAGCAACTTTCACATGATTCTTTCCTCCCTTGTCCCCTTTTCCTTTAATTTTTTGGGGTACTGCAGCTATGTCCTTCTCACATGAAATGACTGCCACAACTTCTTTCAAACTACATGCTAGGGGAGGAAATTTTGCTTCTTTATCAGGAAAGATATTATCCTGACTTTTTCTTAGTAGTTCACCGCTTTCAATTAGGTTTTGAATTAAGTGATGAAGTCCCCAACATTCTTCTGTATCATGACCAGGAGTGTTGGAATGATATTGATATATCTTAGAAGAATTAAACTTCCTTGATCGAGGGTCTACTGGGGGTAACAGCTCTGTGACTTTTCCCTCGTTGTTCAACATCTAGAGAATTTCTTCCATAGGCTGATTCAAAGGAGTGAACTTTCTTTTAAAGGCAAACTCTCTGCGGAATCTTTCTTCCCTTGCAACTTTGTTTACCCATGTTTCATGTTCATGAAATCGATAATGATCTTTCTTTGCAATTGCAAGAATTTTAGGTACAGGAGGATTGGTTCTCCTTTGACTGACTTGAGTTATCAACTGTCGAGTCACTTGGTGTTGATATACCATCAATTCTACCAATTGACTAATTTGCTTCTTGATAGACTTCATTTCTTGTTCTATCTGAGAGCGACCTTCTGAATATCCCCATTTGTCAGAGATATCCTTGTTTGTTTGGGAAGAGTCCCCTACGTATTTGAGGTACTTGGAACCTTCTCCGCTCCCCATGCCGATCATGTTGACTCTCTCCTCATTGTTCTGAGGCAAAGGGTTATCTTGAACATGTGGCTGCTCTGGTGTTGTGACCACAATTTCACTATTATCTATCATATCTTGGATCTTATGTTTTAGAGACCAAAATTGTAAGACCCCAAATTTTATGAATAAGATTTAATTTTCTTTATATAGTATTTTGAAATAGTAAGGTGTTGATTTGATAAATGTGATAAGTTATGGGTGAAATGTGCAAAGTTTACAAAGTAAGCAATTGGTTATAAAATATTCATTGTGTCGGGGAATATTCGTTTGGTCGAGGAATATTCTTTTTGTCAGAGAATATTCGTACGACGGAGCAGTCAATGGTGGACCCCACAACGGAATGAATGTCGGATATAGAAAGCGACAGAAATAACCTTTTTATAAAAATAATGACAAAACTGTTACTGTTTGTACTACTGAAATATCCGATGGTTAAAATACAGTAATACGCGGTGTTGCACGGTAGCACACGGTATTGCACAGTATTTCGAATTATTGATTCTTACGTAGGAAGGCACTTACTCAATTATTGTTACAGTAATTACTGTTCAATATTTTATATTATTGATTCAATAATTGCATAATATTTTATTGGTTCAATATTTGCTACGTTGATATTTTATATCAATAAGTGCTACTTTGCTATTTTATATTATTGATTCAATAATTGTCATTGCACATTATTTCAAATTATCAAATCAATAATTCATATTATTTGAATAATATTATTAGATAGCAATATTGGCAATGTCTAAGGAAGTTCTGTCTAGAAAAGGGGTTGATTAATTGTGCGCCAGTAAGGAGAAATCCTTATCGAAAGGCCCCCTCTTTTCTGAGAACGACCTGGTTGTCAATATTATAGTTTTGTAATATTATTTGTGAATAATTAATTTTGATATATATGATAAGGAAATATTTATTCAATGTGGATTTAAACGTAGAAATTTTTAACATGTGACATTTATTGAAAGTTGGTATTTTATCTTGTCCGATAAAATAATTCATTCAAATATATTATTATAATATTACATTATAGTAGTATGATGTGATTATATAATAGTATGATTTTTATAATTTGAATGGTAACATTATTATAGTAAATTCATGGTATAAAAGTTAAACGAGGTGGAAGAGTGCAAATTGAATTTGAACTCTTATGATGCAAACAATGATGTCATCGGAGCGATGAGGTAAGCAATGATGTTATCGTAGCGATGAGATAAGCAATGATGACATAGATCGATGATGTAAGCGATGATGTCATAAATTATGGCGAAAAAACTATTTTACCCTTACTCTGCCGAGCCTATAAATAGAAGCTCATTTCTTCATTATTTCTCACTAATTCACTAAAGTTATAGAGAGAAAGTATAGAGAGAATAAGAGGAAAAGAAGAAGAGTATTCTGCTATTACGCTAGTACAGTCTCTAAATTTTAAGGTAAGGGGTATTATTTCTTTCGTATTCATGAAGAGAGTTATTTTCTTTCAATACTCGTAAGGGTTGTTATTCCATTATTTATTATTCTGTTGGAATAACCTGTCTACACAGACTACCGCATGTATGGTGAAATCCTATTGTTATTCTATTCTTTATTATTCTGTGGGAATAACCTGTCTACGCGGACTACCGCATGCCTGGTGAATAACCCTTCGTATTCAGCTGTTATTAAATTGTGGAAATAATCTGTTTGAGCAGACTACCGCCAGACGGGGTGAAAATCCAATTGCAGTTTCGTATATTGTTTCGTTTCAGATTCCTAACTCTAAACTTACTACAGTAATTATTGCTTCTATAATTCCTGAAATAATCAGATATTACTTGAGTTTTGAGCTTCATCTAATATTATTTCACTGGAATATTGATCTGAACTTTCTTGTGAAATTTTTATCTTTTCATGTCGAGTTACTATTCACGAGTTACTATTCACTAGTTACTATTCACAGGGTACTATTCACGGTAAAAAAAAAATTTTCTTCCAAATCATCTTTGATTGGATCCAGGTTTTGATCTTCATTCTTGAACTCTGGATAAATTCTCTAATATTTGTCCTTTATCTCACTGGATCCGTTATTCGTATTATTTTTCATCATCCTCAGTTCTAAATGGTGATATAATTGAATATCTTTGGCCTGTAGTGCAAAGATGAATAATTATGTGATAAATATCTTTGGCCTGTAGTGCAAAGATGAATGATTACCTGATGAATATCTTTGGGCCGTAGTGCAAAGATGGACAGGTGTTGAGATGAACATGACCAACTGATGATACAAATGAATATCTTTGGCCCGTAGTGCAAAGATGGATATTTGATTCGAGATGTATATTGATTGATGTTACAAGGATAAAATATTGATGATGGACTTTTAAATCAAAGAAGATAGTAGACATAATTCTCTACTTAACTCTTCTAATGAATTGTTATTTCCGCTGCGAATATTGATCTAAAATTTGTTGTCCATAATATTTTATCTGATTTATTGAAGGTTAACGATAATTTTTTTCATTATCTTAGTCATAATATTCTTTACTGGGCTAGTTGAGCTCACCCTTTTCATCCATTGTTCTCTTCAGGAAATGAGAATATCGCGGGTACTAGTCGGGGAATGGAATGATGGTCCGAGTTAGAGCTGTAGAAGTCCTCACTATTTTTTTTATTTAAAATAGTGTGATAATAAATGTAATGAGAACTTAGTTTGAATGTTAATATTTTCTACATGTCTGTATTGACACTCACAGTTGTGTGGTCGTATTTTACACAACCGTGTGATATGAAAGATTGTATTTGAATTTTGTTGAGTGTATTTGGCGACTTAAAATGGGTTGAGTATTGAACCTATTTTGGAGGCGTCACAAAAATTCTTGGGTATCATGGCTAGGAGCTCCAGAATGGTAAGCACATTTTTTTCTTGGGTCAAAATTCTTCCCACTTGGATTGGCTGGAGGAAAGAGCTGAGCAATTTTCTTCTGTGCTGTCAGAAGTTTTAGTATATTCTCAAGTGAGTCCCCTAAGGGTGTAAATATTCTTCGACGTTTAACCTCTCCGATTTTCTGAAATGGAGGATTTGGAGATTGTATAGATGTTTGGAAAGGGGAATAATTTTTCCTTTGAATGGGCATGTTTTGATTGCCTCTCTGAGATTGACCTTGGAGTATCAAGAATACATCTTCTTCTTTCTTCTTATGAACTCTCCGAGGATTATTCCCATAATTTTCGGTCTGAATATGCTCAGCTACGGCTTCCAAAGCAATAAGGTCTTTAATCTTTCCAGACTTCAATCCCATCTCAACCATTTCTCCATGATTAATCATCTCTGAAAATGGTTTTCCTATGCCTGTTAGAACGCTTTCATAGAATGGAGCTTCCTGTATATCAATGAATGTCATTACCACTTCAATTTCTGTCATTGGTGGAATGACTTGTGTTGCTAGACACCTCCACCTTTGAGCATATTCTCGGAATGACTCACTGTTTTATTTTTTAACCTTAGTAATTTGATATCTGTCTGGAGCCATTTGCGACTAGAAGCTGTACTGATTTAGGAAGACTTTAGCTAGCTCTTCCTAACTATGCATTTTGGAGTTATCCAGTTGAGCATACCAAGCTCTAGCTTCTCCAGTCAGTCTTTTCTGAAACAACTGCATTCTCAGCTTCTCGTCCTCGACATAGGATCCGAGTTCTCCAATGTATACTTTTAAATGAGTGTAAGGGTCTCCCAATCAGTCGTACTTTTCAAAATTTTGGATCTGGAACTTGTCTGGATAACAGGCCCCTGGAAAGATGCAGCGGTCTGAGTAGTTAACACTCCCATATGCTCCAGTCCCTTTGATTGACCAGATGGTTTCTTCCATTCGTTGGACTTTCTTTCAGATATCAGTAGTTTTTTTATCTTCCTTGAGATTGGTGATTTCAGGGATTTTGTTGGTTTTTTCATTGAATCGAGGTTCGGGTATCTGTGTTTCCTTTTTCTTGTTAGTACCCTAACTGCCTCCTTGTGCAGAGGACTCTAGTTAATTGGGTATCTGCTGATCCTGAGTACCTTTTCTCTATTCTTTCAGGAAGATAACTAATTCTGCTATTTGATTTCTAAGTCCTTTGAACTCTTCTCGAGACACGAAACCTGACCCCTGTTGGGTACTTTCATCCATGTTAGTGGATAGGCTTTGTGCCTTCTTAGATTTGGATATGGTAATAGGACCAATCTTGCCTACAATAAAAGTAGGAAGTTTAGTCTTGATAAATATTAATAGGATGTATGTTATGCAATGTGTCAGTTTTTAGGGGTTTTTTTAATGTTTTCCTACAACACAGATGTCAGTTGTTTTGATGACAGAATAATATGACAGGATTTGATATTTGATAATGAGTTTAACGAAAATTAACATTTACAACGTTTAATATTTGACAGGATTTAATTATTAGACATGTATTGAAAGAGGGAAGGCATGAAGAGACTTTCTTTCGCATTTGGTTTATCAGAGGCTAACCTATCTTAGGTTTACTCCCACGGGCTTTTTGGCATGAAGGTTCTCAGATCATCGCAATCTACTAGATGGGAAGTTAATCCGATCTTTCAATTAGAGCGAATTTGAGTGGCTCCTTTTCTGAGCCTCGCGGGATTATTCTCCTCTTGAGTCCAGTAATCAGCCACCGACGGGTTTGCCTCCTGCGGAAGAATCACACAACATACATTCACCGCGCCTTACCGCATGCAATATGATGACATTGTGCGAAGCACTAATATAAAGCGATATAAATAAAGCATTCATTCACATCCATTCAATGTAAAGACAACATTCTCACACATGCAGATAAAAAGGAAACTAAAAAGATTGAAATGCGGCTTAAGCCCTCTACTGTCCCTAGCAGAGTCGCCACCTGTCGACGCTGGGAAAATTCAATTCATGTGTTTGGTTCTTACCCTTTATATTTCGCTATGCGATTTAACTTTTCTTGCTTAAAGGGTGAGATTTTAGGAAAAGACCGACATACAATGTCGACGATTTGAAAAGATTAATTTTAATGATTGGGCAGAATTAGACAGAGCTGCTAGTTGATATAAGCTTAAATGGATGTATTCATCCGAAGTTTGAAAGATTTCGCAATATGGCCCAATATGTGACTCAATTTAATTTGGTCTGGAACCCGAGATTCATGGAGTTCGGGGGCTTGCTTAAGCGAGGGGAAGGTGTTAGGCAACCCCCAACTTCTGTGAAACACGATTACCGCGTCTTTTCATTCCCTAAACATGTAAAGTGTGTGTGTGTATGTGATGCAGATAAATGTGCTCAAAATGCTTTATTTTGAAAGTAGTGATGTGCTTCGTTGGACCTATATACGAAGGGTATGATTTATTTAAAGATTCATTTTAAGCAATCATATGAAAGTGATGTTTTGAAAAGAGGTTTTCAAACCCTTTCGCTTGCATAGGAATTGAAGCCCTTTGATACTTCCATTTTATTCTATATTCGGCTTGATTTAATTTTATTAAGATGCGAAGCATCTTTGACAACAAATAAAATTATCTACAAGTGGCGGGCTCCTTATGGGCATGAAAGCCATCAAAGTATGCCCGAGCACCACAAATCATAGTTTTCACTATTTCGGGGCATTAACCCTGTATAACCGTTTTAAGGCCCTAGATTTACAAGTAAAAGATTCGCAAGCTAGCGGTACAACATAAAAAGTCCATCACGGGAACCGGATCTAGATCCATTAATTGAATCGTAGATCCTGTAGCTCCTGGGCTCACAGGATATCATATAAACAGCCTGCATAATGAATATATTGCGATAACATACATATCTATTCTAGACATCTCTAGACGAAGGATTTATTAGTTAAATCCTCGTAAGCTAGTAGCCCAAACATTTAACTAAAGTTAAAAACATTTAACTAAAGTTAAAGTATTTACATTTACTTTTACTTAAGTAAATTACTTTTACTAAAGTAAAGTTGTCCTTTACTTTTGACTTTGTCGGATGCATTGATTGCATCTGATGATGATTGGGGCATCCGATGACTGTGGGACCCTGGGGGGCCAGCGTCGTCTGACTGTTGACTGTTGAGGTCCGGCTCCTTCCTCGCCGGTGGGTGCTGTTGATCTTCTTCTCAGAGAGATCACCATCCCCTATATATATATATATATATATGTTAGAGCAACCTAAGAGAGCAAATCTGACAAAATCTTATAGTATGGCACGAGAATGGCTATCGAATGGCTTTCGGCGCAGCAAAACTCGGTTTTCACCGGTTAAAATTTGATATGTTATAGTATATATGTATAAGAGTGTTTACAAAGAAGTTTTACAAAGATCGGAGTAAGATTCGAGCCCCTTCCCTCTCTCCTGACCCCTTTCTCTCTCTCTTTTCCTTCTTCTCTGCCTATTCTTCTCTTAGAAGCTAAAGGGGGAGGGGGTATATATAGGCCGGCCAGCCGTAGGTAGAACTGCGACAGCCGTAGGTAGACCCGTGGCTGGGCCGGGTGGACCCCGTCATCTCGAAGTATGTGCACCTATATCGACGTGCAGTCTGCTTGAAACCTTCATAACTTGCAATCCAGGAATCCTATGGAGGCGTGCCATATCTTTACGAAAAGCTCTTTTCGAGAGATACACAATGACATGGGGCTTGACCTTTTTTGAATCCGGGAAGATGGGTCCATGACCAGATCTTCAAGTCTTCGCAGTCAGTCCGTTGAGCTGTCTGGCACAGTTTGCCCTCGGGATTGTTGTGATGGTTCTGTATGACCTTATCCACAGTGGTTTGATCAGTAATGATGTTAAGTTGGAAAATTACCCTTTTTCCCTTCCAAGGTTGTCTCCGGACTTGATGCAGTTGCAGCTGTCTTCCCTCGGGGTTATCTCCAGGGTTTGACTGTTGTTGACTTCTGTCTATCCTCAGGGTTGTCTCTGAGGTTGATTTGATGTTTCTCGGGGCTGTCTCTGGGGGTTTGATTGTTATTTTAGACTTCCGGGGTTGTCTCCGGAATATAAAAGACGGTTTTGTCTTCCTGCATGGTTAGTAACAGGAATGCAAAATTTTGAGTGTCTACACATATCTACCCCCATCTCATTATCATCCTTATCATCACTAATTACACAGCACCTTCTAAGTGGCACAAGATTCCGATGCTTTAAATTATTAATTAATGATCTCAACTTCATACAAAACTCTGCATTCCCTTAAAAATCAGAATCTATAATATTTTTAACCGCAATAACACTTCCATGCAACAAAACTGGCTATTGTGGAATGTAGAGTAACCATTGTGGATTGTAGGATAAGCTCAGTACTTCCAAAACATTCACATTGTATAATCAGATCCCGATTACCAATAATGAGTTGTTGCATACTACTCATATTTTGCAACTAATTATCCAAATTATCCTTATTATTAACCTTTTTTTTCTCAGAAAATTTAAACAGAAATAAGGGTTTAGAAGGCAAAGATAAATAGGTTTCCAATCTGGTATGTCTAATTACTTGAAACTTAGCATAAGTTAAATCCAT
This sequence comes from Panax stipuleanatus, assembly GCA_020205555.1. Taxonomy (NCBI): domain Eukaryota; kingdom Viridiplantae; phylum Streptophyta; class Magnoliopsida; order Apiales; family Araliaceae; genus Panax; species Panax stipuleanatus. The sequence continues at coordinate 11,293,941 of CM035123.1, read as the reverse complement.
TCCAAAGTACTTGAACACGGAAGTCAAAAGAAGAGCACACCCCATGCAATTTTTCACATAACAATGTTCTAAAAAAGTTAGCAGAAAATATGAAAGACTAATAAAACAAATGTAAGATCTGATTATTGTGTCAGTTTCAGTTCATTGAGGGAACAAAAAGAGAAGAAATTTGCTTCACTACTTGATATTATAATCATAATCATAACTAGATGAAACCAAATAGAAGTGATTGAATTAAGAAATTTAAGGATATTAATTCATTGCTTGTAAGATTCTAAACCAGACAACCTAACATAAAGAAATAACAGTAGACATAGGCTGATATTTAAAAAGGCATCTTATATATAAAAATTCATATAATTAACTATTATAACGTCACAACTTCATAACTCGTATTATTAAACTCATGTTTTAGTATACTGTCATAATTGCAAAACTAAATGATCATCAACATAGTTTCTCCATAACAAAACGCATAACTAATCTTCCCTGGTGTAATAAGGCCCTTTGCCTCAACATCTGTAATCATACTATAACCAATCCTGCAAACCAAAAAGAAAACAGAATCACAACAATTTTAAACCCCACCAAAATGTATATGATCAAAGACACTAATATTAATAAATAAACAAGGAACATCAGTTAGTACGTGTCTTTAACAATAGAGCATGGCTCCATCAATTCTAATTTGGTTGCAATACGTCCCACGCAACCATTCATAACATTGTTCAGATATACCAGTGGAGTTTTGCCAATCAACTGTATGACCAAAAATCTAGGTCAGAAAATCAAACGAAGACAACACAACTAAAATAAAAATACACATAAACATCATCACATATGCATACTTCCTTTATTAACAACCTTGGCGATTCCAACCTTTTCCAAATCCATAATTTATAATTATAACTACAATCAATAAATTGGTATCAAAAAATTTTCTTTTTTAGAAATAACCCAACTATAAGATTTTGAAATATGAAAGGAAAAAATAAAAAGTACAAGCACAAATGTATAAACCCCTATTAACCCTCTCCAAGAATACAACACAACATAGAAACGAGTATCCAAACAGTAGCAAGCATCGACCAAGATTAGACATTTAAAAACTTTAAAGCTATGATTTTTGAGAAAATAATCGGTAGATAGGTTAATCTAATGATTAAACCTTATTTAATCGGTGTGGATTTTGAAGAAAATTTTTAGAAAATGATGATTTTGTACTAGATTAGTTAGAGTTTGAAGAGGAGGTGGAGAGAAGGAGAAAGAATGTCTGAGATGAGAGAGTGAGGCTAAAAGTGAATTAGATTTCTTCCCTTTTGTATTTTCTCTCATAATTGTTGATCGAACGAATTTGGAAGGTCCTAGAATTTGATCAGATGGATGGGGAGGATATTTAGTGGAATCTACGTGACACGTGTCGAAGTCGGGAAAAATATTTGGCGATCCCCCTTTCCCTATGTTTTTCTACCGTTGTTATCTTCTATTTAAATTATTTAATCCGAAGAGTGAATTTTTAGAAAAAGGCCGACATATAATGCCGACGATTTGAAAATTTTGATTTTACAGAGTCGCCAGTTGGTATGTTTGAAATGGTTGTATGAACTCAACCGAGTTTTGTTTGAAAAGCTTTGCAAGTAGGCCCAATTACTGGACTCTGTTTAACTTGGCCTTGGAAATCGAGATTCATAGAGTTCGGGGGCTTGATTAAACGGGGGGAAGGTGTTAGGCACCCCCCGACTTTCGTGAAACACGATTATCGCGTCTTTTCAATTTTCCTATTTTATTTGTAGTGTGTGTGTGTGTGTGCGCACGCGCACACGCTTGCAGTAATTGGGCCTAAGTGCTTTATTTGAAAGTAGTGATGTGCTTCATTGGACCTATATACGAAGGATTTGATTTTAATGAAAAGTCCATTTTTAGACAGGATATGAAAGTGATGTTTTGGAGTATGGTTTTTAAACCCTTTCGCTTGCATAGGAATTGAAGCCTTTTGATACTTTCATTTTATTCTGCATTCAGCTAATTTTGATTTTATTGTCGGGATGCGAAGCATCCTCGACCAAATAATATATATATAAGTGTCGGGACAGAAAGTAATTTCTCTCTTGTGGCAGGAGAGAAATAAAAATGGCACAGGCTTGCATATATGGAGGGACAACAAAGTAATTTCGCCGGACACTTTTGAAATAAGTGCCTGCCGCTACAAGCTGTAGCGGCAGGGGGAAAAAACTTTTAATCCTTATCTTTCATTCTTCTAATCAACGGATGTAAACTTGGTTGCTGAACAGTACACTTAGCAATCGGTTGCCACGGATGGTTTCCTTATATATATATGCAAGTTATTCGGATTTATAGATATATATATATATAAGTTATCCGGATACGTATCCGAATATTGGATTCCGGATATCCGCCGGATATATTTACAGTCGGATGTTAAACGAATACGCCTATATCCGTATTCGTATCTGTTTATTTGCGCATACCTTTAAATCGATTACGGATATATCCGTTTTTTTTCGAATGCGAATAATATCCGCTTTTTTCGAATACGGATGCGGACGAATACGAATATTCCGATTATCATTTACAGTCCTAGACCCGCACACTAGTCAGGTGTCTGCAATTTTGTATGCTTCCAAATATATTTAAGGTATTTTATCAATTTGGGAAATTATGTCTTTTTTAAGGGTACACATCCTTTATATCGGCTCTTTAGTCTATTTTTTCTTCATCACACGCTAACTACATTATTTTTGAAGATATTTAGGTGTGAAATTATTTAAAATACTCTCATCAGGATTAATTATTACGCGTCAATAATTAAAAGATTTAAAATATAAAAATTTAAAGACATTAAATATCAATATCTTAAAGTTGAAACATTATAATTGAAGTCGTAAAAAAATTGATGATTTAAATTGCAATTAAACCTTAAGTTTTAACATGCAAAAAATTTAAAGATATAAAGTATATTTTAGGCACTTATGTTAGAAAAAGGAGTGAGTATTGCAAAATTACGTAAGCATCAGCATTTTGAAAATTGATTCCTACTTTTGCCAGCAAAACTTATCCAGAATAAGGTGGATGAAAGTACCATTACTAGAACTGTTAACCCTCTACCCGTCAAAATAAATCTATAAAGAGGAAAAATAAAAGAAGGAAAACTTAATAAATAAATCTATAAAGAGGAAAAATAAAAGAAGGAAATCTTAATAATGCGCCTGTGACTTTGGAGGGATGGAATGGAAAGGAAAAGTATAGGAGGGGAGGGGAGGGGATTATAGTTGTCCTTTGTCATGTTTTTAAAAAAGAAGGGATATGACGAGATTTTAATTAAATTTTCTTTTGTTTTTGAGTTTAGAAGTAGGAAATGGAAGGGATTATTTTTGAACTACGATATTACTATCTTACCCTTGGATATATAAATAAAAGAAATGATATGATTTAATAATGTCTATCTATTAGAATTATTTTGCTTAATTTTTTTTTGTTTTGTTACGCACACGCATGGGCTCAGGCTATATATATATATATATATATAGTCTCCCTTCAGTTGACGGATCCCTCAAATAGTGCTATTTGAGGGATGGGGGCTCAACCGTTGGATTGTATTCATGTGGATAAGATTGTTTTACATCTTCACACTCCTAGCCTACCACAAACTCCACTTAGGTAATCTTATCCACATGGATACAGATTCAACGGTTGAGCCCCCATCCCTCAAATAACACTATTTGAGGGATCTCTCAACTGAAGCTAACTATATATATATATATATATATATATATATATATATATATATATATATATATATATATATTGAGTTACTTGTACTATATTTATTTTTGTTAAAAAAACATACATGTAAGTTGAATAAACACAAAAATCCATTTCGACAAGAAATTAGAAGAGTAGAAAGATCTAAAAAAATTAATAATATTAACTTCATCAATTACACCGCAATAAACAAACAAGCAAGCGTAAAGTTTGTTTTTCAAAAGATATAGATAAAATTAAAAAAAAAACAATTAATTTTGGACCAAAATCATATTCAACAACTTAAGTTTATCATTCTTAAAAATAACTATTGACAATCAATAAAGTACATCCATATGCAATTGTCTAAAATGAAAACTCCACTAATCAAGTTTAAAAGGAAATAGAGACTTTAAAAAAAAAGAAATTGATTTTTTTATATGTTAAAATGATATTTTTACATGAGTTTCTCTTATATGAAAACGAGACTCACTCACTATTCATATAAAAGAAATCATATAGAAATATCAAGTTTTTATATAAAAATATCAATTCCTAACAAGAACTGCCAACTGTTAACCCTCTGTTAACCACCCGCCAAAATAAATCTACAAGGAGGAAAAATAAAAGATGGAAACCTTAAGTGCACAAGCAACTTTATGTCATCCTTTGGAAGTATATGCGCGTCTCTCTCTCTCTCTCTCTCTCTCTCTCTCTCTCTCTCTCTCTCTCTCTCTCTCTCTCTCTCTCCTGCCTGTTGACTTGTTCTATATCCTTGCCAGCAAACTTTCTTATCTGATTAAGTGACAAACCAACTTATGTCATTTTTAAGCATGGTAGTAGTATTAAAGAAGGGTAAAACTTTATGCCAACCGTCAACCACTTAACACACATTGTTTATCCTCTCCCACTATATAAAGGGTAATATATATTCTATTGTATGGTGAGAACTGTGATATATACTCTTCATCAAGATCTATCGTAATACTACATTCTTTTCAAGGTATGTATAAGTATAAGTCCATATATACATGCTTCTGTTGTTTGCCTTTACTCGGTCTTTCATATAATTTTTTGACTGAAATGTGAAATTATTCTTTCAATTTATCCACTTGTAACGTTTTTATTTATGAATTTTGGTATTCGCTAAAACTAGACATGCACAACAAACCTCCTGACCTGATCTAGAACTATCAAGCTTTAATCATTGACTAAGTTGGGCCAGGTCCAAACTCAAATGGTAAGGCCTTGCCAAGCCAAAAAATTAAGCAGAAAACTTAATTTGAGGAAGAAAAACAAAGCATGAGGCAAATGATCAGTACAGATATAGAGTACAAGAAGAATGAAACAAAATAATTAATTCAATCAAATAAACTGAACTGAAACAAACAAAGCTAACTCAACGAAATAGTAGGCTGAATTAAATGGTTGTATGTTATTTTATACCGAACTCAAAATAAAACAGAAATATACCTTGTCACATAGGCAAGTCAAATAGTGTCACACATGCAAGTCACACACATTGGACCGCGAATTGAAATACATGCAAAATTAATATGTGTGTTTAGCACAAACATCACCAATCCGCAAAACAGAACAGAAACAAATATGACCATCATATAAATACTCATTGAATTTGGTGTTACAACACTTTAAATCTGATGTGCGGCTCTTATTGGAACAAGATGCTCGAGAAAAGAAATAGAGAAATAACGGAAGCAAGAACGTATGCAAGGTATCCCTCCCCGATGTCTCAAAAAGCCGTATGGTAACCTCTATGGCATGCTTTAATACTTCATCATAAAGATGGTAAAACAACAATGTGCACACAAATATACAATATTTACCTCTTGAAAGTGTCTGTATGGGGTACGAAAACACCAATTACTTTGCTATGGGATAAAGTCAATTTAATTGTACATCTCTGAATTGGTTTTGGATGCTAGATTTGGTCAGTTCTTTTTCTCTTTTTTTAATGTTGTATCTTCTCTTGCCGGTTTATCATTTGTTTCTTGATTATATTGTCTTGATTCTTGGTATTTTAGACTTTATTTTTCCCCATCATCTAATTACGTGTGTCGTCAAAACAAATATATATCGGAAAAAAATTTACAACATTAGCAATTAGCCGCTGTAATGAGTAAAATGTATACAAGAATACGGTTTAGAGGAAACAATCATATTATTACATTCAGAAGAAAATGAAGAAACAATCATACTAGCTATTGGATATTCTTTTTTTGAAGAGACTTTTGTTTAGCAATTTGATAAACAGGGAATTCAAATGTGGAAACTGAAGATTGCGAAAGGTGATGGTCCAAATGAAAGATGGTTAACCAGTACTAATAATCATGTCGGACGACAATACTGGGAATTTGATCCAAGTGCTGGAACTCCGGAGGAACGAGCTGAGGTTGAAAGTCTTCGCCAGGAGTTCAAAAGGAATCGGTTTCAAATCAAACAAAGTGCTGATCTATTAATGCGTATGCAAGTAATAATCTCTCCCTCTCTTTCATGTTCATTGTATATATATATATATATATAATCCACAAAAAAAAATTATTAATTCCAAAAGATTTGAAAAAGGACCACAGTCGGAACATATATATTTAGAGTTACATAAACATGCATATATATTATAGATATCGGTGGCTAGGCTATTAAACACTGCATAATTAATTATGATTATATATGATATTATATAATATATATTGGTTCACTTGCATGCATGTGATGTGCAAAACCACGCATGCAGCTCACCAAGGAAAACACTATTGGGCCAATTCCACCAGCAGTGAAGTTGAACGAAACAGAGGATATAACGGAGGAAGTAGTAACCACTACGCTGAGAAGAGCCATCAACTTCTATTCAACCCTTCAGGCCCATGACGGCCATTGGCCTGCGGAATCTGCCGGCCCTTTGTTCTTTCTTCCACCACTCGTAAGCAATATATTTAGAACTGTGGGAGTGTACTATTATATATATATATATATACTCTCGATTCCAAATATAAGATCAATATTAATATTTTTAAACTCAAAATTGACATAAAATTTATTTACTTGTAGTCAAACAATGATTAATATAATTATTAAGTTTAAAATTATCTCAAATTAACTTTCAAAAGTCAATAATAATGCATTTTAAAATTTGAAATGGATGTAATATAAGATAACTATTGACTTTTAAAAATTATTATTTACTAAATAATGAGTTTTGGTGGATCCAGAACCAGAAGTACATGGGTTGCCTTATTTTTCTTTTAAATTTGAAGTACTACCCTCAATTCCATAATCTAAAGTTATTAATATTGATTTTTAAAAATAAATTTAATGTATTTTTTAAGTCAAAATTGATATACATTCATTTAATTTTAGTCAATACAATGATAAATAAATTAAGCTATCTAAAAAGTACTTCTAATAAAATAAATTTATTATTTCATAATTTTAAATGAATCATATCAAATTTGACTTTAAAAATATTTTAAATTTAACTTTAAAAAAATCAATAATTATCTCATATTTTGCATTGCCCCATTTATAGAGCTTGTAATTTTGCAAAGAATGGACCACGCTCAGGATTGTTGTAATGTTTTATCTTTGATCAATATTGTGGATTAAGGATTTTATTTAGTAATAAAAACTTCTTTTGCCTTTTGCCAAAAATAAAAATAAAAATTATTTTATTACGAGAACTCCATCTGTGCTAAAAACATTTTTTTAACTTTTTAAAATTAATTTGTCAAATCTTAAAATTCAATTAATAAGAATAAATTTAAATGATGAAAGCGTGAATTTTAAAATTTCAAAATGGATCTCCAATAATTTTGAAATGGATGGAGTACAACTTTTTTGTTCATGGGCACATATTTTGCGACACTATGTAAATGACAAGTATATATTAACACCAAATTTATTAACCCACTCTTGCAACAAAATATTCTAAATATAAAATTAAAGTTTTCTTCTTCTTTTATCTATAAATTCAGTAATAACATGAATTTATTTATATATTTATTGATTATTTATTGTTATTATTATTATTATTATTATTATTTTATTTTTGTTAAAAACTCAGAAATTAACATAGGTTAACGGAAAGTACAGGTCATAGCTTTGTACGTCACAGGAGCACTTGATGCTACTTTGTCACCACAACATCAGAAGGAGATAATACGATACATATACAACCATCAGGTACATATATTTATAGTTCATGAGGAAATACATGTTTGGGAGGAAATACATGTTTGGGAGGGCAATGCCTTGTTGTAAAATCTCATCACTTTAGTCTGAAATAAAGTAATCATCACTTTATATAATTTTGTTGGGTCATTAATGATAAATTTAAAATATTTTTTTACTTTTTTTAGTAGGTGTACAGATTGTACTTTGTTAATCTTAAGGACGGAGGAAGAAAGTGATAAAATGATTTTTTTTTGGTGCAATATAAAATGAAAATTTTAATTTTCATAGATTGTTATAGTTATAAATTTAATTATCTTGTCATTACTATAAAACTAACTATTTATTATTTTATGAATAAGGTCGAACTGCATGCAAAAACATTCCCCTAAGTTCTCACCCAATTTTTATTTGGCCATTTAAATTAGAAAATTTTCAATTGAGTCCTTCAAGTGACAAATTTGATTCAATTGAGTCCTTCATGCAAAAAAGATTTCAATCGAGTCGAAGACAACGTGAGGAGTCAATTGAGTGATAACTTAGACGGATATTTTTGCAATTTGGCCTATGAACAAATATGAAACAAAATATATATTTACTGTTTACAAATTTTGTAAATGAGACTGAATTAAAGTAGTACTTACATTTAAGGGTACCAATTATACTCTTTAACTTCTTGCTCTTATTTGACCAGAATGAGGATGGAGGTTGGGGTTTACATATAGAGGGTCATAGCACTATGTTTGGCTCGGCCCTTAGCTACATAGGCTTGAGGTTGTTGGGAGAAGGACAAGAAGATGGCGAGGACAAGGCCATGGCAAAAGGAAGGAAATGGATCACTGACCATGGTGGTGCCGTAGGGATCCCATCTTGGGGAAAATTTTGGCTTACGGTGTGTCAACTTGAACCTCATTACAATTTTGTCAGCTTCGCTACTGTAGATACTTCATGATATTTTCTGTATTACATTATGATCATGACCCCAAGGTTATGTTTGGTTGCTCGTAAAAATGATGGATATGGTATACTAATTTAATATTATAATGCTACATTTATTTATTAAAATGATGGGTGAGATATAAATATATACTTGTACTGCTTTATTATCATTATCGAATTATTTTATCCTCATATTAGTATATTATTTTATCCTCATATATATTAGTATGTTATTTAATTCTATGAAGTAAGTTTTGGCATTTCTAAGATCATTTGCTAATGACAATTGATATTAATTGGGTGAAATGGGTAAATGGCAATTAGTATAATTAGTCAGATTACATGCAAACAAACGTAGCCTAAGGGGATTTGTTCATTTAATCTCATAGACTATAAATTTGTTGTCATTTGATATCTGAAAAGATGATTATATATTATCACCTCTCCCTTTGAAATTATACCCTCATCAAAAGGCTTTAAAAATAACAAAATATAGTTCATGGAATTAAATTTAATTATGAGATAAAATAGTTTTATCTCTTTCATCATTTTTACAAATAAACATAACCTTTTGGTTCCATTATTTTTGTACCTTTTTTTAAGGCATGCATTTTCAGTTCAATTATAGTCTTCTTAAGAATGAAAGTATTTCTCTCCTTTTGTATAGGTACTAGGAGTGTATGAATGGGAAGGTTGCAATCCAATGCCCCCTGAGTTCTGGCTTCTTCCCAAGTTCTTTCCAATTCATCCAGGTTTAACTATATGTACATGTTTTAAATTGAAACATAGGTTCTTATTTTAACATCTTTTATTCCAAATATTTTTTTTTGCTAAATTTATTCCAAATATTTTGTTTTGCTAAATTTATTCCAAATATTTTGTTTGTTTTTGTACGTAGCTTTTATTAGATATGCACTAAAGCAATAACATTACTATAAGTTGCATTATAAATATGAGTAATGCTATATATGTACAAAATTATGTAAAAAAAATTGTACACAAACGGTATAAAAAAGAAGAAGAAAAAGTGAAGCCTAATATTGGATGTTTCACACATTTTCAATATATGGAATGTAATCATGGATCCTATTTTTGATGAACAACTTTTTATGCATAGTTTTTGCACATAGTATTGTTGTTCGGAAAACCGATCACTAAACACGCGCAAGTATACGCGGTCTAACAAGTAATACAGTGATAAGGAAAGTGTCGTACCCACGAGGAACTATCACTAATATTTACCAAATACCAACTTTGTATCGCTTAAGTCTTATTCGAACAGTAAACTAATAGGAGTGTGGTTAAACTAGTTATAACTAATTATTAAAGCAAGTAAACGGATAACGAATGGTAATCGAAGGAATTACAAGCTAAGGTTACAACTTCACCCCACACAGGCATTCCGTCGAACACCTGGCGTGCTATGCTTCATCAAACTTCCTACCCTTCTCTCTTTGGTCTTAATGGTCACGACAGTTTGTCGACCGAGAACACACAGGTGCTCATACACCTCTGTCGAGGTATGCACAAACATATCCTCTCCAGATCCACCCGATAGGGAGTAGAACAGAAAAGAACATCCAAACTAAGTGATAATCCTACACATGTCTATGCGAATTAACCTAACAAGGATTTAAGCATAAGTTCTCAATTAGGTCACACGTGGCACACAGATATATGTCTATTCTACGCACACTTATGCAGTCGAAACTCATAATCACATGCCAATATATTTAGGTGTAAATCTATGATCCTTCTTTCGATATCATATAGATTACCAAAATCATCACTAATGTCTTAGTGAGAATCATTAAGCATGAATATATTAAACCAAACCATATGGTGCCAACCAAAGAGATAAGACAGTCAATTTAACTAACAAAGGGTTCCGTTATAACCTTAGAACCAATACTTAGTTCATAGCTATTGAACAAAATATAAGTAGCAATAAAGACAACATTTATGGATTACAAAATTAGAGGAAATAAATGGATAAGAATAAACTCTGTCAAAGCTCTTCAGTCTCCAAACATTCCGCTCCTTTCAAGCTCTCCAATCCGTGTAGCTCACTGCTTTTGTTGCTCCAAGGAAATCCCAGACTTTATCCTCATCTACCTAATCTATATTTACAAACATTACCTAATAACTAGAGAGAGAAAGTACAAAAGAGATCTAATCTATCCTAAGCTAAGCTAACCGATTCTATCCCAGTCTTCTTTCTCTGCTCTTTTTCTTCCTCTCCAATACCTCTCTCTTGTTTGCAGAGGCTCACCTCATATATATATATATATATATATATATATATATATATCTGTTTTCTTCTTTTTCTAGGTCAAAAGCAAGCCCTTCCTGCCTTGGCACCGGAGGTCGCGCTGCGACGCGGGCAATAGGCTTATAAGTGGCGCTGCGGCGCCACGTTAAAATCAAAAGACTGGAGGTCGCGCTGCAGCGCGAGTCCATAAAGGAACTGTGGCGCTGCAGCTCCAAAATGACATCAGCAAGGACCAGGGGCGGCGCCGCGGCGCGAGAATGAGACTAGGCATTGGCGCTGCGGCGCCAGTATATGTAAATTCTCCGTTTTGTCCCCTGAAAGCTAGAAAAGTCCTGTAAAGCCTGCAATACATCGGTTAAGCATAATAATACTATAAACATATAAAACTATATAAAAACTACGAAGATCAGGCAACTATTTAAGCCATAAAGTATTCGATTTGTGGGTATAAATCCCACTCATCAAATACCCCCAACTTAAGTCTTTGCTTGTCCTCGAGCAAACTATCTAACACAAACTCACAATAGAAAACACACGCGAAATAAAAATATCACTGTATACTAGTATCATGGCTTCTAAGCTCGATCATAGCTACTCCCAAAGAACAGGACAAACACAGATATTAGTAAGAGTTCATTCAGCTTCAAGCATAAGACTGTATTCGATCCATTCTATGTGTGTGTGTGGGGACCAACCATCCTAACTAATCATTGCTCAAATAAGATCGCACAGTCGATTGTTAATACCAATATGCACACTCCGTAACTTAAACATTCAATAAGCATTAAGAATAAGATGCAAGTGCAGAAAAGGATCAAAAGACTCTAGCATAAAGAAAGTAAAATATGACTCGGACAGTACTTAATTACCTTAGGCTAATCAGAGCTACCCATTAACGAGCTTTTGATCAGCGACTCCCAAGCCAGATGACTTTAGGGCACTAGGTGTGGAACACCCCTATGAATTTAATACCTCAAGCAGCAAAGGCCACGTAATCAACATAAGCCAAATTAGACTTTACGAAATCTGAAGATTATTTGGCGAGTGCATTTTATGCTCCATCTCAACATCGGTCATGCGTTTATGGATGAGTGCGTTTTACGCTCCATCTCGACCCACCGCAAGACTTTCGATATTCAATCTCCTTTTCAAAAATTTTTTATTATTATACAACATGCCAGAATCCAAGATCCAAAACTGTATATGCGTCGAAGTCTTTTATTACCTTGTAAAAATGAAATTTTATAAAAGTGAACAACTCTCAAAGCATAAACGGCAAACTACATTCGAAAAATAACTAGTAAACATAGTTGGTCGGTGCTTGCTAAGAAGGACGGATCAATAACAGTCTCAACTTATCGATTGAACAACCCTTAGCTCATACATGCTTGACACGACTCTAAGAGATAAGCATAATTACTTGACGCTTATCATTAGCCACAATCAAAAAATTAGTGAAAAATATACCACCCTTGCATAATAGCAGCTCAAAATAGGGTAATAAAGCCATTAACATGGCACAAGTATATAAATCTGTAAAAGTCCCAAAAAGATGGCTATAAACCACAAACATGCTAATAATAATCAAAGCATTAAAAAAAACCAAAAATTGTTCATGGCATCCATCATAATAAACCCAAAACATAATACCGCAGTTCAAAACGACTGCACTACAATCCTGATAAAAACCTAAGCAAAGTACTAAAATAGCAACCTATCATGGCAATAGACAGAAATAAAACAGATAATAAACCATAACACCCCCAAACTTAAGGTGAGAAATGCCCTCATTGCTAAACATATATCAATCTAAACAAGAGGGCTTCCCTGAAGTCTGGTCACTCGGTAGCAGCAGCGTCCTCGTCAGCTTCGACGGGCGGTGATGGTGGAGGGTATGGTGGGAAGACAGGAGGTTCTGGGAACTGGAATGGCGTGAACTCAGAATCCTCGCCACTATACACGGTGTATATGCTCTGCATCGTGTTGACCAGCTCAGCCTGATACTGCATCGCTATGTCTTGCCTCAAGGCTACCGCTGCTATGTGCCTCTGCTGCCTCTGAGTATTAGCATCCTGGTTCTGATGTAGTAGAGTGAGGGATGCCATGATTTCTGCCAGTAGTCCCTGTGAAGCTGGGCCTGCGTCTGGTGGCTGCGAAGGCTCTGCTGTAGGAGGTGGCTCAGTAGGTGGCCCGAATCCTTCGCCTCTAACATGAGAAATAGCCCCGTCCCACACATCGAAGCGTGAGATGGTCTGATGGTCAATGACTGACATGGGCGGCAAAGCTATCTCTTCTGGCCCCCAATGGATACCTGCCCTCTTGCACAGCCGGGTGATCAAGGATGGATGTGGAAGTCCCGTAGAGATATTGCTCTTGATTGCCTTTATGATGGACTCATGGATGAGAACTCCGATGTCCACGTTCAGACCCGTGACAATGGAAAATAATAGGATCGCTCTATCCTTAGTCACGTTGCTCAGGTGATGAGCCGGGATCATGTTGGCACAAATAAAGCTGAACCATGCCTTCCCATAGCGACTGAGTGCAGCATGTGGGAAACTGGTCCTCTCACCCGTGAAGTCATTTGTCTTCCATGTAGTCCCGGGCTTGCAGAGCCTCCTTACAATCTCCTCGAGGTCATAGCTGCGGAGTCCCGGCTCCATATAGTCCTTACCCTCGAAACCGGGCGTCGCGAACAGTGCATTGATGGCTTGGCTTCCAAACGCCACTGACCGCCCCCTAACTTGAACAATAGCAGGACCTTCAGGACTGGCATTTGCATAGAACTCTCTGACCACAGAAACAATGGCCGATTCGGGTGGTTTTGTGAAGTGCACCCACTGGCGACCCGCAATCATTGCTAACAACTCGCCATCCTTTATTTTGTCAGGCCTCAAACCCCGTTCAGGAATCAAATTCCGTGCGGCAAAGGAGCTTTTGTATCGTTTCCATGCCTCTTCATTAACAAATTTGGTGTTATCCCATGTCATTGGTGCTGCGGACGAGGAACCGCCGACGCTCAGTCGCTGCCTCTTTGACGCCATGTCACAATTTTTAGTTGGTGTGGACAAAAACAGTACCTATGCAATGCCACTCTCTGTAGAAACAACCCTTAAAGAAATAAGCAGCAAATCCCCAATGAAACCCACTAATTGTAAGCCAAATCAGTCAAATTTCTCTATTAGGCAACTTATCAAACACCTTGTGTGCGCTCTGAAAATCCAATTTGGACAGCCCTTGCTTGACAGTGCTTTGTCCCGATTTCCCTCAGTGGAAATCACCCCAATCAAAGAGTAAAACCAACCTAAATATCAAAATCAAACACAGTAAATGAATGATTGAATTCCCCCAAATACCTTGAGTGGGAACCCTAGATTGACTCTGATCTTCTCTTGCTGCGTGCACTGGCTTGGGGTCTTGTGGGAGAATGTATGGATTGCTCTGTTGTGGGTAGATTGATCAAAGGTTCGGGGTGGAGAAAGGCACGTTTTGGTTTTGAGTCTCTTGGGTTCTTTGTGCTGCCGAAACTGTCGAGAGAAATGGGAAGTAGTAGTGGCTAACTGCTGGCCACATTGTGCTTTTAAAAACCAAAACTCGCTATCGGCGCTGCGGCGCAGCCATTCCTTCGTTGATTGTCGCCGCGGCGCGACTTGGCAGTAGCTTTGCCTGATTTTGGCACTGCGGCGTGAGTCCCCCTTTGTTCCTGGGCGCTGCGGCGCCAGGATAGAAAATTTGCATTTTTAGCATGGCGCTGCGGCTCGAAGTTTAGTGTATATTCTGGCGCTGCGGCGCCAGCCTTGTATCTGAGTTTTTCTGCACAAAAACCATGTATTAGACAACATATATTACACAGATATCATGCTAAGTAAATAACATGCTTGATACTAATTTCTAACTAAGATATACACTAGCAACATACTAAATAACATGCTGCCTGCATCCTATAATCACAAAAACATATGCATTGGCAACGATGTTTACATGGTAAAAAGAAAAGACACAATATAAACTAGACATAAGTAAAGAAAACAGAGAAAATTGATACTGAGATGGGGTTGCCTCCCCACCAAGCGCTTGTTTTAAAGTCGTCGGCTTGACTATACCGATGCCGCTCAATCCGGCTCATAAGCAAAATTGACCATTTCATGCCGCCTATTTGTCAACTCCTTTAAATTTGTGGCGGACATGGATGATTGATCATCCTCGTTTTCTTCACCCATCGGCACGAAGAATCTTTCACCACTGGAATTATCCACTAATTTGCCTTTTTCATCAAGTTGAAAGCGTTCTTTGTGCACTAGCGGGCCCTCCAGGGTTTCCACAATCGTGAGCGTGGCTTCCGGTTGTTGATTAGTCTTGACAATACAACCACTCTTTATCCTCTTCTCTCCAACTTCAGGCTCCAACTGTTGGACAATTTGCACTGTGACATCTCCCTCAACAACTTTGTGAGACTCACCACCCTCTCCTTGCGTATCCACCGTGCAATGCTCTACTGCTTCATCGTTGAGATCGGTTATGACCGGTAGATTGCCCTGCGATAGATTTATGATGGCATTGACGAGTTGTCCCAATTGATTTTTGAGGCTTTGCAATGCGGCGTCTTGGCTTGCCATTCGAACCTCATTTCTTTCTATAAAGTTGGTGAGGAGCTCTTCAAGCCTTTTCTCTTCTGTTAAGTATGCCGAAAAGCTCTCATTGGGTTGGAATGTCACCTTATACTGCGGAGGAGATGGACATTCAAATTGATTCGGATGGGAGTAATTCGGATCATGATATTGCTCTTGACTATAGTCCCAAGAGTTTGGATAACCCTGACAGTTTGGATGATAGGAAATCGGTTCAATGTCAGCTCGTTCCTGACAGTAGGCGGTCTGAGTGGACTGACAGTCAAGATTATCAGAAAACCTCAAGACATTTGCAATTTGAGCTCGCAATTTCTCGAGTCCTTCTTCCGAGCTTGGTTGTGTCGTCCTCTCATAAGGCCATTGATAACATTGATCGTCCATAACCTGTAAACTTAAAAACACAAAGGAAGATCAAACAAATAAAAGAAATATATACACGTTCAAATTAAGACTAAATTGATTTAAATTAATATTGGACAATATTAGAATAATAGTTCCCCGGCAACGGCGCCAAAAACTTGTTGTTCGGAAAACCGATCACTAAACACGCGCAAGTATACGCGGTCTAACAAGTAATACAGTGATAAGGAAAGTGTCGTACCCACGAGGAACTATCACTAATATTTACCAAATACCAACTTTGTATCGCTTAAGTCTTATTCGAACAGCAAACTAATAGGAGTGTGGTTAAACTAGTTATAACTAATTATTAAAGCAAGTAAATGGATAACGAATGGTAATCGAAGGAATTACAAGCTAAGGTTACAACTTCACCCCACACAGGCATTCCGTCGAACACCTGGCGTGCTATGCTTCATCAAACTTCCTACCCTTCTCTATTTGGTCTTAATGGTCACGACAGTTTGTCGACCGAGAACACACAGGTGCTCATACACCTCTGTCGAGGTATGCACAAACATATCCTCTCCAGATCCACCCGATAGGGAGTAGAACAGAAAAGAACATCCAAACTAAGTGATAATCCTACACATGTCTATGCGAATTAACCTAACAAGGATTTAAGCATAAATTCTCAATTAGGTCACACGTGGCACACAGATATATGTCTATTCTACGCACACTTATGCAGTCGAAACTCATAATCATATGCCAATATATTTAGGTGTAAATCTATGATCCTTCTTTCGATATCATATAGATTACCAAAATCATCACTAATGTCTTAGTGAGAATCATTAAGCATGAATATATTAAACCAAACCATATGGTGCCAACCAAAGAGATAAGACAGTCAATTTAACTAACAAAGGGTTCCGTTATAACCTTAGAACCAATACTTAGTTCATAGCTATTGAACAAAATATAAGTAGCAATAAAGACAACATTTGTGGATTACAAAATTAGAGGAAATAAATGGATAAGAATAAACTCTGTCAAAGCTCTTCAGTCTCCAAACATTCCGCTCCTTTCAAGCTCTCCAATCCGTGTAGCTCACTGCTTTTGTTGCTCCAAGGAAATCCCAGACTTTATCCTCATCTACCTAATCTATATTTACAAACATTACCTAATAACTAGAGAGAGAAAGTACAAAAGAGATCTAATCTATCCTAAGCTAAGCTAACCGATTCTATCCTAGTCTTCTTTCTCTGCTCTTTTTCTTCCTCTCCAATACCTCTCTCTTGTTTGCAGAGGCTCACCTCATATATATATATATATATATATATATATATATCTTTTTTCTTCTTTTTCTAGGTCAAAAGAAAGCCCTTCCTGCCTTGGCACCGGAGGTCGCGCTGCGGCGCGGGCAATAGGCTTATAAATGGCGCTGCGGCGCCACGTTAAAATCAAAAGACCAGAGGTCGCGCTGCAGCGCGAGTCCATAAAGGAACTGTGGCGCTGCAGCTCCAGAATGACATCAGCAAGGACTAGGGGCGGCGCCGCGGTGCGAGAATGAGACTAGGCATTGGCGCTGCGGTGCCAGTATATGTAAATTCTCCGTTTTGTTCCCTGAAAATTAGAAAAGTCCTGTAAAGCCTGCAATACATTGGTAAAAGCATAATAATACTATAAACATATAAAACTATATAAAAACTACGAAGATCAGGCAACTATTTAAGCCATAAAGTATCCGATTTGCGGGTATAAATCTCACTCATCAAGTATTAAGTATAATATTCCAACAAATATATATTAATATCCTTTTATTCACTAGCTTTCTTTGTTTTAAGTTAAAAAAGAGGATAACCTCTTCGTTAGTGTCTAATATAAACTATAATTAATGTTTTTCATGTTGTCTCCTATATATTTTTTTCGCATATTTCGTCCTCGATCAAACTATATTTTTATTTCATGTTATATATTCCCCAAAATATAGTTGCTTTTTCAAATTTAATCCCTTATAAATGTTTTCACATTTAGTCCTCAATTTATTGTTGTTTTTTCATGTTTCGCCCTCTCAACTGCTCTATTTCTGTAAGGTCGGAGAGAAATTGCATAAATTATATAATATGAGGACCATATATAAAAAAATAAAATAATTAGAGAACTAAACGTGAAAAACAGTTATAATTTGAAAACTAATGAAAAAGTTATTGTTACTGCAAATTAATTGTCTGAAAACGATCATCTTTTACAATGCAGGAAAAATGTTGTGCTATTGTCGCTTGGTTTACATGCCTATGTCATATTTATACGGAAAGAGGTTTGTTGGCCCCATAACGAAATTGGTTCGATCTCTAAGACAAGAGCTCTATAGTCAAGCTTATCACGGGATAAACTGGAATACAGCGCGTAACACTTGTGCAAAGGTTTTTGTTACACATCTATTATATTGATTAATTTAAATATTCGCATTACAATCTATATAAATCTATTAGTAATTATCCGTGTCTAAAGGCATGTCGTAACGAAAAATTAGATTAAAATTCAAAAAATACTACATTACCTAAAGACTCATAATTCTCCACACCACCACAATAATTATTTTTTAAAAAAATATAAATATCCAGAATAATCTAAACCATCATTCCATACATATTTAAACCACCAAAACAACCATTATTCCTTATCCAAAATCATTATAACCATGTATAATTAGTTGACTTTACAAAAGACAGAATACAAAAAATATACACATGCAAAAAATAGAGAAATAACTTCGTATTCTTACAGCTTACACCAAGTATTCTTCAATGTATACTTGAAAATATTTGAAATATAAAAATTATCGAAATATGTGAGTCAAAATAAAACAATTGTAAACTTACAATCAAATAAGATTTTTTTAGTACCATTTTAACAAGCGGGTAGCTGTAAGGGATTTAGGTAGCCTGCAGGAGGGGATAGCGTGTAGGGGTGGGTTTGATTTGGGCGGAATTTTTTTTGTGCGAGATGAAATGTGAGACTCTAGATTAGGTTGGTAGAATTGAGATGAAATCTAGGTCATTGAATTAAAATTAGAATGAATCTGAATCGTTCGTGTGCTTTCCCGCACAAATTAATTTGCATGTGAAAACATAACGACCACAATACTCGAAATACATGAGAATGGCGTAAATGCTAAAAGGTTGACCCATGTTGGTTACGTGCAATTTTGTGATAAATAAACGTAATACACTAATAATTATAATAGTAATAATAATAATAATTAATAATAATAATAATATTATTATTATTATTAGTATTATAATATTTTTTTTATTATTATTATTATTATAGTGCAGCCTTTAGACTTTCTCACTCCTCAAAATTTTTTCTCTAAATTTCAAAAGATGTTGAATTGAGGGGGGATGTTGAATTTGGGGGGAAAATGAGAGATATATTAGAGACCGTTGGATATTATAGATATCTATAGATGTATATAAATATATAATTAATAAGATAAAACTTGATTTTTTGGTCTTGGTCTTGATCTTTGATCTTTGGTCTTGGTCTTTGATTTTCGATATGAACTTAGAATTTAACTACTACTGAAACACTTTTGAAAGACTCAAATTTTGTTTTTTTTATATTTATTTATTTATTTTGAATAGCCTCCAATTTAACTATAATTAAAACAGCTACAATTTAACTATATTAAAAACAACTTTTTTTTAAGTTGCACGACACACATTCAAGCACCAAAATATATTAACAATTAATATTTTGCAAACTACTTTATTTCATATAGGAGTTGATTAATTTTTTATATATTACTAATTAAAATTTAATTACTTTCTAAAACTAAAATCATGACCGTAACTCATTATTTTACAACAATTTTATTTTTTATAGAATTTATTTAGTTAATAATTAGGCTTAAATACACCTAAACTTTCAAGATTTCCACTTTTTACAACTTAAGACATTAGACCTTAATGTCTTTAAATTTTTATAAATTAAAGTGTGTGGCCACCGACGAGTAATAATTGATCCGAATGAGAGTATTTTGAGTAATTTTACTCTAAAATATCTTTAGAAACACAAAAAATATAGGTACGTAGTTAGTGCGTGATTAAGAAAAAAATAGAAAATTGTAAACCAATATAAATGATAATACCGTTAAAAAATTAATTTTCTAGATTGATAGAAGATCTCAAATATCTTTGAAAGTATACAAAATTATAGTCACGTGGTTAGTATGTGAAGAAGAAAAATAAAAAAAATCAGCCAATATAAACAATATGAACCCTTAAATGACTTAATTACTCTTTATTTTGAGTTACATGACTTATTCCAGTAAGAAATGCTTAATTCGGTAGTCAAAATGTTTAATTTATAAAAATATAGAAACATTGAGGTATAATGTATTAAAGTTAAAACATTGAGATTTAAAGCGTAAAATGCAAAAAAGATGAAGGTTTAAAGTGTATTTAAGCCCAATAATTATACAATATATAGAGTATGACTTAAACAATACGTTTAATCTTTTAAGTTTCTACTCAATTTTGAACCCTAATTAAAAATACATATAGAATATATGAAGGATTGATTATAAAAACTAAATATTAAAATTTGAAACTATATAAAAACTTAATATTAAATTAAAAATAACAAAAAAATCACATTAGTATCACTCAATTGTGAGTATTCAATAATTGTTTGTGATTTGTAGTCGTTTATCTTTTAAACAAAATTTGTAGTCATTCTAATAATAGCAATAAATTAATTTAAAATCCAAATAATATGTTTTGTAACCAATATATAAAATAAAATTAAAAATAATTTTATTAAAAAAAACAACTCTTGCTTATCACGAGGAACATAGCTAGTAAATATATAATAAGACAAAACTTGATTTTTTCGATTTTCCTCTTTGGTATTTAGTATTTTGTATAAGATTAAAATTTAACTAGAAGTAAAACACTTTTTGTATTCCTATATAGTGTTGGGATTAATTTAACTAGAACTAAAACTCTCTTTATACTTCTACAAATTTTAATATTAACTTATTATTCTGCACCAATTTATTTTTTACAAGAGTTCTTAATTTAATTACTTGGTCATATGATAAATTTTAAGCTTCTACTCAACTTTAGTCTCTAAATGACTATATATATATATATATATATAAATATTATAAGTACATATAATAATTAATATCAAAATCATATTATATATATATATATATATATATATATTAGAAATATATTAATAATTACTTTAGTTACCAATTCTATTAAATATAGGAGACCTTTAGTTAATTAATATTACAAAACAATTCTAACTTATATATTATTTATTAAAATTTAGTTAGCAAGCTTTTACAATTAAAATTATAATGACAACTCATTATTCTAAAATATTTATTATATTCCTAAATAATTATATATTAAAAATATAAGAAAAATATTATGAGTAAATAATAATTAATATAAAAAATTTAGTGTATATTATAAAATATATTAACAATTAAAATGTTGTAAACAACTTTATTTGATATAAGAGACCTTAAGTTAATTAGTTACAAAAATTCTGACTTATATATTACTAATTAAAATTTAATTACCTTTTAAAACTAAAATCATGATCGTAACTTATTATTCTACAATAAATTTTTTTTTTATAAAATTTATTTAGTTAATTAATTATACAATAGAGTATGACTTAATTAAACACTACGTTTAGACTTTTAGGTTTCTACTCAATTTTGAATTCTAATTTAAAATGCATATATAAATACAAAAGGATTGATTATAAAAATTAAATATTAAATTTTGAAACTATATAAAAACTTAATATTAAATTAAAAATAACAAAAGAATCACATTAGTAACACTCAATATATGATCTTAGTCATTCGTTTTTAAACAAAATTTATAGTTATTCTAATAATAGTAGCAAGTTGTGGACAAGAAAATCGTACCTTGCTAGGGTTACGGTTATGTGTTGGTTGAGGAAGAAAGAACGAAGAGCACATAATTAATTGATTGATTGAAGAGGGGAGAAGAACAGGTGAGCGATTACTCCAATGACACGTGGCAGAACTCCTAGAATCCAGAAACTGTGTTAGGGTAACAGGGATTCCAAGAGCCTTCTTGAGTGCTTCCACTCCTAGAATCCGAAAACCTTGTTAGGATAGCAGGGATTTCAAGAGCCTTCTTGAGTGCTTCTGGGTGAGAGAATGTCCAAGTCCTGCGTCTGAAGAGAGGTCCCCCTTCTCAATGGAATGGAAGGGGTATTTATAGGGTTTCTGGAAAGTGGTCATGTGTCAGGCACATGCCCTTAGAGAAATTCCAGAAATACCCTTTAATCACCAAAGTAATGCCCAGATTCTCCTGTCCTTCTAGCCACCAATCCAATCCCTCAATCAATTCCGAAAACGAGCCGCCTCCACAAGCCTTCTGCCTCGGGACACGTGGAGGCTTCTCTCGGGTTTAGCATATTTATTTTTGACTTTTTTGTTTTCATTTAATTAGGTCATGCGAACCCTAATTTATACATTTAATGAGGTGGGAAACCCTAATTGTGCATTTAATTCAATTAGGGCATGTGAACCCTAATTTACACTTGGGCCCACATTTGCCCCCTGCGCGAGAGTTACGTTTCCAAAGAGACGATCGTGCAAGAATACTTTAAGATTTTGAACGATTTTGCGGGACTCCACTCTACAGGTCTTGAAGACAAGGGTCCTAGAAGAGGGAACCCTTAGGGAGCCAAACCCTTAGGGTTAAACCCTAAGAAGGCAAAACCTAGCAGGGCTCTTCCTTGAACATATTGGAAAATCTTCTGCAAATCTTTTCATAGCTTGCCCAATATTTGTTTCCTTATTTTTTTTGAAAATTAAAATAAGGAAGATCATCAAATATTACCAAATAAAATTCAATCTAATAAAATCTTTCTTTTGGTAAATCAAATCTTTCCTTTTTATTTTGGAATCAAATCAAATATTTCCAAATAAAATCTTATTTTATTTTAGAAATAAAATAAAATCTTTTATCATTTTATTTTGGAAACAAGATCATTCCTCATTATTATTATTATTATTTAGAAGGAAAATTAAATTTTAAAATTTCTCTGTAGGAGCTGATCCCTGTAAGGCATGATCCATGTAGGGCATGATCCATGTAGGGCCTGATCCATGTAGGGCATGATCCATATAGGGCATGATCCATGTAGGGCATGATCCATGTAGGGGCTGATGTAGGGATTTCGGCACATAAACGCAGCGGAAATTAAAATTTTTCTGAAACCCTAACACAGGATCCATGCGAAAACATATTAAATCAGAGGTTTATATTTATTTTACCGATTATCCAAGCTTGAATGGAGATGATGGAAATTCTGGAACTGCTTCGAATCCTCAACGCAATCCAACGGAACTGCGCCTCTATGGTATCCACACGAATGTCCCGCTAATCGTCACACGATCTGCAGCAAGGAAAGCTGCGGTACTAGCCCCCAAAGATCTGGACTTTCGAAGTTTTTCTCTCTAGTCTCTCTCTAAGAGCGGCTAGGGTTTGGGTTTATAATGAATCCCCTAAAAACGGCTGATATATCATATATATAGCAGTTAAAGGAATTAACCAAAACCTAATCCAATTAGAAAAATAAAATCCGAATTTATATATATATTATATCTTAATTAAGTCTTACTTAATTAATATACATATATATACAAATTATCCTATTAATTTAAATACTATCAATCATATTGATATATTTAAATCCTTATATTTAAATTAATTCTCTTTTAATTACGTTCTAAGTGTGTGACCCTATAGGTTATTATTATGTTAAAAATAATTTTAAAATCATATTATAAAATTATAAACAGTGAGCGGCATCTAGTAATGCATCACTGCTACCCAAATAATAATAAGATCGGTGATTCGATACAACCTTTTCGTGACCAATGTTTCAATGTAATTTAATCCTTTTAACCTTGACATCCTAGATTAAACTCAAGGCATGGAATGTATCATTCTCTTCATAATTTAATCTGAGTTTTCTTGATCGATGAGTAGACTATATGAAACAAATCACTATTTGAGCATGGCCATGCATTTCATAGTCCTACTCAATCAAGAGGCCTATGGATATCACCCCTAATATATAGGAGGGTTAAATTCCATCTAGATCACTCATATTCCTCACACGATTCATGATGTACCTAATAATCACCTTTATTGTTCACCCTATTAAAGGTGACTTTTGATGATATCAAAGTACATAAATTCCTGTGTAATAATATAGTGATTTCAGGTAGGAGGATCATTACATCATTGTCACTATGAGAATTGCTTATGACACTCTGCATAATGCTCCATGTAGAATTCTCATGGTGGGTCTGTCCAGTACATTGTTCTCTAACATGTACCTATGCATTGACTCAATATCTCATATATTTATGACCAATGAGATTTGGCCATCAGTCAATCCACATACTAGTCTCGATGTATCATTGTTGTCCCATTAACAATGACACTCGACTAGGGACATTTAATAGTAATGATACTAATTGTAATTATATGATCTCATGTTCAAGTCACATACTTGAAGCCATATAATTTGTATCACTATTCTAAAGACTTTTATTATGTTAACATTTATATAACGCAGTAAATAAAATCATAATAAAATAATTCATTTATTCAATCAAATATAATATCAAAAATGTTAAGCAATTACATCAAAGAATTAGCCTCTAGGGCATAAACTCTAACAGCTGATCCCTGTAAGGGCTTGCGAATATTGGGATGAATTTCCCCATTCCGATTGCATTCCCCGCATATACATGGAGAAACAAGAGTACCCTTTCAGCCCTCTTCGCTTTATGTCCGATTCATCTGGTGACGTTCAGGGATGACAGGATTAGACTGACGAGATTCTAGGAAATGCTGATTATGTGGACATACTCAAGAGTGCATGCATCCTTCGTTGTGTTCAGCTATGTAGAGACATGTGTATCCAACAGGACCATAACGCCCTTACTGTATTGATCTCGCGATGGTGCTCCTCTACTTGCACATTTGTTACTGCCTGGGGGGAATTCACCCCTACTCTGGATGATGTCTATGCTATCTACCAGTAAGTTTCTCACCTTTGCCCCCTGCACATGAGTCACGCCTTTGGTGAGACGATCGTGCAAAATATTTCAAGTGTTTAAGTCTTGCTTCAAGTTTCTGAACAATTCGTAGAGCTCGATTTTGCAAGTCTCGAAGACGAAAGTCCTAGGAGAAGGAACATTTAGGGGGGTCGAACCCTAGAGGGGTGAGCCCTAGAGGAGCTCTCTTGGACATCATGGAAAATATTTTCCTAGGTGGCCGAACTCTAGGAACTTGATCAACGAGCGAGAAGTCAAAGGTAAGAGGGGATAGCCTCCCTAGGTGTTCGAGCCTTAGGGACCGAACCCTAGAAGACTTTGGCCTCTTCCTTCATTTTTTTCATTCTTCTTCTTTTCAGGTGAATCTTGAATGCCTCCTATCTTGGTTCCCATGTATACTTGGTCGGATACATATTCATAGGGCTTTTTTGTTATTGCTAGATCGTCTTGTGAGCCTTGTTCTCAAAATGCACAGTCTCTCTCTATTATTTGTGAGCAGAGGACTTAGATAGGTTTAGTTGTGAGACTGATGACTTCTCGATCCTCTTTGGGCCTTGTCATGTCTTTCTTTCGTGCTAGGCTGGATCTCTTTACTTCCAGTTATCATATTGTTGCACTTTGTTCGAAGGTCACTTCACGTCATTTTGAGAATGGCTTACTTTATGTCGAGCTTCAGGAGCTTCAAGATGCCATGGATAAATTGAAGACCAAGCTTTGAGAAATTGAGTCATCTGCCTAAGACCTTACGGAACTGATAGCCTGAAACACGAAGGCTCTAGATACCGCCATTGTCGACTTGGAGTTGGAGGCTTTAGCTATGCATGCCGCCCCTTCAGTCCGACATGTCATGGTCTTTAGATCATAAACTTTGTAGTTTTTCCATTTCCTGTATCAGAAAACTCATTTACATATATTTCATTTATTAGAATAAAGTTTCTTTTAACATTATTGATTGCCTTTAACTTGAATTTTTCCTCGAGATCCAATATTTTACATTGAATCCTAAGTTATTCAAATCAAGTATTCTAAGACAATAATATGCATAATATAAGAATAAACATGTGTATATATATATATATATATATATATATATATATTTCAATTTCATGCAAACCAACACTTGAATCTATAATTTTTTTTTAAAAAAATTAGAAAATTATTCAAGTATAAGTGAAAGTTTGATATTTTATTGATAATCAGATTGCTTTTAACGAAAAGCATAACGTTTAGATTTTCATAAAAGAAAGTAAATCTTTCTTTTGTTAGAGAAAGCATAACGTTCACTACTTTTGAAGATAAAATATAACTTTTTTTTTCGGGGTTGAGGGCTTATACTCAGGTGCCTTAATCACTTTTAGAGTTGAAAGTGTAACTTCCGAGGACTTATAGTCAGGTGCCTCGATTACTTTTGAAGTTGAAAGTATAACTTCGAAGGACTTATAGTCAGGTTCTTCAATTACTTTTGAAGTTGAAAGTATAACTTTTCGGGTCTGAGGACTTATAATCAGGTGCCTCATTCACTTTTGATGATAAAGTGTAACACTCGGGTGCCTTGTCACTTGGGTCGTCAAATTTCTTGGCAAGTGTGATTTACGAGGACTTGAAATCGGGTCACTTGGGTCATCCAATTTCTTGGCAAGTTTATTTTATAAAGACTTGACCACCATCTTGGGTGGATTTTTATTCATCATTTCTAGTGCCTCATCCCTTGGTCATCCAATTTCTTGGCAAGGGATACTCCTGAGGACTTCAACCACCATTTTCGGTGGGCCACCATCTTGGGTAGATTTTTAATTCGTTAATTCTTGTATCTATAGTTCAGAGTTCGTTCGATGGTAGAGCCAGTATTTGGGTTGTCGATCATATTGACTTCCGGGACTGCACCATGGGTGAAAGTGTTGCACGTTTTTTTTCTTAGTTCAATCTCTCCGGCCGCCAGCTTCTCATGGTATATCCTCCGTAGACTGTAACAGTCCATAGTGGAATATCCTGCGTATTGGTGGTATACACATAAGTCCGGTCTTCTTTTCATCTCTTCCATCATAACCAACCGGGGCCTTGGAGGTTTCACCACTCTATGCTCAATCCATTGTTCATATAGACCCCTGAATGTCTTCTCACTGCATGTAATAGCCTCCGGAACTGACTTTCCTGCATATTTGTCTCTGGGCTTTCCTCTACTCCAATCAAAATTTCTCTCGTTCTTCTCCCTCTTGCCCCCTTGTGGTTTTGACTGAGAATCTGTCAAGGCCACGGTTGCCATTCTCTTGCCCTTCCAAGTAATCGTCGCATGGCAGGTGGGTACTGTCATGATTCCTCCTAAGTCTTGTGCAAAAGACAAAAGAGTCACAAATGAGTCACAGGCTTTTGTAATGAGATGGGGCTTGAAGGCATCTAAGGCACCATTGTTGCATATGCTGACCAAGTTCTTTTCCTCAATTAGCTCTACACACTTCTGTGCTTGGGCCCTGAATCTGTCCACATAATCTGACAGCTCCTCATTCGGCTTCTGCTTGAATCGCATCAGCTCTACAATGGTTATCTGTTTTTGCACATAGAAAAACTTCTTAAAAAATTGCAATTTTAGATCATCCCAATCATGGGCTGATCCCTTCTCCAAATTATAGTACCAACTGAAGGCATTATTCGTCAAGGTCTTGTTGAATTCCCTCCTCAACAAGTTGTGGTTGTTTACTAAATCATATCCTAGCCACGAAGACATCGACTTCACGAATCTGACAATATGTTCCCTAGCATTTCCCTTCTCACCATTGTATTTTGGAAATTGCGGGGGATGCTCCATATACCCTACCGGGTAAGGTTGTCTCCGAATATGTGTCGGGTAAGGTGGAGTAAAGTCTATCTCCGAAGGTCGGAATGTCTGTCTGCGAAGTTGATTGATCACATCATATCATTATTCATCACATACTGGCTCGTGGCATGGACTCTTTGTGGTGTTGTGATGTATTTTTGCATTGGCGGGGTGTACAACAAAGAGATCGGCTGATGCACACTTGCATCGTGCAAAGCTTGCATTGGTTGTACTAGTTGGCTTGTTAGTTGGATGTGGCTCAGGATGGTTGGCATGTACACTTGTGAAAATGCAGGGAGAGCAGTAGGGATAATGTTTGTCTGAGATTGACTTGCTTCCAGTCTAGGTTGTAGCGCGTCACCACTGTGTTGGGGTTCCAAGTTGATAATTGGAACTAACTGATTCTTCGTCAATGAAAGTACAACCTGATGCTCTTTGTTGTTGTTGTCGTTGCTGTTGTCCTCCACCCACTACTAAAAAAATGGTCATTTGTGATGGCCAAAATCCATCACAAAAACTAAAAAAACCATCACAAAAGGTTTACGCGATGGCTTTAAGCATCATAATGGCCGTCTTGTATACGCCCATCATAAAAGATTTTACGTGATGGTTTTGGCAATCACGCAAACGCTTAGTGCTTTTGTGATGATTAATACTGTGACGCCCCCAAATTCCAGGACCGCCACTTGGTCTCTCGAATTCGGTTCATCACGTGCTCATGGTAATACATCACAATAATAATAATTAAATATCATACAATCACAGCGGAAAATCTATTCTAGAATAATTTACAATGATTTATTATAATTATTCCCCCAAGTCTCGCAACCTACAGAACTTAATAGATTTCATAATAATATCAGTTAACGACTTATTACATAATCTAACTTAAGCTTAAACATAATCAAATCCAGTCTTACTACATCATCTTCATACAATATTAATATATTTAAAACATAACAGACATAAGCTAGTTGGTAGCTTTGCCCTTGCCCTTATCAACGCCCGAAGGTTCACCATGCTCTGCCTTAACTGAAATGTTTTAGGGAAAGCAAGAATGAGCACAAATTGCCCAGCAAGTAATATACAATAAGGGTGAGTAATAAGATTCTCAATTCTCGAAAGGGTATAACAAGATTTGATAATTCAAGAATAACAAGAATATCAACAGTTCTCAATATCGGTCGCTAAGGACATGATAATATCAATATGATTCAATAATAAGTCAATTCAAGATTTCAAATAATTGAATACTGAGTAGTCACTACGGACTATGAACTTCTACTAGAATTGACAGTAATAAACTGAAAATCCAACAAAAACAGGTACAACAGGTGATCAGCCTAAAGTACCCTTGTTATGCATAACAATCAACCATACTCAAGTGTGCACGTCGGTTCTCCGACAATTATATATTCCCTTCAAAGAAGGTTGTTCTTCTCAGTCAAATATAAGATCCCGCACCAATCAATTAGTTTGGGTTGCTTTTCAATAACATAAGTCCAGCCGAATCAAATGGCATAGACACTTCCACAATATTCAAGAACAATACTAAGTTCAACATGAATAATAGCTTTAATGAAATAAGAGTTCAAGTGTGCTAATTCGATTCAACCGATTAAATAGGAAACTAGTTCGCAATACACAAGATAGGATACTTGCATAGTAAAAGAGTATAAGTTAGGAAACTTTCACAATCATAGCTTTCCTTGCATAAAGTAAATGCGTCGGTTAGGATACTTGCACTTTAAGAGAGTGTAAGTAAGAGAACTTGCCTTTAGCGTAGTTTATCCACGAAAAGCAAATCAACACTTTCGAATTCCTATCGTAATACAGTTACGTATATATATGATATTCATTAGTCATATAATTTAACTTCACATTTTCTCTTTGAATATACGATCAACACATAAGCTAAGTTTTACCTAGCTACACAGTTATATAGAATATAATTTCTATCCTTAACGTTCCTTCTTTAGAGTTTAAACGCATTCTCATATTATATAAGATCTCAACAATTTGCAAACATGCTTGCATATTATTAATATCACATAAGACCACAATCAATACTAAATATATTTCATTTTAGCAGGTTACGGCATCTCCTTAAGTTAACCGTCAAAATCGGGTTCAAGTAACATCATATAATATCACGTAGCATGTATTCATATTTAAAGGATACTTTCATGCTTGTATAACTTTTCCAAATCCAATCGTACATGGTATAGGTTCTTAAGTTAATACTTAAAGCCATTCAAGGACACGAACTCATATGGTCTAACATGATTGCTTTTAAACACATAAGATATTCATATAACTTGTATTAGTCATGCTCATGAGTACTCGTATTGCATATATGTAGCTAGCATCGTTATTATCTTGAAAACATGCTTTGTTCATGCTAAACTTTAATCACGGCAACTAATCATGGTATATATACATGCATGACACATGAATGAGTCTAAGAGTACTATCGCATGTGTCCATAAATTTCAAATTCTAATTCTCGTCATAACATACCAACGTTCACGTTCAAAGCTTATACTTTGTTAGTATAGTTCATCAATAAGGTCTATCATGTTCATGCTTCCTTATGAAACCTACATATGTAAGTTAAGGCTTCATTCATATATTTTAAAGTTATCTAAACATGCTCATATCATCAAAATGACTATATAGCATTTACATGATCATATCCACCTTCAAACTTATATTTTTGTTAGGAATGAGCACTAGTTAGGTTCACATGTTCATATTTTATTACGGAACCAATATAGATAAGCTAACATGCACTTCATGTGTCTCTAGGTGGTACTAACGTGCTTGCAAGGTCAGTATGTAAACATGCTTCATATATGTTAACGTCGTTTATGAAACTTTAAATTCGTTTCCAAACTATATGTCGTTTGGTTAATCATGCATGCTAATATACTAAAACATGCTCACATTGCCTCATTAGGTTTATATATATGTATTAATCATGCTCCCATGCTTGTTTAAACAAAAATCAAACAATTGGTACATAACAGTTTTGTTGCAGAATGCAGAAAACTGAACACAGAGGCTGGCGCTGCGGCGCGGCACAGCAGCTCACTACTGGCGCTGCGGCGCGAGTGGCGCTGCGTGCGGCGCTGCGGCGCGGGCTGCGGCGCGTGTGGCGCTGCGGCGCGGGCTGCGGCGCTGCGGCGTCGAGGCAGTTTTCTGCAGTTCAGACTGCAGCGAGATCCGACCAAAAATCTCCCATTTCATCGATTTCAACATACCCAAATGCTATTAGACTTGTTTAACTTACTAACACATACATATATGCTTATATAACAGTCAATAGCAATTATCAATTCCCAATTTCATGAACTCTAACTAATTTACGAATTTTATGTATTCACAGAAATTAAAGAGGAACAATGGAAATGAAAGACTATTCAGTGGTTCTATCATGTGTGTATGTTCATATAACAACAATATAAGGGTTCTACAACCCAATCATGAACCAATTTAGCATAATCAAGAATTTCAAGGAAACTTCGGAAACAGAAAACGGAAATGAAAAACACAGGAAGAGGAATTATACCTCTGTAAATGATTTAAGCTTGCTGCTATCTCAATAACACTGATATATATATATATATATATATGCTCTCTAGTCTCACTTAGCCAAAATGCTCAGCAAAAGAACTGAAGAAGGAGGAGAGCTTATTTATAGAGAAATTCATGACCAGACAAAGCCTTTTCCTTCCAAATCAAAACAACGGATTGAAGGATTGCATGCTAGATAAGAAGGAGTTGGTAAATAGTTGGTGATTTCCACTATTCTGCCCACTCCCTTCATGATGGCTAGAATGCTGAGTTTGAGAGAAGAGAGTAGGCTAGCTTCATGAGTGTTCACATGTGAAGAGATAGTGACTATCATTTAGGGACAAGCCAAACAAATCTCAGCATTCTTACAAATGGACTATATGCTACACTTATGTTATATATTATATGTACTCTTAGGTTATAATTACAATGTTCTCCCCATAATGTAATAAATGCAATTTGAATACATATAATCTATGTACATTTTATCTTACCGATATAATACAATCGGATACTACCACATTACATTATATCATATATTATTAAATTGTATTACTCAACAATTATTTATAATAGATCCATGATACATTATTTTAATGTATATCCACACATTATTTGTCACCTACACATATCATAACATATAGTTACTATACATTTAATTCGCATGCTTGCACGTATAATTTCTCATCTTATAAATTGAATATTAATTAATAATATACACATATCCTACATCAATCAATATAATTGTTAACCTCCATAACAATTTAATTATCCCTTATATGATTAATTATCACTTTGATATAAATCTTATTGTATTTATAAACATGTTGCTCATTATTATTATGTTTCTTGCAATAATAATAATCACATATTATTAATCAATCCTCATTAGTATTTTATAACAGTTAATTAATATTCTTCGATTAACAATTAATATAGATTAATTGTTCGCTTAAATTAATATAATCATTCTTATATTACGTCACTGTGCCACACAAGGCAATCAACGAGTTTATCACAAACTCCACCAATTTCTCAATAATTATTCAATTATATATAATTGAATTAATTCATCTCATAACACAAAATCATTTATATTCAAATAAATTCTCATTTCATTAATATATTTATTTAATAATATATGGAAATCCTCGGGTATTACAAATACAATCATATTAACACGTAATCTATTGTGATTGTCAAAGTCATCACAAAAAAACACGGTTTTAGGGATCAAAGGTAAGAACGTGAATTTCTATTTACGGATAATTTATTTCACTATAATAATTGTATCGAATGATACTTGTAGGATTCGAACCCTCCCCCAATTTGCAAACTAAATAACGATTATAATTACCACTACACCAAATCCTAGATCATGATTATAATTTTAAAACAAAATATAAAAGGAAACATATGTGAGTTGACTTACTAAACAAAATTACTTCCACATAAGATTTGGTGATTGCAATAAGAGTCACAAATACGTTATAATGATGGTAAAATTTGTCATCATTGAGAGCCATCATATATTTTATTGTTTTGTGATGGCTTGAAAAACCCATCACAAAGAAGCTTCTTTTTGTAATTGCAAATAAAAGTCGTCACAAAAATCTACTGTTTTTAATGATTGTCATGGCCGTCATAAAATATTATTTTGATTATTTCTTACATTAAAATATTAGTGACAGCTTAAATGCAATCACGAAAAGGGTATATCTATAAGTGATGACTTAGTGCATCACAAAAAGAAAATTTATTCTGCGTGAAAAATTTGGTGATTGACATGACCATCACAATTATAATACAATAATGGCAAAATTAGGCATCACTAAGAGCCATCATATATACTATTATTTTGTGATTGCTTAAAAAGTCCGTCACAAATTACTATCTTTTGTGATTGTTTTTAAAAACTGTCACAAAGTTCCGTCACGTATTCTTGTTTTTCTAGTAGTGACCCCTGCTTGTTCTCCCTGCGAATTGCCTGGGAACATGGCCTTGAAAGTGGGGATCTGCATCAACTACTGGCAAAAATTCCCTTTCTCCTCTTGTTTCCTCTGCATCTCCAGCATCATAGTCATCATCATCCCTTGTCATTACCGTGTTTCCTTTAACGCCTTGAGCATCTCCAGTTGCACGACATTTGTCTGCTCTTCGCTTACATCCTCGCCTTGCCTTCTCGCTCCTGTCTGCTTGACATTCATTGGTTGTTGATCAGCCATGTATGGTGATGTTGAACTTCCTTCCGAAGTGTCTTCAAGGATGGTTTGATCGAGATCCAGATTCACACCTTGGAAAGTTTGATTTGTTTGCCTTATAACTGGATTCGGTGAAGTAATGCTCGTTGTCGGTGAAACTCTTCCTGTAGTTCTCCTACTTCGAGTTGTGGGCATACCCTTCACAAATTCTACACCTCCCCAACAGAGTCTCCAATTTAATGTGGACAAGAAAATCGTATCTAGCTAGGGTTAGGATTTTGTGTTGGCTGAGGAGGAGAGAAATCCACGAAGAGCACCGAATTGATTGATTGATTGAAGAGGGGAGAAGAACGGGTGAGCGATTACTTCAAAGGCACGTGGCAAAACTCCTAGAATCCGAAAATCGTGTTAGGGTAGCAAGGATTCCAAGTGCCTTCTTGAGTGCTTCCACTCCTAGAATCCGGTAACCTTGTTAGGGTAGCAGGGATTCCAAGAGCCTTCTTGAGTGCTTCTGATTGAGAGAATGTCCAAGTCCTGCATCTGAATAGAGGTCCCCTTCCTAATGGAATGGAAGGGGTATTTATAGGGTTTTTGGAAAGTGGTCATGTGTCAGGCACATGCTCTCAAAGAAATTTCAGAAATACCCCTTTAATCACTAGAGTAATGCCCAGATCGTCATGTCTTTCTAGTCACCAATCCAATCCCTCAATCAATTTCCAAAACGAGCCGCCTTCACGAGCCTTCTGCCTCGGGACAAGTGGAGGCTTTTCTCGGGTGGGGTGGGGTGGGGTGGGGTGTATATATAATCAGTAAATATTATTTTTTTAATTTTTGTGGGGTGGGGTGGGGTTGGTGGGTGGAGTGGGGGTGGGGGTGGGGGTGTATACATAATCAAAAAAAATAAAATTTTGAGTTGGGGTGCGTGGTGGGGGGTTGGGGGTGGCGGGGCGGGGCGGGGTGGGGTGGGGTGGGGTGGGGTGGGGTGGGGTGGGGGTGGCGGAGTGTATACATAATAAGTATACCTTATTATCTCAATTTCAAACGTCTGAAGCTAATCATTACGACCGTCCATAAAAACATTTCATTTTGGTTTCGTTGTATAGAGATATAAATAAAAGAAATTTTTTAACATGTGCCCTAAGGGCACATGTTAAGCACACAGTTCAAGAGAATATTCCCTTGAACTTGGTGCAAATAAAGAAATCAAGATAATATACACACAATTCAAGAAAACATTCTCTTGAACTGTGTAACCCTAAATAAAATACTAACATGGAGTAGGGATGGAAGTGGCCTAGGGGTAATTTTGTCTAATAATTTTTAATCCCGAATGGTAGGGATTATAATACCAGGTAGGAGATGATATTAATTAATCCCACATCCTAAGCTATTTTTTAATCCCATTACTAATAGTCCCAAACTCAAATTTGAAAATAAATAAGTCACTTGGGATTAATAATCTTATCCCAAATATAATATTTTCAAACAAAGATAGCCTTTATGTCTCATAAAAAGATGTCTTTAAGTACAGAAAAGTGTTATCCCTTAAAATATTGGTTGATATACTAAAATATTATATAAAGACTATTTTATCTTCAAAAATGCTTAAGAGGAATCCACTAATTTCAAGAGAGAAAAAAAGATTCCTAATGTATTATTATAGGTGTAGTCCACCATGGGCACCAACATAATTTATTTGATATTCTTTTCTTTATTTTAAGTCTCTTCATTTGCCAGCAAAATTTATTAAAGTCATCTTTTATAAGACGGAATGAGTTTTAAGAAAATAAGTGTAGTATGCGCCTCTTTTATTTAGTTATAAATATTTATTTAATTATGAAAATGAATGTGAAAAATTAACAATCTCAGTTCAAACTTTGTTGATGTGAGAAAATTACAGTAATAATTAAGTTATACAATATTGCAGGAGGATCTCTACTACCCACATCCCTTAATGCAAGATATGCTGTGGGCTTTCCTTCACAATGTTGCGGAACCAATTTTAACGCGATGGCCCTTTTCTACAGTGAGGGAGAAAGCCCTAAATGTTGCCATGGAACACATACATTACGAAGACAAGAGCAGCCGATACCTTTGCATAGGATGTGTGGAAAAGGTAATTTTTTTTTTATAATTAATTTTGGGTACAAATATACCCTTTTGTTGAAGATCGTTCAAGTTTTTCGTGGGAGAATGACATAAGTTACTTCAACGCCGTAGCAAATAGTACTCGAAATTGGCTCTAGGCATTGTCTCTACCCATATTTATCCTAAAAAAACACATTACGTACTTAGACCAATAACTATCTTTCCGCTAACTTAACTTCATCTATTTCTCGGGACCAATCCATATTCATTTGTTGTCCATCGATTATGCCTTTCGGTTTGATCTTAGGCTTGACTTACCCTCCATACATGGACTATAGGGGCACCAAAAGATTATTCCAAAAAATAACACGGATGTAATTGTTTTATATACAATTAGTATATAAAAAAGAGAAGTGTTTAGCATGAAGTTAATTTTGGTCAATTGACCAACTTACCATGAAATTAACTTCATAGTAACCGAATCTATAAAAAAAGTTGCATTTTTTGGGAGACAAGAATTAATGTTTGTACAATATATATCCCATATCCAACTGTTTTATATTGGAGATGCGTAGTCAGGATTTTCTTTTTTCAGTGTTTTTCTTCTAGTCCCTGTACTTTTATCTAATTAATTTTGTGTTTGCAGTGTGGTGATGAAATAGGACTAGGATACTCTCTCACCCTTCATTTCACTCTCCATTTCATGGTTCATATTTAAAATGTAAGGGAATGTGACATCATGCTGACAGGAGAGAGCACACATTTTAAATCTGGACCATAAAATGAAGAGTGAAAATGGAGGGTGAAATGAAGAGAATCCTAATTCGATGAAATATTACACAAAGTTAAGCGTGAGGATTATTTTAGACAATTAAAGTCTTAGTAAAATTGTATACAGGTATTATGCCTAATTGCATGTTGGGTGGAAGATCCAAATTCAGAGGCATACAAGCGTCATCTTGCCCGAATTCCTGATTACTTTTGGGTAGCTGAAGATGGAATGAAAATGCAGGTAATTTACTTTTCCACAGTGCTATCATTAATCAGGTTTTAAATTTTAATCTAAACCAAATATAGGTATACATGTTTTGTTAATAATGTTATTTAAAGGAATAAATTATAAGCGTCACAAGAAAAACTCCAGAAAAAAAAAACTTAAATGCAATTTTTTTCTATACGATTTTTTTATATTATTATTTTTTATATCATCTTATACAGGAAAAAGTTATACTAAAAATTATCATTGTCCTCCATATCTAACTGTTTTGTTTACTAAAAGTATTTTTAAAAAATTGGGCTAATATCACTGTAGTCTATCGAAGTTCCACCTGAAAATGATGACGTGACATAATACTTTTTGAAAAAAATTATGCCGGAATTAATATCGAATTTGAGTGTGTATCAGTAAATTAATTAACAATACTTAGGGGTTCGTATCAAAAGGATTGATACTATAGGGACTCAATTATAAAACGAATAAAAATTATATTGCCTAAAGTTCTATTAGTTCAAAAAAGTTGCATCAATTTTTTGGATAATCTTCAGGTACACCTATCTTTATTGAATGTTAAAACTTATTGGTGCAGAGTTTTGGCAGTCAAACCTGGGATGCAGCCTTTGCTATTCAAGCAATAATAGCAAGTAATTTGGTAGAAGAATATGGGCCAACTCTTAGGAAAGCACACCAGTTCATAAAGGCCTCACAGGTTCAGTTATATATGGCACCAAGCAAGCATCCCTTAACCATCACAGCTACTCCTTTCATTGAAAATTACGATCATTATTGACTTTTAAAATCTTTTTTTTTGTTTTGGTGCAAAACTTTTGCAATCAATTGATTTTTTTTTTTGACTTTTACATGCAATTGAAAATATTTTCAAACTCAAAATTGACATTAAAATTCAGTTAGTTTTAGTTGATACATTGATGAAGTCTTAAACTATCATAAAAATATTATTATATTTATTGTTTTGTAATTGTTAGTGTATCATACTTCCTCCGTCCCAAAATAATTGCTCAGTTTTGATTTTTTTTAGTCAAATTGACTATTTTTAAAATTAATAATTAAGCATGTATAAATATATTTTTTAACATTATAAAAATTGGTATTAGTAGTAAATTGTATATATATATTTTTTGTTATAGCCTCTTCACCTATATTTTGGCAAAAATGGTACACAAATAGTTTTAAAAAATAGTCAATTTGACCAAAAAAAGTTAAAACTGAGCAATTATTTTGGGACGGAGGGAGTATTAATTTTGAGTTTGAAAATAATTTAAATTGATTTCAAAAATTAATAATGATATTATAATTTAAAATGGAAGAAGCATATTCTGTGAAAACGTACGTTTCTGATCAATCCCACTTGTATCATTCCATCAAGGTTGAAGACAATCCCCCAGGAAATTTCCAGAAAATGTATCGACACCAGTCGAAAGGTGCATGGACATTCTCAATGCAAGATCATGGTTGGCAAGTCTCTGATTGCACAGCTGAAGGATTGAAGGTAAATTAAGTATTCTATACAAATACATTGTTTATTTTTATTTTTATTTTTAATCGGCAAAAGAAAATTTTCATTAAAACCTGAAAAATACATCATGTGACAATTCCAAAAGAATTCCAAAAGATTTGGAAAGGGCCACAATTTTAATACAATACATAATAAAACAAAAAACCCAATGCAATATCAAAACATGAAAACCAAGCTCGAAAAACTTACACCAATCTGCAAATTCAATAAACTCACCATGCTAATTAACTCGTGTTGCAACAGCCCATAGAAGATCATCACCAGAGAGAATCAAGTACAAACTCTTAACACTGATATTACATTATGCACAAATCCCACCAAACCTAAACATGAAGATGCATATATATATATATATATTGTTTATGAAGATGAATCATACTTTTTGTGCAATGTACATTGTTTATATATTGCACAAAAAAATTCCCATTTGTAAATTTACAATTTTTAAGTTTATATTCTTTCATCATGTTTACCCCTAAATATAATAGTAGTTGTTTAATTTAATAATTATGGCATGTTAATGAAATTACGGTATTATACTTGAGAATATTGTGTCAGGTTATACTTTTTGTTCACAAAAATGATATACAAAAAATATAATTAAATGAGACTCTTCTTGTGAAATCAACGGAGTATAATTTTTTCCAATACTAACTAGCATCAACGAAGTTTTTCCGGTTACTGATAGCAATAGCTTGTCTTATATACAGGCTGCACTATTGTTCTCTCAAATGCAGCCAAATCTCATCGGGGATAAAATTGAAACCCAGCGTGCATATGATGCTGTCGACGTTATTCTCTCCTTACAAGTACGAATGAAAAAACATTCTTTTTTGAATTTTACCTCATCAATATATATATATATATATATATTATCTTCTAATCATAATTATTTCTCTTAATTACTTAATTATTATTCTCATTTTTTCTAGTTAATGCAACAGTATCCTGCATGGTAAAAATGGTGGTTTTTCTACTTAATTATTAATTCTTCAAATGCAGAGTAAAAATGGTGGTTTTCCTGCATGGGAGCCACAGAGGGCCTATTCTTGGATCGAGGTAATGAGCAATTTTTTAATTCAGGATACCAATGCACAAGATTTGGTGCACTTATCAATGAGCCCGATCAATTAATACTACTATTACACAGAAAAAAGTTTTTATTCTATAATATAAGATCATCCACATTTTCATATTGCCAGTCATAAAGGTCACTCTTCACTGCATTGTCTACTTTATCTAACAAGAGTATTTTCCAAATCCGATTACCATGAATTGAAGTTGAAATCTGGGCAAGTTTTTGTTAAGATATGTAGGAAAAGTAGATAGCACTCAGTTGCATTGGTGTATGGCACATTAGTTATTGTCAATGCAGCTAGCTATACAACTATGTGCTATACTTGAGCAATTGATCGTGTAGAAAAGGATTCAAAAGCGGAGTCGGAATAAGAGTTTTTCTCGGATAAACTTCAAACGAGCACAACTTAATTTGATCCGTTTGTAGTTATGGGGTTCTATAAAATAAAAAATCGAAACTAGTGACCAACTTTACAAAATTTATTGCCTTCAGCCATGATTTAGGCCATTTAAAGCCCCAAAAAACATGTTTAAAGTGGACTTATCGTCGGTCAAAATTTTAGTCAAACTTTGAATTATTTTTTAATTTTTAATATTTTGTTATTATCATTTGGGATAACTTCTTCCAATCTTTGTTAGTTTTCAAAATATAGTTGTTTTTCACGTTTAGGTTCCTAATTATTTTTTTCGCGTATTTTGTCCTTAAACTATATGTTTCTTTCATGTCGGTCTTCAAAATATAATAATTTTTCACGTTTAGTCGCAAAAATTGTATCTGTTTTTTACATTTAGTCCTCTATCTGTAGTTGTTTTTCATATTTAATCCCCTTCAATTCTCTATTTTTTAATTTTTGGACAAAAATTGCATAAATTATAAAGTACAAAGATCAAATATATGAAAAAAATAAGTAGGGGACCAAACGTGAAAAATAGCTATATATAGTTTGGGAACTAGCCTTATCTTTTCTAATAAGGGTTGGATAGTACTGTTTTAGACTATGAATGTTATTTTAGGGCTTTGGAAATATGCTTTTGACAATTATTATCAATATTGTTACGTTTTTTTGTGGAGAATTATTTACTTTCCCGTGTGCTCAAAGATTTATTTGTCTTTGTGTAAGTAGGATAAACTAACTATCGTAACCCACTGCGTTAGCAATTTTGAACTTTATAGAAGCCGAAACTGTCTTTATGCATATCTGGAATGCTGATTATTCTGTTTGGAGTTCTATGGGATTTCAGGTGTCTCTGGTTGTGGAGTTATTTGTTTTAAGCTTTTTAGATCACGTTGATTTTGATTATTTAATCCTTCACATAATTATTAGTATAAATTTCTTACCTATAATATTGGATCCCATATAATATAATTGTACTTTCTTAACTTGCATTTCAGAAGTTTAATCCTACAGAGTTTTTCGAAGACGTTCTAATTGAGAAAGAGTGAGTACCTTGACCATAAAATTCTATATATCCTATATATATATATATATATATATATATATATATATATATATATATAGTACTATATATATTACTAGCTAGATTTTCAAGAATTGCTGCTCTTTTAGGTATGTTGAATGCACATCATCCGCCGTCCAGGCTTTGGCACTCTTTCAAAAGTTACATCCTGGATATAGGAGAAAAGAAATTGAAAGATGCATCTCTAAAGCAATACAATTCATCGAAGACAACCAGAATGCAGATGGTTCATGGTGCGTTTTCTATGAAAACCTGTTATTTTCCTTTTCCCCCTAAAATGTGAAGAAAAAACATAGAAATTTTTGAAGTACTCCGTGAAATGTGTAATTTTTTCCTTAGTCCCTTAATTATAGTTGTTTTTCACATTTAGTCTCCTAATTAATTTTTTTCCCTATTTAAACCTTAGACTATATATATTTCACATTAGTATAGTATAGCTCTTTTTCATGTTTAGCTCCCAAACTATTGTTGTTTTTCATGTATTCTTCTTCTTCTTCTTTTTTCATGTTTAGTCTCTTAATTTAATTGATCTGCTTTTGTGGGGGTTGCGGAAATTATAGTGAGAACAATTATAATTTGGTGACTAAGGAACACAAGTTAATTATCCTTTATTATTATTATTATTTTGTTTTTCTACGTGACTTTGTAAGCACTTGAAATTAATCAGTTGGCTATTTAATATTTGATAGGTATGGTTGTTGGGGAATATGCTTCACTAGTGGAACGTGGTTTGCAGTGGAGGGCTTGGTAGCTTGTGGGATGAAAATCCAGAATAGCCCTACACTTAGCAAAGCTTGTAAATTTCTACTATCAAAGCAACTGCCAGATAGTGGATGGGGAGAAAGTTATATTTCAAGCTCAAATAAGGTACGTTCATATATACGTCAAAATTATGGACATTCTAGTTATAGCATATCTACTAATGTGTCTTAAAACATCATTAAGTTCATAACAAAATAGTAGTATATTCTAAATCTGGTAGAGCAAGGATGAAGTTTTGGAATTCAATTTACAACTTATATTAAGTCCGTCCCTAAAAAATTAAGCATATTTGTTTATATTTTCAAACTCATCAAAAATGGAGATAGTAATAGTTTCGATATAATTTTTTATATTTAAAGTTTCTACACTCATATATGTTTATTAGAAAACATTATAATTTTAATTATTATAAAAATGTTCAATTTAACTGAAAAAAAGTTAAACTACGTCAATTTTTGAGGACGGAAACTAGTTGATTCAATTTCTAATTGAGGAGCATTTGGGTCAAAAATACATATACATACATACATATATATATATATATATATATATATATATATATATATATATATATATATATATATTTCAAAGATAAAAATACATTGGTAATTTTGGTGCTTAAAGTAAAATGAAAAATCTAATATATCATTAGTTTTATGTTTTAGGCAAGGTGAATATTATCATCTCATAACTATGACATATCTAGCTAATATTCGGGATGTATTTGAAAAAATAATAAGAAGAAGAAAGATCCAACTTCAAATAAATACATCTCTTTACAATGTTATTGGTTTGGCAACAGGTTTATACAAATCTAGAAGGCAACCGATCAAATTTAGTACAAACCGCATGGGCTCTTTTATCACTCATTAAGGCTGGACAGGTTTGTGCATTTTAAACACAGTAGTGCGTGATATTTTGGACAAGTCTTAGTAAAAAACTTCACTTTCTTAATTTTATTTTTTTTTGCTATATTGACACACACCCTCCACCCTCCACACACCCTCCTTGATATCACCAAGAATCGAACTCTCAAGTTCATATCATAGATACCATGAGACGAGTCATACTTCTAGGTCAAATACTATGTAATGACTTTCTTAAATTTTCACTATCTTTAGAATATTTCACTTTCTTTCATTTCTTTTTACCATCCGTCTATAATTTTTTTTACCCTCTATCTAATTTTTTTTACCCCTTCTTTAAATTTTTTCAGGTTCTCTTTCTAAAAATATCTTTGTCAATTTCCCTCTCTGTTTTTTTTTTCAGTCTCTAACAATCTTTTACTTTTTCTTCACTTTCTCACTAAATTTGTTTACTTTCTTTCTCTAAAATTTAATTAATCAAAATTTTTATTTTTATTTTTATTCATTATTTTCCTAATTTAGGTAATTTAAACAAACCGATTCCAAATAATGAATGTTTATTCCATCACTTTAGAAATGAGATAGACGACCCAAACATAACAGGAGAATGACCATTCTCAATCCTTCTCATTCCATTTCTTAGTTCATTTCACTCTGTTTGCATTCCATTCCACCCAATCTAAGAAATGAGAACGAAACTCGACATTAAATTCTTTCAATAAGGGAATCATGAGAAAATCCCAACAATCTTCGCCTTTTATTTTAGTATCCACCACAAGCATTACACACTAGACGAGTCTCGTATAGAACCAACCTGATACTTAGGCCCATTAAAGGAGACTTTGATATCATTTGTTTCGGAATTTTGTATGAGACTCGGCCCATCATCACTTGATCATGTTAGAGTATAGAAATGTGTTGATTGGGTCAACCGTTAGAACACTTCTTTGTTTAAAAGTTTAAGTTAATATTAGATTGAGAATTCACCGTCTATATTAAACCATTAGTATTATTAAAAAATTTCGTGGGATAAATATCCCAACAGGTCCTTATGATCATAAGGAATTGGTGTGAAACTCCATATTAAAAATAATTTTGAATTGCAGAGGGTTAACTTTTTAAATTGCAGTTATTATATAGTCTCGTTTACTTCCTCGGTCTCAAAATTAAAAATATAAGTTTGTTTTCAATCTGTTTCAAAATTAAATAAGTTATATGGAGTTCTTAACTAGCCCTTAGTTATATTTTATGTAAAATAATTTTTTCCTAAGAATTTTGTTTTAAGAATATATTATAATTTTGGAAGGGAGGAAGTATTTCCTAACTATGTTTAATTTTTTTTTTCTTGAAATTAGGCTGATGTTGATCCAACACCCTTACATCGTGGAATGAGGACATTGATTAATTCACAAATGAAAGGGGGCGATTTTCCTCAACAGGTACTTTTTATTTTTGGGAAGCCCTTCTTTTTGGAGAATATAATATAATTTCATAATTAAATACATCGTCACTATTACAATATCAAAA
The DNA here is from genome assembly GCA_020205555.1 of Panax stipuleanatus. Lineage (NCBI taxonomy): Eukaryota > Viridiplantae > Streptophyta > Magnoliopsida > Apiales > Araliaceae > Panax > Panax stipuleanatus. Next base: position 11,249,746 of record CM035123.1, on the reverse strand, counting down.
ATTAATCAAACCTCATCAAAAGAGGAAGAAATAAACTCATAACAAAACAAACTTTACATAAAGAGAAAACAAATTTCCCATAATAAAAGAAATAAACTTACCTGAATATCTAAAAACTAAATGTCACAATACTTGAGTCTTAACAACTAAGTTAAAACCTCATCGGCCTGAACAAGTACATAAACCTTCTGTATAACAAATACTAATAATTTGGTCAAGTTACTGGACGTAATTATTTATTAGTTTTTTTTTTTAATTTGCGTAACATTTTACCATATTAACCTGATGTTACATTTTGTTTGGCAACTCAATTTCAAATTTGAAACTGAAATTGGACCTCAAATTTTAAATAAAATTTTATCTTATAAAACTGTAAGTTTTTGGGTGTTAATAAAATTCAATAATATTTGGGTGAGTAAACAATTGTTACAAAAAGAAGATACAAAATGATTTGCATGGTTTTGGTGGGTTACAATCACCGGCCACACTCATGTATGGTCAATCATCCACTAATTAAACTTTGACACATCATTTTATAAACTAATTTTTATAATAATTCTTTAGTCACCGTAATATTATTGAAAAAAAAATCTTATAAAAATGTAAATGTACTTCAATTTGAATTCCAAATTTTAGTATTGAGTTGGTAAACAAATAAACGAAACGAAATGAGCTATTTTCTCTATCTAGTTATATTAGATCTTGCTAATTTCCTTATACGTATATACTAATTAAATCCTCGATATGTAGTGTCAAAATAATGAAATAACAATAAATAATGTTATGGTGAGAAAATATAGTTACAAAAAATTAGATAAAAAAATAATGTTTCGAAATAAAATTAGTTAATGACTTATTATAGAAGATCATTTTGTATCTACTTTTAGCACCAATTCTTTAATAAACTATGGACTGCAGGAAATTACAGGAGTATTCATGAAAAACTGTACGCTGAACTATTCGTCATATCGAAATATATTCCCCATTTGGTGTCTTGGTGAATATCGCCGTCATGTTATCTTTTCCTAATTTTTGGATGCCATGGATGATCGGATGATTTAATATCAGTTGCCAAATCTGAAAGTATTTTATTTCAAGATGTTGAAGAATGAATAAACACACAAGTTATAGTTCACGTGTTTTAGCTTCTAAATATATTTCTATGTAACAATAAATATATTTGTGTACTTTGTATTTTTTTTAGTTGACATAAAAGTTGTACCATGAAGTTATGTTTGTTTGTAATAAAAATGCATGAAACAGAACTATTCATACTTATTTCTCCCTTATAGGATTATGTAGTCTCTCATGAATAATTTTAACACTAATTTAGGGATAAAAATGTGTGTCAATGATGTTGGAGATATTTTTAAAAAAAATTATTTACATATTTAAATATTGATTATGAGTTATAATCATTCTCTCATGAGTTACAAAAATATGAGTTACAAAAGAATTAATAAGTTATTTCATGAGTTATCATCGTCATTGTTACTCCTAAAAACACATAAAGAGATCTAGAAGGAGGTTGAATGAGATCTAATTGAATATTCTTTTTAAGATGTTTACCAAAAGAATTAAACAACTTAATTAATTGAGTTATACACAACGAAATGTAATATTGAAAACCCTTTAAAAATTTAAACGAAAATTCACAATTCTAAATTTAGTGAACAATGTGGAATTAAGTCACAACAAAGAAATTGTAGAGTGTCAGAAATTGAAAATGCAGGAAAGAAAATGACATAGATTTTTAAAAGATTCGGAGCCCAAAAGAGTCCTCTCTCCTACTTCGAGAGGGGATATTCCACTAAGGAAGAGACATCACTAAGATTTCAGTTCATAAAGAACTGTTACAATAATGATTCACAAAGAATCCTTCAAGTCACACATACTTGAAATTATAAGATCACTAAGATCAAATCACAAACATAATAATGTGGTTTTGGGTTGCTGCTATGTGACGTTGAGCACTTCTTCAATATGTCTTAGAATCTGTTGATTTGTTTGGAATCGTAGTGTGAAACTTCTTAGAACTCAGAGTATCAACACTTCGACTTTGTGAAAATTCTTAATTAGTTGTTAATGCTTGAAGTCACTGCCCTTTTATAGAGTTTTCTTGGGATCTTCCTATCGGGAATTTACTGTTGCTCCATTCTGTCCAGGACATTTGTCATTTATCAATTGTTTGACTATGAAATTGTGTCTGCTTGGACCACCTTAGGTCTTTTTTTAGACTGTGAAAGTGCAGTAGCAGCCACATGTCATGTGTCCTTGCTCATATAGTTGTTAGATAGAGCTTCAAAAAGCTTATTTTCCTTATCGCAAATACATATGAAGATCATCCTTGAGAGTTGTGTGTTTAAGGTTGATGACCATTGTCATAACAATGACTCATAAGACCGTGCTCTACGATTTTGGCTATATCGTAGAGTAACTTAACTTGCTTTATTTGCTTTATGAAAACGGGTGGCTCTGTGATTCTGGCTTTACGATCTGACTTTTGCTCTACAATCTTTGACAATCTTCAGTTCACTTTGCGATCTTAAAGTGATTTTCCTACAACTTTGTGAGAAGTCTACTAGCCAATGATAACTAAGCTATTACAAGGAATTGCTCTACGATTTGGATCAACATAACAAATTTGATGACCAACTAAGTCCTTTTACATTATTTCTTTCATAAGGACTTTACAAAAACTACTTGACATTACAAATATACATTAATTTCAGTTATCATTAAATTAAACAAGGAGTCACATAAATTCAAGTATTAACAATCATCATATGGATCAATTTTGATAATAATTTCTATCATTAAGTGTTGTCCGATTTGTATAATGACAAATACGCGCAAGTGCACACGGTCAATCAAATAATAAAGTGATAAGAAAGGTTGTCGAACCCACAGAGAACAGTTACTGATAATTAATCTAATTACCAAGTTTTTACCGATTTAACCCACTTAAACAGTCACTCTAGTTGAATTTTGAAATTATTTTAAATAAATGTAATAAAAAACTAATTAACTAACAATTATTAATCACCAGATGATAAAGACATAGGAATATAATTTCCTCAATTGCTTCGTAATAATCGCCTTATCTTATTCCCACTTAATTAATCCAATGAGTTACTAATTAGGATTGCCTATTGATGTGATAAAAATATGTAACTGTAAGTGCACAGTGTCAAATTGAAGAATTGACAAGTACAGGTCGAACCCACAGAGACTATATTAATTTTAATATATCCTTAATATCTATTTTAGGCGAATTAGAAATAAAGATCGAGAATTGATTAATTAGAATATGAAAACTAATAATGAGGAAGCAATCTAGGAATTCGAATCCATTAAATAATAAGCATAACATATAATTCAATCTCTTCTATTTTTATAACTTAATTATGATTTTGATCTCCCTTCCTTTTAATTTAATAATTTTACAATTAACGTGGGCAAGCATAGACTATGAAAATTTAAGGATTAACTATAACTCATCAAAACTTCTTCGAGCAAGCATGGATTATGAAAAACTCATATCTTAACAATAATCTATCAAAACCTCTTAATTAATTTAAAATTACATAAGAACTATAAAACGAAGGTATTTCAATAACGAAACATGAAGGCGAAATCAGTTAAACATAAAAGCATAAATAATAGAAGAGATAAAAATATTATCATGAATAATCATTTAATTTCATCTTCAACCTAGATATAAAAAATTAACTAGACATGAGAAATAAAATAACTAATTAAAATAAAGAAGAAGAATAAAATTAAAAATAAATTAAAAAACTCCCTTTAATTAACGGTCATCCAACGAACGTACAATGAAGAAGTAAGTTCATCTACTCTTACTCCTAACCTAAACTAATATAATACCTAATACCCCTTCTCTCTAAAACAAGAGACCTATTTATAGGAAAAATAAATTTGTGCCCTAATTTAGATTCCTTGAACTTGGACACTTTTATTTCCTTTTTTCTTCTTCTTTCCTTTTTGATTTCAATCTCTATATAGCAATCCTCCAAGAGTCCTTTTCTATCTTTAAGAGCTGGATATAAATCCTTTATTTGCTCCCCAAGAAAAATAAATGTTATTTCCTACAAAACAAAATAAAATGTATTAGTTAAATAAAATAAGCATATAAAATAATGAATATGAGAATATTAAAATGTATTAATTACGTGTCTATCACCTATCAATTTATTAACATCTTTAAATGACTAATAAAAAGATCTATTCCAGTTATTTTGCTATTTTAATGCAAGACACTTAAAATAGATTCATTAAGCACAAACTCCTATCGCAGTTGTGACACCCCCAAATCCGGTATCTTAATTTTCACAGGATTTTGTGTTCACTGTTCCAATATCATACAACTATCTACCCATAAATAATAAAATTTATTTATTAGATAAATAAATCATCATCTTACATCATCTGAAATAAAATACATCATAAATTCCAGGTTATACTTAACCTTAAATCTCTGTTGCGGAAACGTAAATAAATAAGTCTTAAATCATCACACATAAATCTTAAACTTTAACATTGTTCATGACAACACAAGTCTTCATCACTTGTTAGCTTTTTCTTTGCCCTTGCTACTAGAAGGTACATCACTTCGTTCATTATTAGCTGCAATGTTATTATGCAAGAGCGAGCACGAATGCCCGCAAGTATAAAAAAAATATGACAGAATAATAACATGCGAGTGAAAGAATTCTGAATAACAGAAAGCTCAACATTTGAATCAAGAATATTAATCAATAGTCAAATTACTTCTCAACTTTTGAATCAAGAATATTAATCAAGAGTCAAATTACTTCTGAGGGTCATTAAGACCTTGAACCGAGTCTTAGGTTGTCAAGTATATTAACCTTTCCAACCTTTAACAGTTACAAGACTATAGACATTACTTCTCGTACTTAGGGAGATCAGCCCTTCGTACTGATACTGTGCACACTATCTTAACGCTTTAAGCATCTTCATTAATTTCCTATATTAGGGTTGTTCATCTCAGTTTGACATCAGAATTCGCACCAAATAAAGTTGGTTTGGATAACTCAATAAATGATATTCAAATTGAATATTAACTTCTCAAGGTATACAATCGAATAAGTATTGTACACTTAAATGATACTTTTAAAAGAATCATGGCATCTCATGTGAAATTCTAAACTTGGATATTCAAGAGTAAGAATTTGCTCAACAATAGTAATTAAACATAGCAATTGCTTAATTTAAAGAGTTTAGTTTAGGAAACTTGCCCAACAATAATAGTAAGTTAGGGATAGAAAACTTGCCTCGTGCGCAAGCTACAGTTATTACTCACTTCTTTAATTACTCTTACCTATCACACATTTACAATATCAATTAATCACAGGTTCGATATGATTATTGATTTACAATTATATTCTTCAAACTCATTATTAGATTTTTTTTTAAATAATGATTTGCGTTGATTAATTAACTTGTTAATTAATCACATAACTTAAGTTATTAACTTGTATTAATAACTTATTACTTACATCACATTCCTTCATATTTATTAGACTTAAAATAATATCTTCATATTTATATCACATTATTTAACCTTTACAAATAATAGTTTAAGTCACGTAATTAATTTATTAATTAATCACATAACATAAATTATTAAACTCATATCAATATTTTATCGTATTTATACAACATGTGTTCATGTTCATTAGACTCAAAACACATTTCAAAATTTTCCAACACTTAGCAAATTTTTTTAAAAAAATTTCGGACAGGCGCGGCCGCGCCATTTTGCCTTGCAGCCGGCGCGACCGCGCGGCTGCGGAATTTCAGAATCTGAAGTTCGCGAACGAACACAGATTTTCTCCCATTTTCTCCCAATTCACATCATTACACTGATTTATAATGCTATCCATGAAGTATAAACTTCACAGGAACATTATATATCACTTATAACATGTTCTTAACATTTCAAGTCATGTAATTACACGAATCAAAATATTAATTTTCACTGTTCTTCAAAACTTTCAAGAGTTTAATGAAAAATATAAAAAAAATCTCCTTACGGATTTGTTACTACACCAAATCCATTCATTTCAATTCCATTTCCTTTGTTTTAACATATACAATCATATTCATGTATCAATTTAAATATAAACATATGATTTAATCATTAATTTAACCCATATAGGTTATTCACCCATATTCAATACTCTGTAATTTCATAAACCCAATTATTAACAAGATTACTTGGTGTGATCACTGTGAATCATGAATGGATAGCCTAAATTATATCATGGACATATGTTACTATATATATATATATATCCATGAAATCAATCAATTGTCAACTTTCTCCATTCACTGAGGACTTTTACAAAACACGTACATGAAAACTCTGTAAATCCTTAACAACCCAATTAAGGCCAATTAAATCAAATTGATTACTTTAAAACATGTTTATACGTTAGAAAAACACGTTATGATTCCATACCCATATAGATAAAGCCATATCGTAACCCAATTGGAAAATCCAATTTCACAGAAAACTCTAAACTCGTATATGAAAACTTTAGAAAATATAATTTTAAAAACTTTGAAAGAAGATTACCCTTTGTTAGTATGAAGATAATCAAAGACAACACTTAAGATTTTCTCAAATCTCTTTCTCCCTTTCACTCTCAATTTCTTCTTCCCGATCTCTCTATTTTCTTCTCTGAACTTTTCTAATTTTTTTTTCTGACTTTGAAAATAACTTATGTCTGACAATCATATACGTATATGTATATATATTATACCGTTGTATAATAAACGGATTAACCTCTCTTAAGGCCTTGTTTGCCTTCCTCTTCTTTTCTTTCCCCATTTATTTTAATAAACTAATTTACTATATAGTTAATTGTCACCTTACTTATTGATTAATTAATTTTATTTAAATCAATTTAATAAAATAAGATAATTCACATTAAATCACATTGTCACATAATTAATATTTTTATTTATTAATTATGTCAATTCATTAATTCATTAATTAATTATTAAATTAACTAAAGTAATATATGCTTATTTAATTAATCAAATAAACTCAATTAAATATATTCTTTGAACTATTAAATTACTACATATTAATTTAATTAATGTCACACATATAATTAAATTAATTTATCACAAATTCATAAATTAATTATTTAATTCAATAATTAAATCATTAAAAATATTTATTTATTTCAATAAATATTCAAATATCTTTACAAAATTCTCGTTCGTCACAGCAGTTATGCATGACATACAAGTACTTTCGTCTCATACACTATTATGTTATCCTTAACAAGAATTTACAAATTCATGTGTTATCACATTCAGATCTAATCCTAGATTTCCTCTTTCAATTCCATCTAGGATATCAAATTAACTGCTAGCTAGACAATTAATAATTAAGCGCAAGATATGATAATCAACTCCATAAGTTCAACAAATAAAAATAATGATAACTGAATTAAAGCATTGAAAAAGGTTCCATTGTACTCCTAAGTGAGAATTTAGTTCATCATCATAATAGAAACTAGAAGATTAAAATTAAATAACATCTCAAGTACAGATAATGAATAAAAGAGAAGAAGAAAAAATCTGTTGAGGAACTCCAATCTCTGTAGCTTCAATCTCCGTCTTGTTGTGTCCTCCAACGAAATCTCCAAGTTCCAATAAAAGTGGCTTTCAATAAATTGCAGTCACAAGTCCCTAATCTACTCATACTTCTACTCTAATCCTAACTTGTATTATTCTCTCAGTTGTAAGTCTCCCAAATCCAAGTTATAATCAAGTATTTATAGTCCTAAGAGAAACCCTAACACATTAGGCATCCCAAAATTCTATTACAACTCAACTTGGACATCATGACACCCAAATAAGCTCTCTCCTCGCCTTCCGGTGTGCCCAACGCTGCTCCTAGGCCAATTTGGGCACGCCCCGCGCTAGAGGTGTAAAAAATTTGATGGTCTGACACGCCCCGCGCCGGTTTCCGCGTCGGTCAATTTTCTATTGCGACGTCCTTTGGCAAAACGACCATAACTTTTTATTTGGGATGATTTACGGGGCCCGCTACCTATCAAATCCAAGCTCTCGATGAGATCTACAACTTTTATTCCTTAAGCATTGACAGATTCGGATTGGACTATGGTTGAAATTAGGCTTCAAGTGGATGTTATGTAAATGGCAAGCATGATAACTCTGATCTTTGATCTCTGTTAATAAAAATGTCATAACTTTTTCATCCGCACTCTGATTTGGACGATTTAAGATGTTCCGGAACGCTAAGAAGTAGATCTACAATAAAATCCAAGTTTCAAGCCAAGAAAACGAATCTAACTTGGTGTTAAAAGCCCTTCAATCTTCTCTTCTTACATTTGCTTGCATATTGTACTACAAAAGATGTCCGGATTGCTTTTCCTTGCTTCTTCATGTCAATGTCTACTTATAGCCTACTTTTTCCTTGATTCGTCGTGCTTAGCTCGAACCGCTTAGCTCCACTTTAACACCGTTTTAGTCAAGTATCTTCATTTTTTATATCTTTGTTCTACTTTTTCTTTTCCTACACAAGATCAATTAAACACATAATAAGGAAGGGAAAAAAACTCACAATTCATCAAACTAAAGATATTTAATTCATAGGTATAAAATTCATTCATCAAATACCCCCAAACTTGAATCGTTGCTTGTCCTTAAGCAAAACACTAAGAACATAAATTAGAAAGATTTAATCTTTAACAATGAACTACTCAAGCAATGAATCAATATGAATTTGAACAATGGCCTCAAAGGTTGCAACAAAAGATAACCCAAAGAAAAGTTCAAAATAATGCCATGTCTAAAATTTTAATAAATTCGTTAGTTCCACATCTACCCATGATCCTTTAAGTGCGCGTGTGCATACAAATGTTCAAAATTAGTAATGATTTTGATAAGATCATATAAATAAATACTCATAAAAGATTTCCAAAATCAACTCTAAAAACCTTCTTATCACATCAAGCTCCGCTAATAAAGGCAAAACACAAATTTTTAAGGATCAAACAGATATTTAAGCATTTAAGCACACATGAACTCTTCCCAAGTATTTCAAAAACACATTTTTTCCTTCATTTCTATTTTTCTTCTCTTTTTAGTGAGTGCGTTTTACGCTATATCTCGTTTTCTCTCGCACAAGTGCGTTTTACGCTCCATCTCGTGCATGTGTTTATGGGTGAGTGCGTTTTACGCTCCATCTCGTCCCACCACATGATTCGATTATTCAACTCGGTAAGGTTCCAATTTTTTAAAAACACTCCAATATTTTCCCCAAACTTATGTGAGTGCCTAATTTTCACTTTGAATGATACTCAAATAAGATTTCTCAAGTTGCCAAACAATTTTTTTTACCCCAACTAGCTAAACAGATGGATAAGTGCATAGAAGTTCAAAAGATTCGCAAGCAGTGTAAAAACCAACTAATAAGTCGAAATATAGACTATGCATGCTCATCAATTATCCAAGAGTTAAAAACTCATTAACCGCCCACTTATCATTGGCCAAAATCAATTTCCATCAAAACATTGCCCAAGTAATAACCAAACATAATAAATACCCCCAAACTTAAAACAAACATTGTCCTCAGTGGCTAAGATAGGAAAAAGTAAAGTAGAGGACTTCTCTAAAAATATAGCAATTTTCCTCATTATCTCCTAAGTTTGAAGAATAGGCTAGGCAAATTGGAATGAATCGGGCACCACACATGAATTGGACTTGAATAACCTGTGAACACAATAGAAGCAAGTTTATTAAATTCTAATCAATGCAAATTTATTAACTACTAAAAACAAATGGCAGCAAAGTTATACTTGCTCCCATGTCACATAGAGCTCTCTACCTATGGAATGACTACCATTTGTATACGGGTTTGCAATGCTATCCGGATCCTTGAGTTTTGGTGGAAGAGGCTCATGGGGCACTATCGAAATTTGCTTAACAACATTGGAACTCAAGGCTAAACCCTCTTCGCCTCCTTTTCCTGCTCCCCACTTGTCTCTTCCTTTTCAGCATCCATGACTATTGGCTCGGGTACTCCATCGGTTTCAGGAACCATATTACTTGGGAATTCACTTTGAGAGCGATTGTTAATGGCATTTACCAACTCCTCAATCTGATTCTCTATATTTCTCAAAGTCACTTCATGACTATTTTTCCACGTCTCATTCTCTTTTATGTACTTAATCAGAAGCTCTTCCAGTTATGGTTTCTTATTCTATTGTGGGGTTGGTTGTTGGCAAGATAAATTCGAATGATACTCCCAATCCTGTTGATAGTTGTTGAGATAGGCATAATTGTTGGGATAGTCACCGAAGTTACCACCATACTGTATTGACTCGAAACTGATGGCGCATTGTTGACTCGAATGATTTCCAACACAATAATCACAAATCTCCGCTACACTTTGAATAGGTTGCGCTGCTAAAGCGTCAATCTTCCTCGAAAGTGTTTCCATCAGTGCTGACAACTCATCGAATACATAAATCCTTGTCGCGTTTGGCTGTGTCACTCTCGTATAAGGCTATTGATTATTGTAGTTAGCCATCTTGTAAAGAAAAGAAAGAATTTTTTTTAAAAAAAACAAAAAACATCTTTAAATAAACTAAATTGATAAAAATTATTAATGAAATAATTATTAGAACCGTTCCCCTGCAACGACGCCAAAAACTTGTTGTCCGATTTATATAATGACAAATATGCACAAGTGCACACAATCAATCAAGTAATAAAGTGATAAGAAAGGTTGTCGAACCCACATAGAACAATTACTAATAATTAATCTAATTACCAAGTTTTTACCAATTTAACACACTTAAACAGTCACTCTCGTTGAATTGTGAATTTTTTTAAATAAGTGTAAATAAAAACCAATTAACTAATAATTATTGATCACCAGATGATAAAGACATAGGAATATAATTTCCCCAATTGCTTCGCAATAATTACTTTATCTTATTCCCACCTAATTAATCCAATGAGTTGCTAACTAGGATTTCTTATCAATTTATTAACATCTTTTAATGACTAATAAAAAGATTTATTCCAGTTATTTTGCTAATTTCATGCAAGACACTTAAAATAGATTCATTAAGCACAAACTTCTATTGTAGTTACTGATGAGTGGGATTTATACCCACGAATTAAGCACTCTAATCTTTAAGAAGTTGCTTGTTCGTCTTATTTTATAATCCTTTTATATAGTGTTTGTTATTATTTAGCTTAAAAGTGCATTGCAGGGGTTTATTGGTCATTTTCAGGGTTAAAAGGGCAAAATTGCCATTTTGTACTACTGGTGCCGCAGCGCCTGTCCCTAGTTCTTTTCTGGCGCCTCAGCTCTCCTTGCTTGCCAGCTCACCCACTTGATGCGCCGTAGCGCCTGCTTATTGACTAGCCTGGGTTGACTTGCGTCGCAGCACCTGTCCAAAGCTAAAAGCTGGCGCCGCAGCGCCACCGCCGGTTTCCAAGCAGAGAATAGAGTTAAATGACCTAAAGGCTTGAAAAACTTCTCAGACTTAGCCTCCTTATCAGTTTTTCTTAGAAAATAGTATTAGAGAGATAGTTTAGAAGAGAAAGAAGTTGGTTTATCAAAGAGAAAAGATCATTGCATCCTTCATATCTTGGATTCTACATCGTGAAGAAAAGAGTTAGAGTTTGAATACATTTAAACATGGGTTTTCTTTATCTAAGTCTTTCATTTATTTGTGTATTTGAGTATGTTGAACACATTAATAATGTTGTATTGTTTTATAGTTATGAACTAACTTCATTTTTAGGATTGCAATGTAACCTAATGATTAGTTTAATTGAATTTCTCTCCTATTTATTATAATGAATCATGTTTGAATGGGTTATTGTATTTCATGCTTTATTTATTGATTGCTTGGTCAAGTAATTGATATAAGTATTACTTTGATATTAGAAATTGGACTTTAATGCTTAACCTTAAATATGATAACACTTGTTATGATCATTCCAATTGGAATTAGGGCATATCTTGCATAATAGAATAGGAATATATCTATTTGCCTTGTGTGACTATTGAGAATTAAAGCTTAATGACTCCTAGTCTAATTTATTTCACCATAGGAATATTGTGATTTATTTAGCTAGGGGATTTGCATTTGGCCATCGTAAGAGGCTTGTGTATTCATAGAATTCTCGGTTGACCATTCTAGTTATTTGTTAGATAGGCAGGAGAGTTAGGATATTATACAAAGTATTAGGAGAGTTGTAATCTTAGCTTGTCATATTTGATATAACTCTTGCTCACCATTTACTGTTTTAATCATATAACTTTAAATAAACCATCTTTACTCAACTGTTTTGATAAGATCAAATTGATACAATTTTAGTATTTGAATAACTTTATTATTATTTCCCTATGGGTTCGACACTCAACTTATTACTGTATTACTTGTGGACCGCGTAAACTTGCGCGTGTTTATTTGATCGTTAAATCGACCAACAAGTTTTTTGCCGGGGATTAACAACCAACAAGTTTTTGGAGTCTGAAGGTGATAGTAGTGTGCATACAAGCCAATCATGTATGATGATAAAGCACGTACTTTGTAAACAATCTTATTTATTTATTAATGAAATATTAATTTATTACAGGCATTTAATTATCTACATGTTGCTGTTTTTATAATATGTAAATAACCCATAGTTTTAAGCAATGCTTTTAGAATCATGATGATGATCATGCTAATGAGATCTAAATTCTTAGAAAGTTTTAAAACTTAAATAGTTCCCAATCGTGGGATTACTAAAAAGGGGATTAGTAAATCCGGATAGATTGGTACATATGTTGCTTGCTCATTGGATGAGGATGATTGATCTCATGATCATTTGTGTGGAGACACTAAAGCAAGTATGTAGGTGCTTATTGAAGAATAAGTTCACTGAACGTGATTCGCTATGGAATACCTAATGGAGTTTTACTCGCATGTCAATAGGAATTCCTAATGTGATAGTAGTACAAGTGATCCTTGGACTTGAGATCATCATAGTATCTTGTATGTAACAAATTATACTTTGACTTATTCCTTAAGACCTTTTAAGGCATATATAGGGTATGCTTGGGTATAATGAGTTACATATGGAGATAATGAATGATCAATAAAGAATCTACCACCTCTAGTAAAAGAGGAGATATGTCCCATGTGATTCGTTAAATGACAACCCAGGAATCCTTGGCCAAGGTGAAATGAAATTAGAAAGGAGTTTTTAATTTGCATTATTTGGAGTTGTGCATTTTCTAATCGAAATACATATAATTAAATAAAATAAGACTTGACAGTAAATCCATGTCTTATATTTAATTGGGACATTGTATGGTGGAAGGATTGAATTGTATGGTAACTATTAACTCACAGGTTCTTTTATGATTAATGTTGAAATCTATATTATCTGGAAAGTCGTTGATCGCTAGGGAGGCTTATCCCTATTGTAGAATAAATATTATTTATTTAAATAGATTATTAGTTTAATTTATTTATTTAAATAAGATTAAAATTGTTTTAATTGATTTATTCACAACCGGTTTAATATGGAGAACCTAAAGGGTCACACCATAAAAGGAAGAATAATTATTTAAGAAGGTAATGGCATAATCGTAATAATGCATTAAGTATAATTAATTTAATCTATGGTGATAGAATAAATTAAATAGCTTAATGTTTATTATTTAATATTTTGGAAATATTAAATATAAATTAATAAGAGGAGTCTTATTAATATTATTACAATTATTATTATTTTAATTTCTAAAGGAGTTTAGTAATTAATTTAATATTTAGTACTCTCATTTATTCCTAATAAGATTAGGAGACAAATTAATTAAATGAATTTAATTAATTATTCCCATGTGGTGGGAAGCCTAAATTAATTAAAGGAGTTTAATTAATTAAAAGAAATCCCATGTCTAATAGGATTAGAAGGGTTGACCAATGTCTATATAAGAGAAGTCTTATAATAGATATTAGATTGATGCAATTCCAATTGTTGGAGAGTACTCCTTTTCTATAGAGGATAGAAAACTAAGGTTAAGCCAAACACCCTCCTTCTTGATAATTCATCTTCCTTGGTGGATCACCTCTAGAGGCCAAACACTTGGGTGGCTAACGTTGATCAAAGGAAGGAATCTAACCCGGAAATTCAAGGAGATCACGAAGAACAAGGAGTTGAACTAGTACCTGTGGAAGCTTCGTTCTACAAGGGTATGATTCCATAACTTCTTATTTATCGTTTTAAATTAATAATTTGCATAAAGGATGATCCGGGTAATGGTTTTGTAGAAATTTTTTAAACTCTGATATACCATGCTTCCGCTAATTTTTGCAATTTGATTGCGTCACGATTTCGTACAAACCCAACAGTGGTATCAGAGCCAAATCTTTATGCAATTATTAATTTATTTTTGATTTCATATACATATGGGTATGTATTTAAAATAATTTATTGGGCATAATTTTATTGTATAAAATTATATTTTTTAAGGAAAAAAAAAAAAAAGACTTTTTTTGGGAAGAATCACAATTTTTTTTTTTGGTGCTAATCTTGAATTCTGCAAAGAAAAGGTGTTGTCTCTTTCTTACTCCAAAAAGAATGTGACCCATCAAGAAAGGACTTTTTTAATAAACCTGCAGGACTCTTTTAATAAAAGAAGGTGACTTTTTTAAAAAAATAAAATAAATATGATATATTTATATATTATATTCTAAATAATTTTATAATTAAAATAAAGAGTTTATTTTAATCTTGAAATTGGATTTCATGCAATTTAAAATTGCCCATTAAATGATACTCATATATATATGGAATGTTTTAATTCATGAGATGAATATTTATTTATTAATATATATGGTGATATGTATGAAAATAAATGGGGATTGATTATGGACTATTTGACCAATGTGATTGGATTTTATTTTAGTTGAATGCTTGAATGAATGGGTTTTATTAAATAGGGTCTGCGTACCTCGTCTTCTCTAATTTTTTTTTCTTGATGTAAAATTCTATCTCCCTCCTATGTACTTCCCCTTGACTGTTGATCAAGGTTTCTATTTAAATTAAATAGTTTAATGTAATAGAAATAGTTAGAATTATCTTTAAAAATTAGAGACCAAGGAGCAAGGAGCGCGTGAAGACCCGTTTGTATGGAGCCCGGGTTTAAATGTAATAGTTACGTTTAAATTTAAATTCTTGCACCCCTAGGTTTGACCTTTTGGTTCACTTGGTGGCTCTAGTGAACCAAACTAGAATAAAAGTCCATAATCAATCCGGGTAGAATATAGTATTCTATATTGCATGCTAAATATTATATATATTATATTTTATGCAAACATGCTTCGCATGTTTAATAAAATGACGCGTATTTTATATATATATGTGCATGCGCGCTAAACAAAGATGAGACTAATAATAACAAATCCCTCAAAGAAATAATATTAAGTCCGAAGTGTTCAAATGATATTTGGAATATCGAACGTCGCCTTCTAGCATGATAAATTAATAGAGTATTAGATATTTAATATGAGCTTGTTGTGCTATCCACAAGGCGAGTATTGCGTATTTAAGATGTTAATTAATCACATTTGATGCTTATCAAGAAAATTGAACGATCTAGTCTTGTTGTGCTATCCACAAGGACGAACATTTTTCTTTTTTGAATTTATGAAAGTGCTAGGCTGGACTTAACTTAAATTATTTTAGTTCGGATGTGCACACACTTGACCATTATGATTTAAGAGGCAAAATAAAAGGAATTACATGGTGATGTAATTGACAAGAGTTGTCTACCTATTTATTTGTATATCGCTTGTTGTGCTATCCACAAGGTTATATACATTTGAAATGGGATCCTTATTCTCACTAGCAAATTTTTAATTAGATGTTGCCGAACTATATAAGTGAGGGTAATATAGTTTGATAAAAATAGTGGGAGATACCAATTTAAAATAAAGACCTAAATTTATTTTGGTATGCAAAATTAATAAAATGAATGTTTGCTAAAATGTTGTTTTTCACATGCAGAATTTTAAAAATGTCAAAATCACTAATTTCACTGCGAAGCATACTTGATGCTAATAAGCTTACCGGGCCGAATTATACGGACTGGCCAAGAAATCTGAGAATAGTTCTCACTACTGAAAAGATTTCTTATGTCCTAAACTCACATGTCCCTGGAACTGTTCCAGAAACAACCTCTGAGGAAGAGATTGCCACCATTGTAAAGTGGCAAGATGATGCATCTGTAGCTCAATGCATCATGCTCGCATCCATGAATAACGAGCTTCAGCGTCAGCAAGAAAACATGGATGCTCCTACTATGTTGATTCACCTCAAGGAGTTGTATGGTGAACAAAGTAGGACTGCTAGATATGAGATATCTAAGGAGCTCTTCCGATCTCGGATGACCAAGGGCAAGGTGAACATAAAGGAACAAAAGAAATCTGATCCAGCTAGCAAAGGAATGTGCTTCCATTGCAACGAGCCGGGTCATTGGAAGAAAAACTGCAAGAAGTTTCTGGCAGACAAGAAGCTTGGAGAAGCTTCGACTTCCAATCAAGGTTTGTTCATGATTGAAATTAATTTTTCAGAAAGTCAAAATTCTACTTGGGTATTGGATACCGGCTGTGGTTCTCACATATGTAATAATGTGAAGGGACTGGTCAGAAGTAGAAAGCTGAACAATGATGAGGTGATCCTACGAGTAGGGAATGGAGCAAAGGTTGCTGCATTAGCTGTAGGAACTTATTATTTAGCAATGCCTTCGGGCAAGTCCATTTATCTTAATAATTGTTATTATGTTCCGAATATTATTAAAAACATTATTTCAATTTCTGTATTGGATATGGAAGGATTTAACGTTGTTATAAAGAACAATAGTTGTTCTATTTATAAAGACGATGTTTTATATGGTATTGGAAATTTGCGAAATGGACTTTATACACTTGACTTACAAGAAAATATATTTCAAATTGAACAAACTAAGAAAAGGAAAAGAGATGATATTAATTATACCTACATGTGGCACTGTAGACTCGGTCATATCAATGAAACAAGATTATCCAAGTTGCATAAAGATGGGCTCCTCTAGCTATCCGATTATGAATCATATCCAACTTGTGAATCTTGTCTCATGGGTCAAATGACTAAATCTCCTTTTAGTGGAAGAGGAGAAAGAGTTACAGAGTTGTTGACATTGATTCACACAGACGTTTGTGGGCCTATGACAACAAGTGCACGGGGTGGGTATTCTTATTTTATTACTTTCACTGATGATCACTCAAGATTTGGATATGTGTATTTAATGAAATACAAGTCAGAATCATTTGAAAAGTTCAAAGAGTTCAGAAGTGAAGTAGAGAAACAAACGGGCAAGAGTATAAAGATACTTCGATCAGATCGAGGCGGAGAATACTTAAGCAGTGAGTTTCTCAATTGTCTCAAAGAAAATGGTATAATCTCACAATGGACTCCTCCAGGTACACCACAGTTAAATGGAGTATCTGAAAGGAGAAATCGAACACTGTTAGACATGGTTCGATCCATGATGAGTTTTACCGACCTTCCAATTTCCTTATGGGGATATGCCCTAGAAACGGCTGCATACCTACTTAACAAGGTACCTACCAAATCCGCCCCAAAGACTCCATATGAGATGTGGAAGGGAAGGAAACCAAATCTTAAGCATGTTAAGACTTGGGGTTGTCCAGCTTATGTCAAAAAGTTTGAACATGATAAGCTACAGACTAAATCCGAAAAGTGTAGATTTGTGGGATACCCTAAAGAAACTGTAGGGTATTATTTCTATCATCCAACTGATCAAAAGGTGTTTGTTGCGAAACATGCTGCCTTCTTGGAAAAGGAGTTTATCCATGAAGGGGTCAGTGGGAGTAAGATATATCTTGAAGAAGCTCAAGAACCACAAATTACCACGGATCAAAGTCAGGTACCTGACCAAGTAGAAGAACCTACTATACCACACCCTGTTCGTAAATCTGGAAGAGTACCGAAGATACCTGAGAGGTATGGATTGGTTGTAGAGGATGACGATGAGGTACGCATCATGAATGATGATGATCCATTGAATTACGAACAGGCCATGAGTAATAAACACTCAGGGAAATGGCTTGAAGCCATGAAATCCGAAATGGACTCCATGTATGAAAATAAAGTATGGACTTTGGTTTCACCACCTGAAGGTATTAAGCCTATTGGGTGTAAATGGGTCTTTAAAAGAAAGACTGGAGCGGACGGCAAGGTGGAGACCTATAAGGCCCGACTGGTTGCAAAAGGTTTCAAACAAAGACAAGGAGTTGATTATGATGAAACCTTTTCACCAGTAGCTATGCTCAAGTCCATTCGGATTTTGCTTGCGATTGCAGCTTATAACGACTATGAGATCTGGCAGATGGACGTGAAAACGGCCTTCTTCAATGGGAAACTTGAGGAGGATGTGTATATGACACAGCCAGAGGGATTTGTTTCAAAGGTTGGAATAAATCAAGTCTGTAAGCTGCAACGATCCATTTATGGATTGAAGCAAGCTTCTCGTAGATGGAACATTCGTTTTGATGAGACAATCAAAGAGTTTGATTTTATCAAAAATGACGATGAACCATGTGTGTACAAGAAGGTTAGTGGGAGCGCAGTTTCATTCCTTGTATTATATGTTGATGATATATTACTGATAGGGAATGACATTCCTATGCTACAATCAATTAAAATCTGGTTATCTAAACACTTCTCCATGAAGGACTTGGGAGAAGCATCCTATATTTTGGGGATAAAGATCTATAGAGATAGATCTAAAAGGATGCTTGGTTTATCCCAAGGAACGTACATTGATGCAATGCTAAAGAGATTTAGCATGGAAGATTCCAAAAGAGGACTCATGCCGATGAGCCATGGAATACATCTCTCCAAGAAACAGGCCCCAAAGACACCTGAGGAGAGAGACCGAATGAGTAAGATCCCTTATGCTTCTGCAATAGGATCTATCATGTACGGTATGATATGTACTAGACCGGATGTTGCTCATTCACTTAGTGTAATGAGCAGATACCAGTCGAATCCAGGAGAAGAGCACTGGAAGGCAGTGAAGAATATCCTAAAATACTTGAGAAGGACTAAGGATATTTTTCTTGTCTACGGTGGGTCTGAATTAAAACTCGAGGGCTTCACAGACTCAAGTTTTCAAACGGACCAAGATGACAGTAAATCTGTTTCGGGGTATGTTTTTACCTTGAACGGAGGCGCAGTGAGTTGGAAGAGTTCCAAGCAGCAAACAGTTGCTGATTCAGTGACAGAGGCAGAGTATATAGCTGCAAGTGAAGCTGCAAAGGAAGCTGTTTGGATGAAGAAGTTCATAACTGAACTTGGTGTGGTTCCTAGCATTGGAGAAGCAGTTCCCATTTACTGTGACAACACAGGAGCAGTTGCACAGGCTAAGGAACCGAGGTCTCATCAGAAATCTAAACACGTGTTGCGGCGATTTCATTTGATCAGGGAGATCATTGAAAGAGGAGACGTCACCTTGGAGCGTGTAGACTCTCAAGACAACATTGCAGATCCATTTACTAAAGCTTTAACACAACAGCAGTTTGATCGTCACTTAGAGAAGATGGGTATGAGATACCATGGCGATTGGCTTTAGTGCAAGTGGGAGATTGATAGTAGTGTGCATACAAGCCAATCATGTATGATGATAAAGCACGTACTTTGTAAACAATCTTATTTATTTATTAATGAAATATTAATTTATTACAGGCATTTAATTATCTACATGTTGCTGTTTTTATAATATGTAAATAACCCATAGTTTTAAGCAATGCTTTTAGAATCATGATGATGATCATGCTAATGAGATCTAAATTCTTAGAAAGTTTTAAAACTTAAATAGTTCCCAATCGTGGGATTACTAAAAAGGGGATTAGTAAATCCGGATAGATTGGTACATATGTTGCTTGCTCATTGGATGAGGATGATTGATCTCATGATCATTTGTGTGGAGACACTAAAGCAAGTATGTAGGTGCTTATTGAAGAATAAGTTCACTGAACGTGATTCGCTATGGAATACCTAATGGAGTTTTACTCGCATGTCAATAGGAATTCCTAATGTGATAGTAGTACAAGTGATCCTTGGACTTGAGATCATCATAGTATCTTGTATGTAACAAATTATACTTTGACTTATTCCTTAAGACCTTTTAAGGCATATATAGGGTATGCTTGGGTATAATGAGTTACATATGGAGATAATGAATGATCAATAAAGAATCTACCACCTCTAGTAAAAGAGGAGATATGTCCCATGTGATTCGTTAAATGACAACCCAGGAATCCTTGGCCAAGGTGAAATGAAATTAGAAAGGAGTTTTTAATTTGCATTATTTGGAGTTGTGCATTTTCTAATCGAAATACATATAATTAAATAAAATAAGACTTGACAGTAAATCCATGTCTTATATTTAATTGGGACATTGTATGGTGGAAGGATTGAATTGTATGGTAACTATTAACTCACAGGTTCTTTTATGATTAATGTTGAAATCTATATTATCTGGAAAGTCGTTGATCGCTAGGGAGGCTTATCCCTATTGTAGAATAAATATTATTTATTTAAATAGATTATTAGTTTAATTTATTTATTTAAATAAGATTAAAATTGTTTTAATTGATTTATTCACAACCGGTTTAATATGGAGAACCTAAAGGGTCACACCATAAAAGGAAGAATAATTATTTAAGAAGGTAATGGCATAATCGTAATAATGCATTAAGTATAATTAATTTAATCTATGGTGATAGAATAAATTAAATAGCTTAATGTTTATTATTTAATATTTTGGAAATATTAAATATAAATTAATAAGAGGAGTCTTATTAATATTATTACAATTATTATTATTTTAATTTCTAAAGGAGTTTAGTAATTAATTTAATATTTAGTACTCTCATTTATTCCTAATAAGATTAGGAGACAAATTAATTAAATGAATTTAATTAATTATTCCCATGTGGTGGGAAGCCTAAATTAATTAAAGGAGTTTAATTAATTAAAAGAAATCCCATGTCTAATAGGATTAGAAGGGTTGACCAATGTCTATATAAGAGAAGTCTTATAATAGATATTAGATTGATGCAATTCCAATTGTTGGAGAGTACTCCTTTTCTATAGAGGATAGAAAACTAAGGTTAAGCCAAACACCCTCCTTCTTGATAATTCATCTTCCTTGGTGGATCACCTCTAGAGGCCAAACACTTGGGTGGCTAACGTTGATCAAAGGAAGGAATCTAACCCGGAAATTCAAGGAGATCACGAAGAACAAGGAGTTGAACTAGTACCTGTGGAAGCTTCGTTCTACAAGGGTATGATTCCATAACTTCTTATTTATCGTTTTAAATTAATAATTTGCATAAAGGATGATCCGGGTAATGGTTTTGTAGAAATTTTTTAAACTCTGATATACCATGCTTCCGCTAATTTTTGCAATTTGATTGCGTCACGATTTCGTACAAACCCAACAGAAGGTTCATACTTTTCTTTTGACAGTCAATTATCGCAGCATGGTTATATAACCAATCCATTCCTAATATCACATCAAACTCTCCCAATCTTATCGGAATCAAATCTACACTTAGTTCGTAACCTCTAATGTTTGCATAACAATTTCAATAAACGAACTCTATGGGGATTACTTCCGTATTCGCAACTTCTATGTTCACCAGGTTTTTTAATCGTTCTTGGGGTAAGTTTAATCGACTAACAAAATCATCAGACATAAAGGAATAGGTAGCACCTGAATCAAATAGTACATAAGCATTTATATTATTGATTGGGATAATACCTGACACCACGTCCTTCGCAGCTACTGCGTCCTAGACGGTCATGTTAAATGTTCTGGCAGTTGGTCGATTAGATTACGCAGGTCCACCAATCATCAAGTTGCTGCCTCCTCCCTGATGGCCGCTTCCCCCGCTGCTCCCTTTCTTTAGACAGTCCTTGATTTGATGTTCGGTTGAGCCACAAGAAAATCATCCCTTGATCTTTTTTGGTTTTGGGCAGTTCGATGAAATGTGCCCCTTTTTGTCGCAGTTGTAGCAGACACTGCATCCCTTCTAACACTCCCCTTGGTGGTTCTTCCCACACTTCGAGCATACCTCAGCTCTCTTCTTAAACCCTCCTTGATGACTTCCCGATTGATGGTTATTTCTGTTGTTGTTGTTATTATCTCACTTCCTCTTCCCTAGGTTACTTCATCCACTACTGCTTCCTCCACGACTCTCTCCTCCATTGTTCTTACTCTTCTTCTCCTTGTTATACTAACTCAAGGCCTCACTACCTCCTTCCGCAGTGATGGCCTTATCCAACAGCGTGATGAACGAGTTGATTTGGAGAACTGACACCTTGTTGAACAACCAAGGTTTCGATCTTAGTTCAAAGCGTCGAGCCTTCCTTTCTTCCGTATCTACTTGGTGCGTTGCAAATCGTGCGAGCTCGTTGAACTTAGCTACGTACTGCGCTACTGTCATATCCCCTTGTTTCAATTCTATAAACTTCACCTCCATCCGATTCTTCATGCTCTTCGGGAAATAATTCTCGAAGAACAGTGTCTTAAACTTTTCCCAGGTTATAACTCCTTCTCCCGCTCTTTGCTGATTAGCCTCCCACCAATAGTTTGCTTCATCCTTCATCATGTACGTAGCGAACACAGTCTTCTGATATTCTCCCACATGAGCAATGGTGAATGCTTTCTCCATCTCTTTGACCCAAGTCTGCGCCTCAATAGGATTGGTAATACCCCTAAATTCAGGAGGTCCTGTAATACCCGAGAATTTCCATATATTATTAAATAAATATATTAAATGGGAATGAGTAAGTATTTGAATATAAATAATTTTGTGTTATGAGATGAGTTAACTCAATTATATTAAATTGAATATTTATGATAATTGAGAACATATGGAGTTTGCGATAAACTCGTTGAATGCCTTGTGTGGCACAGTGATGAGAAATATTAATGATTATATTAATTAACGAAGGAATTATTAAGTGAACGATTAATCTATATTAATTGTTAATATAATAATGGTATGTTGAATTATTATTATTACGAGTGATAGCATGATAATAAGTATATTGTTTATAAATATAATAAGATTTATATTTATTTAATGTGATAATTAATCATATAAATGTTAATTAATTATTATGGAAATTAATAATTACATTAATTGATGGGAAATGGATTAATTAATATTATTGTTAATTAATTAATAAGATGAATAATTTATTTATTTGACATTATGAATAACAAAAATAAATAAGTAAGTTATTAATATATTAATAATTATATTGATTGATAAAGGATGGATTAATATTATTAATTAGTATTTAATTGATAAGACAAGTAATTTATTAATTTCTATGTGCAAGCATGCGATATTAAAAGTATAACGTATAGTAGCTAACTATATATTATACAAAGTGTAAAGTGCAATGTGACTATGTTATATATATATATATAAACTATATAGTAAAGCTTATTAAGTTGTAAGAGTTACATGAAATGTGTATGTGACAATTGTATGTGAAGTATACATTAAAATAGTACATCATGGATATACTGTAAACAATTATTGATTAATAGAATTTAATAATAAAGGAGACAGTGTAGTGTGATAATATCTGAGAAAATTATATCGGTAAGATAAAATGTACATGGATTATATGTGTGCAAATTACACTTACTACATTATATGAATTACATTATGTCATTAAAACAACAACCTAAGCATGTATTATATGAGTACAACCTAGGTATAACACATGTGCAAAGTAACATAAGTGTGTGTATACATGAATGTTGATACAAATGCTGAAGTTGATTTGCTTGTCCCATATTGATAGTCACAATCCTTGCACACGTGAAATACTCAAAGCTAGCCTACTCTCTATTCCTTAAACTCAGCTTGCTAGTTATCATCATGAAGAAGAATGGTTGGATTGCTACAGCTTCACTATTCCACCAACTAACCCACCAACTTCTCATTTACCATCATACAATCTTCATTTCCATTGAATTGATTTGGGAGAGAAAAGCATTGCCTGGATATTAATTCTTCTATAAATGAAAGCTCTTCTCCTCTCTTTTCATTTGCTGAGATTTTTGATTAAGTGTTGAGTTGAGAGGATATAGAGAGTGAGTATTTATATACATATCAGTAGAGGGAGAAGAGAGAATTAGCAGCAAACTCATTTAGCAGAGGTATAGAATTCCTTCTTGTTCTTCATTTTCATTTTCTGTCAATTCCAATTCTTGATTTTGGTAGAGATTCATTACCTTATGATTGGGTATTGTTTGATAGTTATTGTATTGGCCTGCTAGTATGTTAGAACTATAATGCAGCTTGGTTACAGTCAAAATTATTGTGAAATTTAGAAATTGGGTTTGTAGTTTGCCGTTTGCAGGTACTGTCTGCTGCTGGTCGAGAGCTGGCGCAGCTGCACCAGTCTTGTACTGGGGAGCTGCGCAGCTGCGCCAGCAGCCTGTTCCAGTTTTTGAATTCTGCTAAGAATTTGTTAAGCGTAGTTGATTATTATGACTTAGGCAAGGTATACTAACATGAGTAACTTGTATATATGGATATGTAGACCTAATGTGAACATGTTCTACTATGGTTGTATGCACGATTAATGAACGGTTATAGTTTCCAAAGTAAACATAAAGTTTTGTAAACAAATTTGGCATGTTATATCTAGGTTGATGTTTTGACCTTGCAAGCATGTTAGGACGACTTAGAAAGGCATGAAAAGTATGTCAACTTGTGTGTATGAGTTTCATAGTGTAACACGAGCATGTTGAACCTCGCTAGTGAGCGTTATGAACAAAAACATGAGTATTAAAAGTAAACTTTGACACGTATGTACCATATCCATATTTTGATTTTGCAAGCATGTCTATATGTCCTAGAAATGCATGTCGGACATGTTAACATATGTATATATATAACATGAACATGATAGGCCTTATTAGTGAAGCTTTACTAATGAAAATATGAGCTTTGATCGTGAACCTTGACATGTTACATTGAGTTTTAGATTCTGATAATTATGAACATGCTTGATAGTGCCCTTAACCTCAATAATGTATCGTACATGTATATATACCATGATTAGGTGTCGTGAGTTAAGTTAAGCATGAATGAAACATATTTTTAAACCAAAAAGATGCTAGTTGCATGTATGCGATATGAATGCTCATGAACATGCCTAATACAAGTTATACGAATGCCTTATGTGTTTAAAAAGCGAGCATGTTAGACTTTGTGATTTTCATGACCTTAAGTTATCAAAAGTGTTAACCTAGAACCATATCATGAAAGAGAGAACTTAGATGGACTTGGGAAGCATGCAATACTCTTTAATATGCATATATGTTATGTGATATCATATGTTGATACTTGAATCTGATCTTTGACGGTTAATTTACAATAATGCTATAACTTGCTAAAAAGAGTATGTTTGCTATTCGTTGTGATCTTATGTGATAATGACGATATGTAAACTTGATTAACCCGAAAAGAAGAACCTTAAGGATAAAAGATAATGTAAGTTATGTCAATCTAAAGTCGTGAAGTGATATAGTACTATACGTGATATATAACGGTATAGTAAGATTGAAGACTAACTTATATGTTGATTGCATGAATGAGATAAAGTATAATGTTAAACTGTATGACTAATGAATATCCTATACGCATAACTATATTACGATAGGGATTCAAAAGTGTTGATTTACTTAACGAGGATAAACTACGCTTAAGGCAAGTATCCTAGACCCTTGTATTACTTTATTTAATGGATATTGTAAGCAAGTATCTAAACCTTATCTCTTTGAATGCAAGTTTCCTTAAACCCTTCTTGTATTATTAATTGCAAGTATCTTATCCTTGTGTTTACTTTATTCAAGGAACGTTGTAAGCAAGTTCCTAACCTTACTCTTTATTGAGTGTTCATTAAGCTTGTGCTATTATTGTCGTACAAGTAAACTTTTGAGATTGCAATTCAGATATTATAGATTATATACTTCATGGATAAGATAAAAGTCGATTTATGTTCTTCAAACTTTAAATCTTGAGATTGAACTTATAATTGTTGTGATCTATGCCATTTAATTTGGCTAGACTTATATTATTGAAAGGCAACCCAAATCAATTGATTGGTGCGGGATCTTGTGTTTGACTGAGATGAACAACCTTCTTTGAAGGGAAATTATATATTGTCGGGAGACCGACGTGCGCACTTTAGTACGATTGAACGATATGCATACCGTAGGATACTTTAGGCTGATCACCTGTTGTACTTATTTTGTTGGATTATCAGTATATTACTGTTAATTCTAGTAAGAGTTCATAGTCCTTAGTGACTGCTCAGTATTCAGTTATCTTAAAATCTTATATTGATTTAGTATTGAATCATATTGATATTATTCTGTCCTTAACGACTGTTATTGAGAACTGTTGATATTTTTGCTATTCTTGAACTATCATACCTTGCTATATCTTTTTGGGATTCAAGAACTATAATACTCACCCTTGTTGTTATATTACTTGTTGAGCAAACTTGTTGCTTATTCTTGCTTTCCCTAAAATATTTCAGTAAAGATAGAGCAGTGCGGACCCTCGGGCACAGACAAGGGCAAGGGAAAGGCTACTGAGTAGCTTAATGATATGTAGAACTTATGATTGTAATAAGACTTATGATATTATGTATTAATTAGGTTTACATATGCTTAAGGTATGTTTAAGATATGTAATCGATGTTTAAGTTACGAGACCTTGGGACGTGAATAAATTATAGTAATTAAATGTAATCTATTCGGTAGTAGTTGTGTATTATTCCGCTATGCGATGCGATATTTAGTCGTAATATTTATTGTGGTGTTAGATTTTAGAACATGATAAACCGAATTCGAGTGACCAAGTGACGGTCCAAATTTGGGGGCGTCACAAGTCCTACACTCTTAAAGTCTTTAAAGTTAGTTACCGGAACCGCTTACGGGTTGTTGCATACTGGTTCATTGTTTCTCCCTCGAAGGGCTTCTCCTAACAAGTCGACTAATCGTTGAATAGGGTCTACTTGCTTTCTCTCATTATTGACCGATTCCTCCGGTGCCATTAGTCTACGTCTGGGTGGCATTTTCTGCATCACAAAATTTCATTCTTATTATCTAATTATACTCTTTAAATGTTTCTTTAATGCAAAAGAAAATTTTATAACGTGTTTATGAAATAAGAACATTTATATTCATATGCTAAATCATTACATCGATATGATCATTTCCTAGCATACTTCTATAAATATCAATATATATCCCCTACTATCACAAAAGATGGGGAATCACTGACATGCTACCCCTCTAACATGAACCTACTCGGGGTTTATATAACTATCCCATATCTCACACAAAAGATTGGGATTACAAAACAATACATAAATAAACACAAACTGCCGCTACTAGACTGCTAATACATAAACCTTAACCTAACATCCCGCGCTCCACAGCGCTCTTATATTCAACCAGCCCAATATGCGCCATCAAATCCCTACTCATGGTATATCGGGTCTGTACTTGCTCCGTCGAATAATGGTACACACCATCAATCCATCTCTCCATGGCCGTGCGAAAGGCGCAGCCCATCCTGTTCATCTTCCTCTTCTTGCATCTTACTTCATCCTCTAGGCCATTGGCATTATCATCGGTTCCTTCCCACTTCTCCTCGAAGTGGATCCTCTTCATGACCTCCTTCTCTAGCTGGGTGCGAAGAGCCTCTTTTTTTGTCTTCTCACTTAGTTCCCTCTCCTTAAACTGTTCTAGTTTCCCTACCAGCTCCACATTCCGGGATACCAAATGGTGTATTAGAGCCCCTAGTTGTGTTCCTACTTCCTTGCAATATGCAAGCTCCACTTCCAACTCCTACATTTCAAGCTTCGTTGTATGTTCCTCATCCTTTAGTTTCTGTATCTCAGTCTTTCTATCACTGAGCCTTAGAATCTAGCTCCTCCACTCTACATTCCAAATCCAAAATTCGCTCCTCATATTCTCCCAACATCCAATCCTCGAACGTGGTCTCGTCAAAATCTTTTGCGGGCTCATCCTCCATGGGTTCCTCCTCGGGATTCTACTCTACGGGATCTGGCTCTATCTCCCCGTCGTCCTCATCCTCGATAGGGGCCACTGTCGATATGGGCTCAGCTACCAAAGGTGCCTCGTGCACCAGGTGTATGTCACATGGCTCCTCCTCTACCACTCTACTAGGTCCTCCCAAATCCGACATCCTACAACCACAAACACAAGACAACAAACAACAAACTCCATTAGAATGTCAAATAAAACATAAATTCATTGTATGTAATGAAAATATATTTCATAACGCCACTAACTCTCTAGGAACACTCTACAGAGTTTTATCTCCTTCTATTCTCTAAGTTCTTCTATGTTCTTCTAAGGTTATAGTCTAAGGATTCTCGCTCCTAAGGTTTATAACCTAACGCTTTGATACCAACTTGTGACGCCCCCAAATTCAGACACTAATATCTCGAATTCGGTGCTTCACGATCTAATTCTAATAATACACTAATAACTCATACAGCGGAATAATAGAATAATTTACATTGATTTAATATAATTATTCTCGTCCCAAGGTTTCACAACCATTACTAGCATATTACGTAACTTAAGTTCAAACATAACTTAGTACATAATATTAAATAAGTCTTATTACAACAGGATAATAATAAACTTCTAACTTAAAGGAACAAAACTACTCCATAGCCTTGTCCTTGCCCTTATCCTTGCTTGATGATTCACCACGTTCTGCCTTTACTGAAAGGTTTAAAGAAAGCAAGAATGTGCAAAAAATTTGCCCAGCAAGTAATATAGCAATAAGGGTGAACAAGTATAAAGTTTGAAATCTAAGGGATATAACAGTAAATAATAGTTTAGGAATAACAAGAAGTATCAATTGTTCTAAATCTATCATTTGAAGTGAAATAAGAGTCACTATGGACCGAAAGATATCAACGATATTCAAAGGTTTAATCATTTTAAAGATCAAGAAGATTTAACATTGACCAGTCACTATGGACTAAGAACTCTTGCAAGAATTAACAGTATTTTACTGATAATCCAATAAATCAAGTATAATTGATGATCAGCCCAAAATACCCTACGTTATATGTCGACGTCGGGAAAAAATCAGCGGGTCGGGTCATAAACCGGATCTTTATCTCTTCCTAAGTTATCTCTATCCTCACTCTTTTTATTGCGAAAAAAGGTTTTGAAGGGTTTTTAAGGAAAAGGCCAACATGTATCATGTCGACGATTGAATGTTTTACAGAGTCGCTAGTTGGTAGATTTGAAATGGTTGTACCAACTCAACCGATTGCTTGGACACTGTCGAAACTTGATCTTTGAAAATAAAGTTTGAGTTCGGGGGCTTGGTTAAGTGTGGGGAAGGTGTTAGGCACCCCACAACTCCCGTGTAAACACGGTACTGCATCTTTTCAATATTTCCCTTAAAACTGAAATGCGTGTGTGAATGCTATTTGAAAATTGGGCCTATGTTTGATTTGATTGAAAATAGTGCTTTGCTTCGTTGAACCTATATACGAAGGGTTTGATTTAATTTTGCAAAAGTCTTTGATTTAATTTGCAAAAGTGTTTGATTTGATTGGCAAAATCTGTTCTTTTGATTGAATTGAAAATGATGTTTTGAAAGCTGGTTATCAAATAAAGAAAAGAATCCAATAAGAGAAAAACTTCAAGTCACCTCATTGGGGGTGAAGGAACCTCGATGGATGGCGACTCAAGTCGCCCAGCAGCTCCTGTGTAGGCACAACGATTCTTGGAACCTCCGCCCGTGGAGCCTGAGCTGGAGATGGAGCAGCAAAAGCAGCCTGCTCATCATCAATGTCAATTGGCGGTTCATCCTAAGCTGGACAAACCACCAACTCTACCAAACGACGAGGTGGTCTAGCTGGACGCGGCTGAGGAACATCGGAAGCTCGCCTCCGTCTAATACCTGAGGATACCCTGCTAGCACTGTCGGGTCTATCACGGTCCATCACCTGTACAAATTCTCCAAATCACCTCAGAAAGGGTGTGGTAAACCTAAAACCTGTGGCTTATTATTTAAATCAGTACTCTATGCATCTCTAAGTCCTAAAACATGTATGGGTTAGTCAAAAAATACCCAGTAAAGGCAAAACTGCATGTTTTTTCAAAAGATAAATCCTAAAAACATGTGTGGATCAGTCAAAAATCCCCAGTAGAGTCAAAACTGCATGTTTATTAAATGCTTTGGTTTTGAAAAAACTTCGCCAGAGTCTCCTTTGTAAAATAGACTGTCCGCATGCACATAGGCATGACTAGGTGGCCATTAAGTAGCACACCTTCCCAAAAGTAAGAATAGTTCATATTTATGAATTAAAATCAAAAATAACCTCACATGGTAGCCAAATTACCATGGACATTTTAGTTGAAAATCCAAGCTCACTAGGCCTCAAAAAGGATGACTAAACTGTTCAAAAAAAAACAAAATAACACTGTCTCAGAATTTGACTTTTCTTACATCCACACGTGCATTACAGTAAGATATGTATACATATGTAGTCATAAAATTTTTAATAGATCATATAAGCATACATTTTTTATACATTATATCTAAAAGCCCCCTACGTGGTTTACATACTTTTAACGGTCAAAACTTGTAGAAAAAGGACGTAAAACATTACATGCGCTAAGCTAAACACGTAGGAACTGACGGAATCAGAAAACAGCTATCCAAGCTCCGTGGATCTAAAAAAGAAGATCGAAATTCGTTTGGAACTCAAAATTGAAACATGAAAAATAAAAATCCCGCAGCCTAATAAATAGCCCAGGTGGAAGTGGGCCCACCTGCGGCTGCCGCACCTCGACCTGCAGCCCCCCAGTGTGGGTCCTACTCCCCTGGGCTCGGTTTGATTCAGGTTTAAATGGAGTTTCTATGTGTTGTCAAGTCAAATCTGAAGAAAAACTACTACGCGATTGAGCGATTTATCTTGAAATCCTGCGTTTCAGCAGCGTAATCCGGACAGAAAAAGGATCTCTATGAAAACCTTTAGTATCCATCTCAGAGCAATGTCTGGGACCCACGTATGCAGATTGCTAAAAAGATGCCAAAAAGCGGCATCAAACTGCCAAAAAATCAACACTGTAGAAGTTCGGGTACAGACCGAGTCCAGTTCAGCCGTTGGCTTCAACCCAACGAAGTATCGGGTACAGATCGAGTCCAGTTCAGCCGTTGGCTCCAACCCAACGAAGTATCGGGTACAGACCGAGTCCAGTTCAGCCGTTGGCTTTAACCCAACGAAGTTCGGGTACAGACCGAGTCCAGTTCAGCCGTTGGCTTCAACCCAACAAAGTATCGGGTACAGACCAAAGTCCAGTTCAGCCGTTGGCTTCAACCCAGCGAAGTATCGGGTATAGACTGAATCTAGTTCAGCCGTTGGCTTCAACCCAGCTAAGTAACGGGTATCGACCGATGACAGTAGCCGTTGGAGCAACCTCCGCGAATCATCGGAAATGATTCGGTGACAGAAACCATGTAATAGTCCATCCCCGATGTCGGAATCTGTTATACACATCCTCAAAGGGAGCATCAGGAAGGATTGGTGGTTCAACCCCCTGTGGTAAGCTGCCGCTGTGAATTATAGCTAGCATAAGCCTCGGAAGCATACAAGAAGGTAACTCGACAACCGAGATATATCCCCATCAGAGTTGGCAAAGCTATCACGGACAACGTCATCCCCAGCAGAAAGTGACAAGAAATTTTGTAATGGCTTAAATCTGATATCCTACCAGCAATCGCATGATAATACGGCAGCAAGGGTTATCACGGACAACGTCATCCCCAGCAGAAAGTGGCGTAAACGTTCAAGGGTAACCCTAGCCTCTCAGAGGTATCAAACCTGCCCAACATATCGTTCAATATTCATATTTCAAGTGTCTAGCAATCTTTATCCTGCTCATTTCATTGCATTGCATGAGCATGATAAAGAGGGGCATCTGTAGACACTCAAAAATTCTTGCCCGTACTACTAATGCTATAGGAAGGCAATGTGGGTCAATCTAGTTAAATTCGATCACCAATATCGGTACTCTAGTCAAATTCGATCACCAATATCGGTACTCCAGTCAAATTCGATCATCAATATCGGTACTCCAGTTAAATTCGATCACCAATATCGGTACTTCAATTAAATTCGATCACCAATATCGGTATTCCAATTAAATTCGATCACCAATATCGGTACTCCAGTCAAATCCGATCACCAATATCGATATTCCAATTTTATCTGATCACCAATATCGGTACTCCAGTTAAATCCGATCACCAATATCGGTACTCCAGTCAAATCCGATCACCAATATCGGTACTCCCGTCAAATCCGATCACCAATATTGGTACTCCAGTTAAATCTGATCACCAATATCGGTACTCCAGTCAAATTTGATCACCAATATCGGAACTCCATTCAAATTTGATCTTCAATCGGATCGTCAATCCAGATCCGATCTCCAATCGGACCGTCAATCCAGCTCCGATCTCCAATCGAACTGCAAATCCAGCTCCGATCTCCAATTGGACCGTCAATCTAGCTTCGATCTCTAATCGGACCGTCAATCCAGCTTCGATCTCTAATCGGACCGTCAATCCAGCTTCGATCTCTAATCGGACCGTCAATCCAGCTCTGATCTCCAATCGAACCGTCAATCCGGCTCTGATTTCCAATCAGACTGTTAATCCAGCTCCGATCTCAATATCGAGCCATTAAATCAACTTTGATCTCCAATCGGACCGTCAGATCATCCCCAATCTCAATATCAGGCCATCAAATCAACTCCGATCTCCAATCGGACCGTCAATCCAGCTCCGATCTCCAATCGGACCGTCAGATCATCCCTGATCTCAATATTGGGCAATCAAATCAACTCCGATCTCCAATCAGACCATCAGATCAACCCCAATCTCAATATTGAGCCTTTCAAATCAACCCCGGTCACCAATACCGGGACAACCACAGCATCGAACACCAGTCTCGGAACGTCAACTCAGCCCCGGTCTCAACCCGGGAGGTACATGTTAGCCCCAGTCGCAACCCGGGAAGTCAAGTCAACTTTGGAAATAGTTCTGAAGCTTTACAACATCTCCAGAGGAAAACCTGGAACGACCAATTCAACTTCAGAGACAACACTGAGGACAATCAGACTCGAATGGGTTCCAAGTCTTGGAAACAACTCCCGGAAGTCAATCGAAGGTCATGCCAACACTAAAGGCAACCCCGGGAGGGGCAAAATAGTTATTTTACCAACCCTAAGCCGATTCAATCAAATTCAAGCCAAATTGATTCCACCAAGGTTAGAACGAACTTTAAAGATGATCCCGAGTGCAAACAGCACTTGACAGCTCAACGGACAAACTGCGGGGAATCGAAGACCTGGTTATGAACCCGTCTTCTTGGACCTGGAAAATGTTTTATCCCATGTCATTGTGAAACTCTCGACGAGGGCTTTCTGAAAAGGTATAGCACGCCTCAAACGGACGCTTCGATCAAAAGTTAAAAAGTTTCGACTTTGACCTTGCGTTTCTCGGAGTGCACGTACTTTGAGATGACCAAGTCGGAAGGGTGGGCCCCACTAGGGGAGCCTCACCTCTACCTGCGGCAGCAGCAGGTAGAGCTAAGGCTCCATGGTCTATAAATATGAGGCCACCCCCCCTCATTTTAAAAAATCCCGAAAACGTAGCGAACCTCTGCCCGTTTAATTTTCTAACTTTTTCACCTCTTCTAAACCAAAAACATTTCACTCTAACACGTAGATATACCCACATACTACCACATATCAAAAAATAACCGGTAGATTTGGATGTATAGAGCCTACGATTTGGCAAAAAGCCCGTGTAGCAATCCATTGTGAGTATTTTTACGATCAGCAAGTTTATATTACTTCGTCGTACTTTTATACACTTGCACGTTAAGTTTCTCTTTCTAAATATGCCCGGAACTTAGTTCCGTGGCCGTTTTCGTCAAAATTTGGTACATTTTTGTACATAAACTCAATTTTAGCATTTCTACAACTAGGATTGACGATCCGTCAGCTCCATCAACTTCAATGCACTAAATTCTTTGTTTTGGCAACTTTGACGGATTGGGTTATCTTCCCAGTCCGGGTTTGGCCCTTTTTTGTATTTATTCAACTGTATATATACTAACATTTCAATTTTGTCAAGCCCGAATGTCAAATTCGAGGTAGTTTACTGCTTTTATTTATATTTATGCATATATAAGCAGCCTTCACCACCACTGGGTTCTCTTCCCAGTCTTGGTTGACTATATTTCTGTCAATAGATATATATTTATATATTTTTGTACAGCCTGGATCATTTCGTGGCCTTTTTACTGCTTTTGCACTCCTCACCGTACTAGGTGATCTTCCCAGTCATACGTTTATGTCAATTTCCATTCCAGTACGGGCACCGGTGTGAAAACCCATCGCCCTTTTTACTGTTTATATATATATATATATATATATATATATTTCATTTCTGTCAAGCCTGGATCATTTAGGGGCTATTTACAGTTTTTATAAATATATATATATTTCAATTCCAGTTCGGGCCTGCGAGTGAAAACCCATCTCCCTTTTACAGTTTTATATATAATTATGTATATATATTGCTATTACTTGCTTTTTATTTAATTTAATGCTTTAAATATTCATTTCATATGAATTAGCATTTTTCAGTTACAAAAGCAACCTCGCGTCCCTTAGATCGCTATCTAGTGGGAACAAGACGCTTCGGCCGTGCGAACCCGGATTTACTGAAAGAATCCTCGATTCTAGCAATATTGGGATATATATCTATTTCTGTACAAATTTGAATTGTGCAGGTTTATGGGCTACTTTCATGTGAGCCTAAGAATCGTGGGATTCATGATCAAATTGATCATAATTTGATTCCCACGATGGACAAACTCCGCTGTACAAATGTGTTAGTTCCCAGTAGGCACACAATAGATCTAGAAGGGGGGAGGGGGTTGAATAGATCCTTTGAATTTATAAAGTCTTTTGCATTTTAATTTGTATAGCTAAGAAGTTAGCATATGACAAACATAAGAATCATTTCAAGCACATCGTAATAAGTTAAATCTCCCCTTCATTGATATATTGATAAACATTAATACATTGTTCTTGGAGTTAGTTTAGTTGTAAGTAGTTAGTACATACATAGCAGTTATTGCAGTTAGGTACATAATGTAAAGACATAAAGTAAATGATAGAATATAAAAGACACAAAAGGGTTTTAAGTGGTTCAGAGCCAACTTGACTCTTAATCCACTCTTCTGCACTCTCGCAGGAAATCCACTAATGAATGGGCAGCACCCTGAATTACTAAGATTCCTTCAAGGCCAGCAGCCTTGGAACTTCAGTTCACTTTTGAACTCTTCAAGCCCTTTGGCTTGGAACTCCTTTAGTTCACTAAGAACTCTTCAAGCCCTTTGGCTTGGAACTCTAGTTCACTAAGAACTCTTCAATCCCTCCGGCTTGGAACTCTAGTTCACTAAGAACTCTTCAAGCCCTCCGGCTTGGAACTCATTTAGTCCCTTCGGACAAGGACCCTTTGGCCCTGGCTACTTGTAGTTGTTGTTGTTGTTGTTTGTGCTTTGCTGCTAAGATGTCTTGAAGCTTGATTATCTTGGTACTTAGCAGCAAGGCTTGGTCCTCAGCATTCTGCTTTGAGTCTGGACCTCTTCTATGGTGTAGCTGATCTTCAGTCTGTTCAACTCATCTTTACTTGCTGTCAGCTATGCACCATCACCATATAGGACTGCTAAGGCTTTTCATTGTGGGTCACCTTCTTCTGACCCTTAGCATCCTTTGAACCCTTCTTGAATGATATACAGACATGGTTCTGCATCTTTTCTTGTTCAGCTTCTGGTTCTTCGTGGTGATCTGTAGAGTGGCTCTTCTGATCTTCTTTATGCTCAGCCACCTTCCTGAATGCTATCTTCTTGGCCTTCTTGGCTCTCAGCTTGGCTTCCATCTTCAGTGGCATTCTCATCCTTGTTGAGTGAAGCTTTAGTCTGTTCATTCCTTCTTTAAGTCTGCTTCACTTCCACCTTCGCAGTCTCACTGCCACTGAGACTTGTTCTCTTCAGCTCTAGTGGAACTCGTAGAGTCAACAATGTAGCATTCCAACAACTTGACGAATCTACAACTCAGCAATAACTCTTATCTTTGAAGCTTGTCCTATAAATACCCTTCCATAATCTTCCCGTTGGAAAGTAGCCATTGGAAGCTATTTCAATTGCTTCGCAGATCTCGAGTTATTTGGTGCAGACTGCTGATGTGACGTGACAGCTCCTTTTTAACTTTACTGACACAGCAGTCTGCTTTCTCTCTACCGTATCAGAGATATCACTATTTCATGTCAGGATGGTAGTCCTCTTTATTACTCCTCTCTGATTCCTTGATTCGAATCCTTAGGAGTTGTCCTTCTGCATCGATGCTCTCAAATAGCAACGTTCGGATGTCAGTCTTCAGATTAAGCCGTTGCCAATGCTTCAATCTTCAGATGTCAGAACTCTACTATTCTGATGCAGATGTTCTTGGACCTTGATCGTAGTGTGTCATATTGAATATTACTTTGACTAGCAGAGACAACACTACGATTCTGATGAGTGTTCTTGGATCTTCAATGTAGAACATCTCTTCCTTCATTTGTGCAGTGTTTCAACACTTCTTCTTGCCTTGACTGATCTCAGGAACTGATATTTTGACTTATCGTTCTGACCTCTTCTGAATAACAAGACACTTCAGATTTGTGGCATACCCAGCTCCTTTCTCCTGGTGATCTCCCGTTCACCTATCTTCAATGGTCTTACCCATGCTTAATCACTTCTGTCTTGTTCTTCACAAATTGGCTGGTATCTCTGTAGATTGTATGAGTTCCTTCTTTACTTTGGCAAACACTACGATCTTGAGTGATTCTCAAGATCGTTGTCTTCTGTTTTCTTGATAGCTACTGCACTTGCTGACTTTCTCTAGTCAGTCACTTTGCATGAAGTCTTCTTTTGATTAGCTTGTGGAAGACTTCATCTCGAATGGCCTCACAACTCAGTCTGCATGTTGATAGAGTTGATGTTTAGATCTTCTGTTAGCTTGCATGCCATTCGGTGAGTGCTCTCTGGTACTCTTCATGTAGGATGTATCTTTGTAGCTCAGACCAGAGGCTTCATGCTTTGGATATATTGGGAGTGCCCATTTGATGAGAATCGTGTTGACACTATGATTCTTCCCTTAGCGTTGTTGAGCAACCCTTGTGGAAGCCTTAGTTCTGCTGACTACGATTTAGCTTAGTTGCTGCAGACACTACGATTCCGAGATCAGACCTTGATAGACTACGATTCTGCCTTCATGCTTGCTGCCTTCGTCTGATCTTCCCCGACTACGATCTCTGCCTCCGATGATCATTAGACTCCACTACTTTAAGCCTTAGTTCTGCTGACTACGATCTCTCCCTCCGATGGTTTTCATGCCCATGAGGAGACCGACACTTGTATATATTTTGTGGTCGAGGATGCTTCGCAGCCCGACAAATCACCATTCAACTGCAAGCCTTAAGGCTAAAAAGATAAAATTAGAAGTATCAACAAGGCTTCAATTCCTATGGTAGTGTAAGACCCCAAATTTTATGAATAAGATTTAATTTTCTTTATATATTATTTTGAAATAGTAAGATGTTGATTTGATAAATGTGATAAGTTATGGGTGAGATGTGCAAAGTTTACAAAGTAAGCAAGTGATTATAAAATATTCGTTGTGTCGGGGAATATTCATTTGGTCGAGGAATATTCTTTTTGTCGGAGAATATTCGTACGACGGCGCAGTCATTGGTGGACCCCACAACAGAATGAATGTCGGATATAGAAAGCGACAAAAGTAACTTTTTTATAAAAATAACGGCAAAACTGTTACCGTTAGTACTATTGAAATACTCGGTGGTTAAAATACAGTAATACGTGGTGTTGCACAGTAGCACACGGTATTGCACAGTATTTCAAATTATTGATTGTTACGTAGGAAGGCACTTACTCAATTATTGTTACAGTAATTACTGTTCAATATTTTATATTATTGATTCAATAATTGCATAATATTTTATTGGTTCAATATTTGCTACGTTGATATTTTATATCAATAAGTGCTACTTTGCTATTTTATATTAGTGATTCAATAATTTTCATTGCACAGTATTTCAAATTATCAAATCAATAATTCATATTATTTGAATAATATTATTAGATAGCATTATTGGCAATGTCTAAGGATGTTCTGTCTAGGAAAGGGGTTGATTAATTGCGCGCCAATAAGGAGAAATCCTTATCGGAAGGCCCCCTCTTTCCTAGGAACGGCCTGGTTGTCAATATTGTAGTTCTGTAATATTATTTGTGAATAATTAATTTTTGATATATATGATAAAAAAAATATTTATTCAATGTGGATTTAAACGGAGGAATTTTTAACATGTGACATTTGTTGAAAGTTGGTATTTTATCTTTTCTGATAAAATAATTCATTCAAATATATTGTTATAATATTACATTATAGTAGTATGATGTGATTATATAATAGTATGATTTTTATAATTAGAATGGTAACATTATTATAGTAAATTCATGGTATAAAAGTTACACGAGGTGGAAGAGTGCAAATTGAATTTGAACTCTTATGATGCAAACAATGATGTCATCGTAGCGATGAGGTAATCAAGGATGTCATCGGAGCAATGAGGTAAGCAATGATGTCATAGGATCGATGATGTAAGCGATGATGTCATAAATTATGGCAAAAAGACTATTTTACCCTTACTCTGCCAAGCCTATAAATAGAAGCTCATTTCTTCATTATTTCTCACCAATTCACTAAAGCTATAGAGAGAGAAAGTATAGAGAGAATAAGAGAGAAATAAGAAGAGTATTCTGCTATTACACTAGTGCAGTGTTCAAATTTTTAAGGTAAGGGGTATGATTTCTTTCGTATTCATGAAGAGAGTTATTTTCTTTCAATACTCGTAAGGGTCGTTATTCCATTCCTTATTATTCTGTTGGAATAACCTGTCTAGGCGGACTACCGCATGCATGGTGAAATCCTTTTGTTATTCCATTCTTTATTATTCTATGGAAATAACCTGTCTACGCGGACTACCGCATGCCTGGTGAATAACCCTTCGTATTCAGTTGTTATTAAATTGTGGAAATAATCTGTCTGAGCGGACTACCGCCTGAAGGGTGAAAATCCAATTGCAGTTTCGTATATTATTTTATTTCAGATTCCTAACTCTAAACTTACTACGGTAAGTATTTCTTCTACAATTCCTGAAATGATCAAAAATTTCTTGAGTTTTGCGCTTCATCTAATATCATTTCACTGGAATATTGGTCTGAACTTTCTTTTGAAATTTTTACCTTTTCATGCCGAGTTACTATTCACATGCTACTATTCACTATAAAAAAAAATATTTTTTTCTTCCAAATCTCTTTGATTGGATCTAAGTTTTGATCTTCATTCTTGAACTCTGGATAAATTCTCTAATATTTGTCCTTTATCTCACTGAATTCGTTATTCGTATTGTTTTCATCATCCTCAGTCCTAAATGGTGATATAACTGAATATCTTTGGCCTGTAGTGCAAAGATGAATGATTACCTGATGAATATCTTTGGCCCGTAGTGCAAAGATGGACAGGTGTTGAGATAAACATGACCAACTGGTGATACAAATGAATATCTTTGGCTCGTAGTGCAAAAGATGAATATTTGATTCGAGATGTATATTGATTGATGTTACAGGGATAAAATATTGATGATGGACTTTTAAATCAAAGAAGATAGTAGACATCATTCTCTACTTAACTCTTCTAATGAATTGTTATTTTCGCTGCGAATATTGATCTAAAACGTGTTGTCCATAATATTTTATCTGATTTATTGAAGGCTAACGATAATTTGTTTTTCATTATCTTAGTCATAATATTCTTTACTGGGCTAGTTGAGCTCACCCTTTTCTTCCATTGTTCTCTTCAGGAAATGAGAATATTGCGGGTACTAGTCGGGAAATGGAGTGATGGTCCTAGTTAGAGCTGTAGAAGTCCTCCCCATTTTTTTTATAATAGTGTGATAATAAATGTAATGAGGACTTAGTTTGATTGTTTATATTTTCTACATGTCTGTATTGACACTCACAGTTGTGTGGTCGTATTTTGCACGACCGTTTGATATGAAAGCTTGTATTTGGATTCTGTACCATGTATTTGGCGACTCAGAATAGGTTGAGTATTGAACCTATTTTGGGGGCGTCACAGGTAGCGTAAGGGTTTGATAACCAGCTTTCAAAACATCACTTTCAATTCAATCAAAAGAAAAGTTTTTGCAAATCAAATCAAACACTTTTGCAAATCAAATCAAAGACTTTTGCAAATCAAGTCAAACCCTTCGTATATAGGTTCAACAAAGCAAAGCATTACTTTCAAATCAATCAAACATAAGCCCAATTTTCAAACAGCATTCACACACGCATTTCAATTTTAAGGAAAATATTGAAAAGATGCGGTACCGTGTTTAGACTGGAGTTGTAGGGTGCCCAACACCTTCCTCACACTTAACCAAGCCCCCGAGCTCAAAACTTTATTTTCAAAGATCAAGTTTCGACAGTGTCCAGCAATTGGGCCTCTTTTAAACAAAACTCGATTGAGTTGGTACAACCATTTCAAATCTACCAACTGGCGACTCGATAAAACGTTCAAATCGTCGACATGATACATGTTGGCCTTTTTTCTAAAAAATCATTCAAAACCTTTTTCCTAAATAAAAAGAGTAAGGGTAGAGATAACTTAAGAAAAGAGATAAAAGATCCGGGTTGTGACCCGACCCGCGAATTTTTTAACCGACGTCGACACCCTAATCAAAATAAGACTCCTCTTATCAATAGAAGTAGGCAACCCTCCTAAACATTGTAGGATTAGGGTTTCATATTAATTAATTAAACTCTTTTAATTAACTAGGCTTCCTAATCTTATTATGAGCAATTAATTAAACTCCTTTAATTAATTTACCTCCTAATCTTATTAAGAATATGGGAAAGTACTTTAATTAATTAATTCCCCAACTCCTTTAGAAATTAAACTAATAATAATAGTAATAATAATAATAATAATCCTCTTATTAATTTATATTTAATATTTCAAAAATATTAAATAATAAATAATAAATATTAAGTTATTATTTTATTTTATCACCATAGATTAAATTAAATACACTTAACTTATTATTACGATTATGTCATTTTTTTCTTAAATAAATATTCATCCTTTTATGATGTGACCCTTTAGGTTCTCCATATTAAACAGGTTGTGAATAAATTAATTAGAACAATTCTAATTTTATTTAAATAAATAAATTAACTATTAATTCATTTAAAAAAATATTTATTCTATAATAAGGGTAAGCCCCCTTAGCGCTCAACGACTTTCCAGATAATATAGATTCCAACATTAATCATAAAAGAACCTTTGAGTAAATAGTTACCGTACAATTCATTCCTTTTACCATACAATATCCCAATTAAATATAAGACATGGATTTACTATCAAATCTTATTTTATTTAATTATATGTATTCCGATCCTAAATGCACAAACTAAGATAATGAAAATTAGAAACCACTTTCTAATTTCATTCTGTCTTGGCCAAGGACCACTGAGTTGTCATTTATCGAATCACATAGGACATTCACTTTTTTTACTAGAAGTGGTAGATCCTTTATTGATCATTCATTATCTTCATATATAATTAATTATACCCAAACATACCCTTTGATATACCCTCAGGGTCTTAAGGGACATGTTAAAGTACAACTCATCATACATAAAATACTATAATGATCTCAAGTCTAAGGATTACTTGTACTACTATCACTAAAAGAATTCCTATTGATAGGCGAGTAAAACTCTATTGTATATTCCTTAGCGAGCCACGTTCAGTGTACTTATTCTCTAATAAGCACTTACAAACTTTCTTTAGTGTCTCCACACAAATGATCATGAGATCGATCATCCTCTTTCAAAGAGCAAACAACGTATGTACCAATCTATCCGGATTCATTAATCCCCTATTTAGTAATCCATCGATTGGGAACTATTTTAGTTTTAAGCTATCTTAGAATTTAGATCTCATAATAGCATGATCATCATCAGGATTATAAAAGCATTGCTTAAAACTATAGGTTTATCACATTTAAATATAACAACATTATGTAGATAATATAAACGCCTTTAAATAAATAATTCTTTTATTAATAAATAAAAAAGATTGTTACAAAGTATATATTTTATCATCACACATGATTGACTTGTGTGCAAACTACTTTCACAAATACCCCCAAACTTGAATCGTTGCTTGTCCTCAAGCAAAACACTAAGAACACAAATTAGAAAGATTTAATCTTTAACATTGAACTACTTAAGCAATGAATCAATATGAATTTGAACAATGGCCTCAAAGGTTACAACAAAAGATAACCCAAAGAAAAGTTCAAAGCAATGCCATGTCTAAAATTTTAACAAATTCGTTAGTTTCACATCTACTCATAATCCTTTAAGTGCGTGTGTGCATCCAAATGTTCAAAATAAGTAATGATTTTGATAAGATCATATAAACAAATACTCATAAAAGATTTTTAAAATCAACACTAAAAACCTTCTTATCACATCAATCTCCGCTAATAAATGCAAAACACAAATTTTTGAGAATCAAACGGATATTTAAACATTTAAGCACACATGAATCCTTCCCAAGTATTTCAAAAACACATTTTTTTCCATTATTTCTTTTTTTTTTCTTCTCTTTTTAGTGAGTGCGTTTTACGCTCCTACTCACTTCCCATTAAGCGAGTGTGTTTTACGCTCTATCTCGTTTCCTCTCGCACGAGTGCGTTTTACGCTCCATCTCGTGCATGTGTTTATGGGTGAGTGAGTGCGTTTTACGCTTCATCTCGTCCCACCACATGATTCGATTATTCAACTCGGGAAGGTTCCAATTTTTCAAAAACACTCCAAGATTTCCCCCGAACTTATGTGAGTGCCTAATTTTCACTTTGAATGATACTCAAATAAGATTTCTCAAGTTGCCAAATAATTTTTTTTACCCCAACTAGCTAAACAGATGGATATATGCATAAAAGTTCAAAAGATTCACAAGCAGTGTAAAAACCAACTAATAAGTCGAAATATAGACTAAGCATGCTTATCAATTCTCCAAGAGTTAAAAACTCATTAACCACCCACTTATCATTGGTCAAAATCAACTTCCATCAAAACATTACCCAAGTAATAACCAAACATAATAAATATCCTCAAACTTAAAACAGACATTTTCCTCAATGGCTAAGATATGAAAAATTAAAGTAGAGGACTTCCCTAAAAATATTGCAATTTTCCTCCTTGTCTGCTAAGTCTGAAGAATAGGTTAGGCAAATTGGAATGAATCGAGCACCACACTTGAATTGGACTTGACTAACCAGTGAACACAATAGAAGCAAGTTTATTAAATTCTAATATATACAAATTTATTAACTACTAAAATCAAAAATTAAAATTTAAACTTGGGTTGCCTCCCAATAAGTGCTTGTTTTAGAGTCGTCAGCCCTACTACTTCAATTTCCTCTATCCAATTCTCCTTCGAAAATTAAGGAACCATCCCTCCATCCATCGGTAGTAACGTAACTTTCGAGGGCTTCGCTTCAATAAAGGTCATCGTTTCAAGTTCACCTAGCTTATTACTTTTATATAAAATCTCTTTTATGAATTGCAAATAGCTAGGCATTTTCTCCATTGTGTCTCTGAACGAAATATTGAATTGAAGCTTCTTGAACACAACTGGGTCTTCATCCATCTTCTCATGGACCCTTATCTCATTCCACCATGGGTGCAAAGTTATACTGGCTCCCATGTCACATAGAGCTCTACCTACGGAATGACTACCATTTGTACACGGGTTTGCAATG
Source organism: Panax stipuleanatus (assembly GCA_020205555.1). NCBI lineage: Eukaryota > Viridiplantae > Streptophyta > Magnoliopsida > Apiales > Araliaceae > Panax > Panax stipuleanatus. The sequence goes on along the minus strand of CM035123.1, from coordinate 11,205,497 downwards.
CTATCCGGATCCTTGAGTTTTGGTGGAAGAGGCTCATTGGGCACTATTGAAATTAGCTTAACAACATTGGAATTCAAGGCTAGACCCTCTCCGCCTCCTTTTCCTGCTCCCCACTTGTCTCCTCCTTTTCAGCAACCATGACTATTGGCTCGGGTACTCCATCGGTTTCAGGAACCATATTACTTGGCAATTCACCTTGAGGGCGATTGTTAATGGCATTTACCAACTCCTCAATCTGATTCTCTATATTTATCAAAGTCACTTCATGACTATTTTTCCACGTCTCATTCTCTTTTATGTACTTAATCAGAAGCTCTTCCAGTTCTGGTTTCTAATTCTGTTGTGGGGGTGGTTGCTGGCAAGAGAAATTCGAATGATATTCCCAATCTTGTTGATAGTTGTTGGAATAGGCATAATTGTTGGGATAGTCATCGAAGTTGCCACCATACTGTATTGACTCGAAACTGATGGCGCATTGTTAACTCGAATGGTTTCCAGCACAATAATCACAAATCTCCGCTACACTTTGAATAGGTTATGCTGCCAAAGCGTGGATCTTCCTCGAACGTGTCTCCATCAGTGCTGACAACTCATCGAATACATAAATCCCTGCCGCGTTTGGCTAAGTCATTCTCGTATAAGGCCATTGATAATTGTAGTTAGCCATGATGTACCTCGTAAAGAAAAGAAAGAATTTTTTTTTAAAACAAAACAAAAAAATATTTAAATAAACTAAATTGATAAAAAATAATAACGAAATAATTATTAGAACCGTTCCCCGGTAACGGCGCCAAAAACTTGTTGTCCGATTTATATAATGACAAATACGCGCAAGTGCACACAGTTAATCAAGTAATAAAGTGATAAGAAAGGTTTTCAAACCCACAGAGAACAGTTACTAAGAATTAATCTAATTACCAAGTTTTTACCAATTTAACCCACTTAAGCAGTCACTCTAGTTGAATTGTGAAATTATTTTAAATAACTGTAAATAAAAATCAATTAACTAATAATTATTGATCACCAGATGATAAAGACATAGGAATATAATTTCCCCAATTACTTCGTAATAATTTCCTTATCTTATTCCCACATAATTAATCCAATAAGTTGCTAACTAGGATTTCCTATCAATTTATTAACATATTTCAATGACTAATAAAAAGATCTATTCCAGTTATTTTGCTATTTTCATGCAAGACACTTAAAATAAATTCATTAAGCACAAATTCCTATCACAGTCACGCATGACATACAAGTACTTTCGTCTCATATACTATTATGTTATCCTTAACAAGAATTTACAAATTCATATGTTATCATAATCAGATCTAATCTTAGATTTCCTCTTTTAATTCCATCTAGGATATCAAATTAACTGCTAGCTAGACAATTAATAATTAAGCGCAAGATATGATAATCAACTCCATAAGATCAACAAATAAAAACAATGATAACTGAATTAAAGCATTGAAAAAGGTTCCATTGTACTCCTAATTGAGAATTTAGTTCATCATCATAATAGAAACTAAAAGATTAAAATTAAATAACATCTCAAGTACAGATAATGAATAAAAGAGAAGAAGAAAAACTATGTCGATGAACTCCAATCTTCGTAGCTTCAATCTCCGTTTTGCTATGTTGTCCAATGAAATCTCCAAGTTCTAATAGAAGTGGCTCTCAATAAATTGCAGTCAAAAGTCCCTAATCTACTCCTACTCCTACTCTAATCCTAACTTGTATTATTCTCTCAGTTGTAAGTCTCCCAAATCCAAGTTATAATCAAGTATTTATAGTCTTAAGAGAAATCCTAACACATTAGGCATCCCAAAATCCTATTACAACTCAACTTGGACATCATAACACCCATATAAGCTCTCTCCCCACCTTCCGGCGTGCCCAGCACTGCTCCTAAGACAATTTGGGCATGCCCCGCGCTAGAGGTGCATAAAATTTGATGGTTTGGCGCGCCACTCACCGGTCAATTTTTTGCTACAACGTCCTTTGGTAAAACGGCCATAATGTTTGATCCGGAAGGAGTTACAGGGTTTGCTAACTATCAAATCGAAGATCTCGACAAGATCTACAACTTTCATTCTTTGAGAATTGATATATTCAGGTTGGACCATGGTCTAAATTAGGCTTCAAGTGGATGTTATGTAAATGACAAGTATGATAACTCTGCTCTTTGATCTCTGTTGATAAAAATTTCATAACTTTTTCATCCGCACTCCGATTTGGACGATTTAAGATGTTTTAGAAAGCTAAGAAGTAGATCTACAATAAAATCCAAGTTCCAAGCCAATAAAATGAATCCAACTTGGTGTTAAAAGACCTTCAATCTTCCCTTCTTTCATTTGTTTACATATTGTACTCCAAAAGATGTCCGGATTATTTTTCCTTACTTCTTCATGTTAATGTCTACTCATAGCTTACTTTTTCCTTGATTCGTCGTGCCTAGCTCGAACCGCTTAGCTCCACTTTAACACCATTTTAGCCAAGTAGCTTCATTTTTCATATCTTTGTTATACTTTTCTTTTTCCTATACAAGATCAATAAACATGTAATAAGGAACGAAAAATACCTGAAAACTCACAATTCATCAAACTAAAGATATTTAATTCATAGGTATAAAACCCACTCATCATTAAGCTTGCATTAAAAGTGTTGTAAGTTACATTGTTTAGCATATGTATATATTGTGAAGTAGCTTGGTAGAAGATGTGTGATAATTAGAGTATGCGTACTTGGTATTACAAGATAATGAAGATATATAAGATATATATGGATATTATATAGTAGTGAATATAGTTTTATTGTGTGTTTATATTTTTACATACTATATTGGGCAAGGATAAAATGATGTGAGGTTCCTGGAGTTTCGGCCTTTCCGAGTGTAGACACCCAAAATTTGCACATGTTGTCTCTAACAGTGACACAAGGGCAATAACGTCATTTCACCTTGAGGTAAGGATGTCAAAGCAAAGATCACGAGGCTCAAGAAATTATTTAGAGTTCGCACCGTGACCTCTAACTGCCAAAATAAAAAAAGGAGGACGAACAACTAGTCAGCGTATACAAAAGGATAGTTTTTCCCCTCTTTTTCTATCTTGTCGGATCCAAAATTGATCAAACTTCATGCCATTGTGTAGCTCTAGAAAAGAGATTTTTGGATTGGTATGAGACATTCTTTAACTCACCCTGGTTTGAAAGTTATGGACATTTCAATGCACAACATGAAAAACCGACGGCGTGACACGAAAAACGAAGCATGTGGGCCCCACCTCCAGGCTACGGCAGGTAGACCTACGGTTGCCACAAGTAGACCTGCGATAGGCCTAGGAGGCTATAGAAGGGTGATTTTTCTCATTTTTTTAGAGAATGAGGCATTTTAGGGGGAGAAAATGTGTTATTTAGAGAGAGAGATAGAGAAAGTAAGAAAAAACCCTCTTTAAATTAGATCTAAATCTAGTTTTTCTCATCAAATCTCCCATCAATCTATAGTTAAGCAATCCATATGAGACTTAAGGAGGAAGTAGCTCCCACTCCCAAGGTCCATTTCTAGTTTCTAGACTCGTTTTTACTTACGTTTACGATTACGTTGTTCGGGCTTTGTTTTGTCTATTTCATTTTGTCATTTTAAGGCTCTCCTAGCATCCTAGATCATATCTAATGGTGTTTGGATACTATTTTGAGTCATGGGTAGTTAGAGAGGGTTTCTCACTATATAAACTGCTCCTAACCAACTTATAAAGTCATTTTAATGATAATTCGATTTTGATATAAATATAGCTTATTTTGTTGATTGTTGTGCTTTGGATTTATTTTTTATGATTATTTCTTTGATTTTAGGCTCTCTTAACATCCTAGATTACTTTTGGAGGTGTTTGAATCCTTTTTTTGGGATTATGGATGGTTAGAGAGGATTCCTCACGGATAAAATCTCCTCCTAAGTAACCGAGGATATCCCTTTAGTAATTTCTCAATTGATTTCGACATTGATTTGACCGCTGTTATCAATATTTTTTGTTTCAGAGTTGTTTTCTCTTAATTTCTAGGTCACCTAAGTATCCTAGATTAATATTTAGTGGTGTGAGGATCCTACCCTTTGGCCACAGAGGAATTTTCATAAATGTAATCTCCTTCTAGCCAATCTAGGATATATGTTCGATTAGATCTCGATATATTATTTTTAGATCTATGGAATCTTAGATCTATGGGTCTCTTTCCCTAGATTCTAATTTCACTTGATAGATCTCGTTGATATATGATAGATCCTTGAGATTTCGATAGTAGTTGGTGATATAATTCGATTCGTACGATATAGGTAACGATATAATTGTGATATAATTGATTTGTTATGCGATCTATGGACTTAGGATTTATGAAAGTCATTTCCTAAACTCTAAACTCCATTTATGGATCTCAACGTGTTAGTGGGAGTGATTACGAATTATGTAAGCCTAAGAATGAATTCAAGGCCCTTAAACATCATGTTTAATGGGAATCGAATGATATTCCCACGATAACATTGTTAATAGTTGTAATTTTGCGATCTGATCATTGTAAATGTAATTCGGGTCTTAGAACGATATCGAGGATTTCCATCCTATGAAAATTGGATTTAAGACCCCTTGATATTGGATTTTATTATTTCGACGTGCTTGGAGTTATTTTGATGTCTTATATGCCCATGGGTAGCTCCAATCCAATTTTCGATGCTTGATTTTACCTTTCACCATATGAAAACGAGTTTCAAATGAAATTACAAAGATCTTTTAAAAATGAATCAAACTAGGTTATTAGATTAATTCTAAACTAAAATTGGAAGTAATGGAGAGCCTTGATTCCTATTTGACGAATGGTTTGAAAATAACGTTTTCTCTAAACATCACTTATTTCTCTTTGAATGAAACTAAAGCAAAACTTTTTCTTCAAATCAAATCCTTCGTGCATAGGTTCAAAGAGGCTCAAAAGTTACTTTCAAGATAATGCACTCACAAAATTTTGACGACCTTAGGAGACAAGACCATATGTTTTACTATTCAACTTAAATTTAGGAGACGATACTCTAGCTTTGGACTTAAATGGCATAGGAGACGACACCTTATGTTTTACGATTCGACTCAAATCTAGGAGACGATACCCTAGCTTTCGACTTAGATGACATAAAAGACGATACCTTATGCTTTACGATTCGACTCAAATCTAGGATACGAAACCCTAGACTTTAACTTCAAATTACAAAATCAAATTGGCTCTAGGAGACGATGCCTTATATCCGCAAAGGCACAATTCATATAGGCACAGAACACAAACACACACCTCACAACCCTCAAGGCAATTTATTTTTAAGTAAAACATTAAAAAAATGGTAACTGTGCTTCACGAAAGTCGGGGGTGCCTAACATCTTCCACTCGCTTAAAAAAACCCTTGAACTCTATGAATCTTAGTTGGAGACCAATTTTACAGAGTAACATAATGGGTCATCTCGATTATCTAAACTTTAAAATCTAGATGAGTTGTTACATTCGTTTAAATCTTTACTAACTGACGACTATGTCTAATTGACTCACTTTAAAATCAAACTTTCAAACCCCGTCGACATTAAGTCGATTTTTCCAAAAATCACCCATAGAAATCACGATCTCTAAAATAACCTAAAACGAGAAAAAATTCCAGCGTTGATAGATGGCGACTCCGCTGGGGACTTTTTAAGAGGGCTTAAGCCCACATTCAATCTTTATGTTTTCCTTTTATAATCTGTGTGTCGTGTGAATAAGTTGATTATATGGTTATAAAATGCCTTGTTTTATTCTCGATTCCTATATTTTAGTGCTTCGCACAATGTCATCATATGCATACGGTGAGGAACGGTGAATGTATGTGAATATATGGGAATGTATGTGAATATATGGAATATATGTTGTGTGTGTAATACTCGTGAATTTTGTAAATAATATTAATAATAAAAATGAGGATGTTTAAAAATTGTTTATGTGTGTGCATATATATATATATATATATATATATATATACACTAATATGTTATGAAACTTAATAATTCAACTTGAATTGAATTGAGTATGAGATGACTGAGAAATATAATAATGATAATGATAAGCTTGATTATAATTAATTAAGCTCAAGTGATAAGCCTTGTGTGACATGATTAATTTTTTAATTGAATTAATTAAGAAATGATTAAATAAGATATTGGACAAAGGTATATACCCAAGCTCAATGAGAATAATGATATGTATTTAATGTGTAGATATTATAGTCCAAGTGTTTAATATAATGTTACTAGATTAACAATTAAGCCGAATGTGTATGGGACTCTCTCTGTGCGTCTCTTTGGATAGTCTAACAGGAGATTTAAGTTGGCTAACTGATGTTATTGCCATCATTTGGTATTGTTGGGGTTTTATTACATTTTAATTTGTATTGTGCCATAGTCCATAGATGTTGAGTTTTACTTGTGCTTTGGAAAAAAGAAAATTTATGGGACACTATTAAACATATTACAAGCTTTGGCCATTATCGGGCACTAGATTGTTGTTGCTTTAGGATCAGCTACTTGATATTTATGTATTTTTCAGGAAACAAATGAGAAAGTTATGTTGGTATATGTCAAGTTAACTAACCTCCACATTGGTCAAATATTGGTGCTTTTAATTTTTCAGATGATATAGTCTCTGAGAGTAGTATCTATAGATTATTCAAACCATCTAAGAGCAGTATCTATGAAATTCTTGCCTTTCAAGTTTTAAGCGCTATTAGTGTGTGATGTACATATGATTCAGACCTTACTTTAATGATCAGGATTGACATTGTTGAACAAAACTGCACTAAAACTTGTATTGTCTTTCAGTGGGCTGTATAAAGTTTCAGTGGGCATAAGAAACAAATTTGGCTTGCGACACGATCACCTCAACATTGGGAAGAAGATAACTCTTGTAAATTCCTTTTTGCTTCTGTGATGACATTTTATAAGGAAGCACCTTTGTCTCTTGATCCTTCACGGACAAGGTCGCCTCTATAAGTGTATTATTTATTCTAGAAAGGCAGAGATGCCATATAAATAAGCTACTAGCCTACTGTATTTGTTTCAACATATATACAGGGATTATAGCTGAGAAGCTAGAATGGGGGGATTCTGCTCAGCTCAACCAAATTTTACACAGCCGCCCTAGAGGATTCGATCTTGTTCTTGGGGCTGACACCTATATCCTAATTTAGCTTTACATTATTCATCTTGTTCAAGTATTAGGTTTGGGAGAAGTTGATTTTTCTATTTTGTTCATTTTCTTTAAATAGTAAGAAAAGTCGAGGAAAAAGTGGATTTAAATTTATTTTCTGTAATGGATTCAAATGGCAAATGAAGTTCATATGCTTCCTTTTCTCCATATGAAAATCAGAGTTTACTTTAAAAGGTGTAATTATTATTCCTTTTCAAGTTTGACGTTAATACAAATCAAAGGTGGGATAGTCTCTCACTAGTGTAACAACCTGAAATTTTTCTATAATTTTGAGAATATTAATGCATGAAAATCGGGAATAATTTTTTTTTAATTTATTTACTATATTTGATATGTGAATGTTTAGTATATCATTAAAGTGTAAGGTAATGTTTAGTACTTCTAGCGGACGACGTATCCCTTATTTCAATCTAGCCTCTTCATTTTAGGAATGGACGGTATAGATGTTATATGCCACTTTTTTATTCATGATAAATAGATATTATGGATGATTGCCATATATATATATACGATAAGGATCTTAAACTCACCCAATTAAAAGCTCACCCAAACTCACCCCCCTTTAGCTACGGACCGTACGACGGTTCGTCCGTCACTATATATACAACCGTGTCCATATGTTGTCCGTCGCTATATGTTGTCCGTCGCTAAAAGCTAAGACGACGGTTGTATATATAGCGACGGACCAAACCGTCCCCCGGTCCGTCGCTAAAGGGGGGTGAGTTAGGTGAGCTTAAGATCCGGACCATATATATATAGGGCTATATGTATATACACAGCTGTGTATTACACAGTCCGGATATGGCGACAAATTTTTTGGGCTATGGCGACGGTTCACCCGTCGTCGTAGCCCAGAATAGCTATGATGACGGGTAAAACCTACGCTATAGCCCAAAAAACCGTCGTCATAGCCGACTGTGTACTACACAGCTGTGTACATACATTTTTTTCATATATATATATATATATATATATATATATATATTACGCGATGGAATAAAAATTGTTGTGAACAATTTGCTTGATGAGTTATAGGAGGTGATTTAAGTATATGATATTTATATATATGCTTTACCCAATAGTATTAGAATAAATTCTTATACGAAATTATTTTAATAGAGAAAAGATATTATATTTATTATAATATTTTAAGAAAGTAAATAAATTCTTAATTGAATTTCTATTAATGAGGCAAGGATATTATATTTGTTATAATATCTTAAGTAAGCAAATAATTAAGTTTGCATGGGTTATTATGTGTTACATATTTATTTTGGTATTTATAAAATGAATATGTAATAAGAACCTAATATGTTATGTTTTATTTTGGAAATATGTAATTGATATATCAAGATGGAATATATAATTATATGATTCTTAATGTGTAAAATATTTAATGTGGTAAATTAGTAACTTGGGATGTCAAAACTTAGTTACTAATTATTGGATAATTTATTTATTCAATAAGGAAATTAAAAGAGTAATTGAGTTAATATTTAAATTGGCAAATTAGATTAAATCTTTAATTATTCTAGTAACTATTACAAGCTTATTTTCCAAGCTATTTCATTTCTTCCTTTTGCCCTGAATGAGAGGATAGTACGAAGTGTAAGAGCTACTCTATATTTCATCTTGGGCACCAAGAGGTTGGGTTGACAAAAATTGGTGGAAGTCTTCCCATCTCTTCCCATAGCCGACTCTCATATTGCTTGAGATTTGAAAATTTTCCAATATGTAAAAGTGGTAAACTATAAGTTTCATAAGGCCATAGCTAAATTGGGTTCAAGAATTAGATAATTTGGAAGATAACAAAGCTTGAATTTATTGAAGTTGGAGAGCATAAGGTATAAATTCCTATTCAATTTTTAGTTTTATTCAAGAGATGTGACTATGTAAAGATTACTTATAACTGTAAGTTGCATAACTAAATAGGATTTAACTTTCTCAGAAATAAGAAGCCAAATAGGATATAGAAGTCACAAGTCAATTTGAACTATATATAGATCCTCTAGAGTATCAAATCTTCTGTGTAATCTTTCGTCACGTGACATGGGCCCACCAATCTCCCGGACCCATCAAACCACACTCCAGCAACCACACTTACATATAATAAATAAAATGAATGAAAAACAATAAAAACCTTGCCCTATTTTTTTTTCTTGACAAGCTTAACAATCTGTGCAAAGTACGGGTAAGTTTAATAACAACTTATCAAGTAAGTTTTTAAATATGACATTTGAGTAGGGGTGAGCGTGGTGCGGTTTGAAGTCCAAACCGCACCCAAAACCGCTTAGGTGTGGTTTGACAAATTCAAAACCGCACACGAAACCCCTTGTGATTGGTGCGGTGCGGTTTCAATTGGTGCGATTTCGATTCCAAAACCAATTGAAACAACAAAAAGATCTAAGTCTTCAATATAATTTAACACAGCTCACATCGAGAAATTAACTTAGTGACAGAGTCGACAATGGGAATTATATCAAGTATAGAACCAAAGCTCCTTCTGCCAAACATGTCAAATTCAACATCAAATTATAAAACAGTGAGACACATAAAAATAATTTTAGTTTATAATAAAGGAATGATGCTTTAAAACTAAAACATATGCTATATAAAACAACAGATACCATATATTCAATAACAAGTAAGAAGGTTTATCTAGTTCCCCAAAAATTTAAAATATATTTTTACCTAATTTGAAAAATAATCTATTAGACTATTACGACTATAGTATAGACCTTAACCAATGCATCAAGTGCTCGAACCAACGAATTTGACCCCTCAGCTATAAGCTCCTCCAATAACGCATCAAAAAAATCCGAAATTCCAAAACCCAAATACTTAATTTTTGACTCTATAACCTCTAACTATCTTCTTTTAATTGGTGAAAAAATGACAATGCAAGACTGGGGTTTTCTCTGAGCATGTTCAAGTGAAAAGTAACTTTAGAATTTACTAGAGATAATACATACACACACACACATGGTGCGGTTTTGGTTTTATGCGTGCGGTTTTGGCTAGTAACCAAACCGGAACCGTAAATTTGGTTATTCAACCTACCTAAAACCGCTACATGCGCCGGAACCGTTGGTGCGATTTTAATTAGGTGCGGTTCGTGTGATTTTTGGTGCAGTTTCGGTTCCAATTTGGTTACTTGCTCAGCCCTATATTTGAGTGACATAATAGTTAATCTTGAGTCAACTCAACAATCCAAGTTAGATCACTCGATAGTCCAAAAACACAAATAAGCTTAGAAATGATTTATCAAGTAAGTTCTAAATATGACATAATTGAATGACATTTTAGTTAATCTCGAATCAACTCAGCAGTCCAAGTTGAACGACTCAATAATCCAAAAGTTTTTTTTTTAATGACAAATGACATTATATCTTTTATGGTAAATGAGTATTATTATTATTTTTTGAAAAACTCAACTTTTGGAGTTGTTGAGTCGGCTTTTAAAAATGCCAAAATTTATGACTAAGAAGGCGTAAAAACTTCAAAAAAACCAAAATCTTTTAGGCTATAGAATCACCAATTTTGGATTGCTGATTTTTCTCATGACCAACTAAAATAACTCGGTATTTGCCTTGTTATATTTTAATACTGGTATAGATAGATAGGTAAAAAATGTTCAAAGATTCACAATTATTCAAAGAGGCACCAAAGGGGTGCACTATAAACCTTGACTTTCCCTGAACAAACTGCATGCCATAACATAGTATACACATTTTCTGTGCAACAGCAAGTTCAAAAAAGCATAATTCTGTTGGCCTTTCTACAAAGAAATAAGGAACAAACATGACATAGTTCTAGCTGCAGGCTAAAACCTAAGAGAAGAAAAATAGAAGAATCGAATATTAATAATTTTAATAATTTACCATATCGATACAGAAATGTGATACATTACAGAAATGTGTTTTTCATTCATATTTTAGCTTTACACAATAGACCAATTCTTTCCCACTAATCTAGTTAGTCTCACTAAATTCCTGTCTAAAATCCTACGCGATAAATATTTCAGTAATTAGTTTCAGCAGGATGGAAACTTGATAAAGAATGATTTCCAACAAAACCGCAAACCATCTTTGGACATCTGAATAATTCACAGAAACTTCCCAATAGGATAAAGATTTCATATCGCATCCGGTTGTTCCTATTTTATCACACTACACTATCCTGTTTTAAAGGTGTCGAATCTTCTACAATGCATGAAGTATCAGCCATCACCTTTAGGCCTTTGCCCTAAGCAGAAATAAGTAGGGCCTCGGCTCGGCCTGCAAGAATAAAAGAACTCGAGCATGTAACTAATGATGGATCTATGACCAAGAAACAACTTGTTTTTTCTTGCTTGATAGTTGACCAAGAAAACAAATATACAAAAGTAGTTTCTGAAATAAAAATTTAAGAAGCATTCAGTTGTCAAGCCATGAATCTGACCAAGGAAAACGTTGTTCACTTTGATATTCTTTCAGAAAAAGAAGAGAAAAACAAAAAGAAAACAGTAAACAATGAAAAGGATGATTATACAACTAAGGAGAGTAAGTACCATGATCTTTCTTCCTTCTCAACAAGGAACTCATAGATGGAAAGAATGTGGATGCTAGCTCCCTGCTATCATCCTGCCAACAATTATGCTTTAAAATTTCAGCACATTAATTAATTTCTTGATAAACTGAATGAAGATCATGGACCTATGTGAGCAGCCGTAGAAAATAATATCGAGGCTATGAAATGAAGAGCTGAGATCGCTCTTGCACTCTGAGTTGGGTGTAAAGCTTGCAGAATAAACACAACATAGGAACCAAGAACTTTTTAATATTTAAACAAGAAGAAATATAATGTCCGTGTTTGAACTTTTGTGTGCCCTTTCACAGTTACCAAATTGTAGATAATTGAATAATTTCTTTATTAGTATTCAGGATTTTGCATGTGTGAAGAAATGATAATGTAAGAAGAACATATGATACAAAAATATAGACAAATACTAGAAGGAAAAACTGCATGATACACTAACACTGGTACCATGTTGATAAAAGCGGAGGTCCATTTTCAAATTGGCCAGGAGCAGACTCGGCCGTTGAAACAGGATATTTCTCTACTTTATAACTTTGTTTTTCCATGAGGTTATGTCAAGTATACTCATGCTAATGATGCTAACAGCTACAAGTACTTATCAATATGTGTATGTACAAACAGAATGTCACCACTGTTTGAAGGCAAACATATGTAATCAAGGGTAAGATAGGATAATGATAATTAATGAAGGATCAAACAGATCTTACTTGAGTGGCTTCCAGAAAGTTTAAACGCATTTTTCCACAGTAAAGATGGCACTGGTAAAACAGAAAATCCTGAGGCAACTAAGGCCCCTATCCATAGACCATAGCAAAATCCTCCGCTCCACCACCCCTTCACTGCAGAAAAAAAATAATAATATAGAACTTTAAAGGTGAAAACAGGTGCCCTCAGTCTGAAATCATAAGAAAACGCGCCAAAAAAATTGTAGTAGTGCATCATAGTAAAGTATCTTATCATGATAGGAACTTTAATGTTATAAACTACACAAAAAGGATGCTCTTTTTATTTTTTATTATTTTGTTAACTCGGAAAATAAAAAAGTATTAGGTCCAGGATACAAATAATTTGAGGCATTGGAGGGACTAGAAGCATAAGACCAGCGCAAATGATAACACCAAAAATGATGACAGTACTAAAACCCTTCTATATAAGTAAGAACTACCAACCTGTTTCCCATCTTGAGGATATGGAATCGTTTGCTCTATATATGCGATAGTTCCTTAAGTAATTCAATACAGAGATCATTTATCAAAGTGTGCTACTGTGAAAAAATAAATCATAACAATTAATAATAAAAACCATAAAGAATCGTGAAAAAAGAAGTGTAAATATTAAGTGATTGCTAACAACAATAAAAAAGGACAATTTACACAAATTTTCAGTAATGGAAAATACAATCTCAATTATATATTCTTTTGATAAGTAAGTTAATCTACTAAAAGGACCAAAAAATAAAAAGTGGGTGAATCCAAGTACATGCGCAGCAACATACATCGTATAGGTGAAATAAAAAGCCCACCCATGGTCCAGATACCAGAAAAACACTCTATACAAATGAGCCTCCCAAAATGAGATTCCTATATTGGGCTCCTATAGCAAACTCTCCAAAAACCCTAAACAGGCAAGACGAGCACGGAAATGCCTCATGAAGGCAGAGGAAAAGAAGGCCAAAATACAATTTAAATATTTCTCCATCATTATCATCAATTTGTCAATCAATTAATCAATTAAAAGAAAAACAAAGTATTCCCTGTTGTTCAACTGAACCGACAGGGGTATCAATTTACCATATTCTTCTGTGTTTTCCTGTCAAGGGGTAAATTGCCACCCCCACCCCCGCGAAAAGTACAGTTCCATGGCATCTATTTTATGCAAACAGATGGACCAAAAGATGATTATACCAACACATTGAGCATGTTTGGGTCAGTTTTTTAAAATCTGGTTATTTATTACCCAGAATTAAATTTAAAAATAAAAAACACAATTTTCAGACTTTTGAAATGGTTTTTTGAGTCCAAAATCCAAATAATCAAATTTTCCAAAATCTGAAAAGCAAAGGTTTGTTTTTTTGGATTATTAGAATCAGAAGTTCACAAGAATCAGAAGCTAAAACCAAACAGGCTCATTCATTTATTTATCTGAAACCATAAATGATATCCTAACCACATTCCTTCCTGTTATATGCATTCAGTGGCATAGATCTGGCCTTTTAAATTTTTTGAACAAGAAAAATCAGAGTTAGAAACTGTTTTAAGGGTAGTCCGGAGTTATCTGCAAGATATGTAAACAAAAGGTCTCAGTGTGCCTTCGCCAACTTTTGGATTATTTTTTACGCCAATTATCCGTATATGACTATAATCCACCAGAGCTGTACAAAGTGCCACCACAATTATTAGTATACATCATGCTAAATCTCCATTTTAAACCTCTATCTCTACCTTTTCTGTAGGTCACAAAATTATGTCGAGTGGTAATCAGCCAATTGTGGAAACTCCCATCTCAATTCTCATAATTCATATAAAGTTGAATGAATAGCCCAGCCCATGAGAAGCCACTAATTTTGAGAATTGACATTGTTCGACTTTCCAAGACTAATTGAGGTTGAATTAGTACTTTGAGCCCAAGTATAAATTAGGGTTTACGTGTGATCTAAAGAAACTGGGAGAAGCCTCCACGTGTCCCGAGGCAGAAGGCTCATGGAGGTTGCTCATTTTGGGATTTGATTGAGGGATTGAATTGGTGGCTAGAAGGACAGGACAATTTGGGCATTACTCAGGTAACTAAGGGTATTTCTGGAATTTCTTCTGAAATAACATGTCAGGCACAAGACCTAGACATGTGCCAGGCACGTGACTATTTTCTAGAAAACTCTATAAATACCCCCTTTCACTTCAATAGCAAGGGACTTTTTGGACTCTCTCTGAACTGAAGACACTCAAGAAGGCTCTCTGGATCCTTGATACTCTAGTAGGGCTCTTGGATCCTAGCAGTTCTGCCACGTGTTACTCGAGTAATCGCTTACCTGTTCTTCTCCCATCTTCAATCAATCAATCAAGACCATACTCTTTGTGAATTTCTCTTCTCTTCAGCCAACTCGAAACCCTAACCCTAGTAAGATACGTTTCCTTACCCACATTTCTTTGGCGACTCTGCTGGGGAGGTGCAGAATTCGTAAAGGGTATGCCCACAACACGAAGCGGGAGAACTATAGGAAAAGTTTCACCGACAACTAACATTACTTCACCGGATCCGGTTCCAAATCAAACAAATCAAGCTTTCCAAGGCACGAATCTGGATCTCGATCAACCCCTCTTAGAAGACGCTTCTGAAGGAAGGTCAACATCACCACATATGACTGATCCACAACAAACCAATGCCAGACAGATAAGCACAGGAAGACAAGGTGAGGAAGCAAGTGGAGAACAAACAACCACGAATGTTGTGCAGTTGGAGATGCTCAAGGCATTAAAGGAGGCACGAGAAGGACAAGGGATGATGATAGCCATGATGTCAGAAATGCAGAGGCAACAAAAGGAGATGGGGAATTTTCGCCAGCAGCTAATGCAGATCCCAACCTTCAAAGCTATGTTTCCAGGAAGTTCGCAGGAAGAACAAGTAGGAGTGGATAATAATAAGGAAAATCAAAAGGCACCTCCAGCAACAGAGAGTCATTCGATTCCAATCATACATTTAGAGCCCCAAAACAGTGGTGATGTACCACAACCCAGAGTGGAAGCAAACCAGTCTTAACCGACCATCATTCCCACTACACTCCAGATGTTTTCACAAGTGCAGATACCGACTATCCCGAGCCATGCCCAACAAACAAGCCAACAAACACAACCAATGCAAGCTTTAAATGATGCAAGTTTACACCGGCCAATCTCCTTACCATATATACCGCCAACACAATAATACATCACAACCCCTCAAAGAGTCCATACAACAAGCCAGTATGTGACGAAGGATGATATGCTTGACGTAATCAACTAACTCCGAAGACAGACAACCAGACCCTCAGAATTGGATTTCACTCCACCATACCCGACGTATATACGGAGACAGCCTTACCCAGCAGGGTATATTGAGCACCCTCCATAGTTTTCGAAGAACAATGGAGAGAAAGGGAATGCAAGAAAACATATAACCAGGTTTGTAGAGTTGATGTCACCGTGGTTGGATTATGATGAAGTGATCAACCACAACCTCTTGCTCCGTGAGTTCAATAAAACGTTGACAGATAGTGCCTTCAATTGGTACTACAATCTAGAGAAAGGGTCGGTCCAAGATTGGGACGATTTGAAGTTACAATTTTTTAAGAAGTTTTTCTATGTGCAGAAACAGGTGACAATCGTGGAATTAATGAGATTCAAACAAAAACCAAATGAAGAGTTGTCAGATTACGTAGACAGATTCAGGGCTCAGGAGCAAAAATATGTGGAGCCGATTGAGGAGAAGAATCTAGTGAGCATATGCAACGATGGTGCCCTAGATGCCTTTAAGCCCCACTTGGTCACTAAAGCATGTGATTCCTTCGCAACGCTCTCATCATTTGCACAATACTTGGGAGGAATTATAACTTTGCCCGCAAGCCACGCGACTGTTACGTGGAAGGGCAAAAGGACTGCTACTGTGGCTTTAGCAGACTCTCAGCAAAAGCCACAAGGGGTCAAGAGGGAAAAGAGTGGAAATAATGAAAGGAACCGAGGAAAGCCAGGAGACAAGTTTTCGAAATGACCAATCCCAGGGGCTATTACGTGCAGTGAGAAGGCATTCAGGGATTTGTATGAGCAATGGGTCGAACATGGAGTTGTAAAACCTCCAAGGCCCAGATTTGTTGTAACAGAAGAGATGAAGAGGAGACCAGACTTTTGTGTATACCACCAATACGCCGAACATTCCACTACGGATTGTTACAGTCTGCGGAGAATTTACCATGAGAAGTTGGCGGCAGGAGAAATCGAACTGGAAAGAGGAAACAACGTGCTGGACAAGCCACTGCCTAACCACAAGGGGAAAGAAACGTGCAACACCATTACTCGTAGTAAATCACCAGAAGGAAGAAAAGTGGAGATGATGGAGGGCACAGAAGTGATGGAGGAAGATTCTGATCCTGGTCTGCAAGTGACTGCGTAGATGAATGGAGCTAAGTTCAGGAAATTTTTCGATCAGATCGGATTGATCAAGGAAGCAAGGATAGAAACGACCAAGGCAATCATCAAAGCTGCCGAAGCACAGGAGACTTGCATGGCAATCAGCAAAGGGTTTGTGAAGACGGTGGAGGAAGAGAACAAAAATCACTTTCTCTAAGGCTGATAGAGGGGTGAGATACCCACATAATAGACCGCTATATGTGACAGCAATAATTAATGGCATAGAAGTGCGGAGGGCGTTCATTGATAATGGAGCGTCTGTAAATATCATACCATACACCATCTTTAAACGGTTAGGTCTGCCAGAGAAGAAGATTGTGAAGGAAAAGACAAACATCACGGGGTTGCCAATCAAAGCACGAGAACCCTCAGATACATCAAGGTGGATATTCAAGTGGGGAAGATCTGGGGACCTGTGATGTTCCATGTAGCAGAGGTTGACGCAACATATCATGTGTTGCTAGAAAGAGCTTAGCAGAATGACTATGGGGTGGTGCCATCAGTTTTTCAGCAGTGCATGAGGGCAATTTGGAAATGCAATGAGGTTAAGGTAACAGCGACAAGGAGCCTTTTTGGGCCGGAGGAAGCACATATCACTGAAGCAGCTTTCTTCGATGATGTCGCTGAAGAAGGAGAAAACTAGATTGCCAAGCCTGATTCTCTAAAGCTAGCAACCTGGGAGGAGGTGCAGGAGGATAAGTTTGTGCCTGTGAAAAAGGAAAAGAAAAAGAAGCCAACCTTAGAGCAAGGTGAATGTTCCAAAAATAAGAAACCTATAGTAGTAGATGTAGAGAAAGAAGAAAAGGACCAAAGGAAGCGGGCAGCAGACTCGGAGGATGCCCGAAATATAATCAACGCCAAACGGACAGCCCAATCGAAAGCTGACAAAGTAAATAAAAGAAAAGAAAAACAGAAGACAGTGGGAAAAAGTTGTCAAACCTGATGGAAAGATAGTGTTCCGCCTGTGACGGTGCAAGGGGGAGGAGCTCAAAGGTACACCCAAACCTGAGGGCTCAGGAGGTGTCCCCCACTCCTGTAGTAATGAAAAGGAAGAATTCGTGAAGTAAAAGGTGGAACCAGCTCCGGAATGCTTTGAGGACCGGCCAAAACCTCAGCAAAATGAATTGGAGGAAGTCGATCTGGCAACGGAAGAAGGAACGCCAAAGCCGACTTACATTGACAAGGAGTTGAACCCCAACCAGAAGGAGGAGCTGGTAAAGCTACTGCGAGAGTATGGGGATGTATTTGCTTGGAACTATAATGAGATGCCCGAGATCGACAATGAGTTGGTAGAGCATAATTTGAACCTAAGCTCAGGAGCTAAACCAGTGAAGCAAGCGCCACGCACCTATGCACCAGAAGTCGAAACACAAATAAAAGAAGAGATCAAGAAGTTGTTGGAAGTAGGATTCATCAAGCCAATTCAACATCCAGTATGACTATCCAGCATTGTACCGGTAAAGAAATCCAATGGGCAGTTGCAAATATGTGTAGATTCAGACACTTGAACAAGGCGTGCCCAAAGGACATATATCCGCTACCCAACATAGACACTTCGGTGGATGCAACGGCCAATCATGAGATGATGTCATTCATGGATGGGTTCATAGGCTACACAATCAGATAAAGATGTCCGTAGAAGATGCAGAGATGACAGCATTCCGTACCCCATTTGAGAATTTTTACTATGTTGTAATGTCATTCGGGTTGAAAAACTGCGGGAGCAACTTACCAAAGGGCAATGCACACCATCTTTCACGACATGATTCATGACACTGTGGAGGACTACGTGGATGATATAGTGGTGAAGTCTAAAAAGGAGACAACCCACGTAGAGGATTTAAAAAAGGTGTTTGAACGTTGTCGCAGGTACAAGTTAAAGATGAATCCAAAAAAGTGCGCCTTTGGGATGACAGATGGAAAATTTTTGGGCTTCTTGTTGCACAACAGAGGTTTGGAGGTAGACCCAAACAAGTCAAAGGCTATCACAGATATGCCCCCACCAAAAACGCAGAAACAGTTGAAGAGCTTTCTAGGGAAAGTTTCCTACCTGAGGAGATTCATGCCAGCATTGGCAGAAGTCACGGAACCTTTTGGAAAGTTACTAAAAGGAAAGACAGAATGGGACTGGGGGCAGGACCAGCAACAAGCCTTCGAGAAAGTAAAGGAAATTTTGGCCTCGGCGAAAACGATGGTAGTACCACAGAGAAGGATACCATTGCAGTTGTATATCACATCTACTGCAAAGTCTGTAGGAGGATTGATCACACAAGAGGTAGATGGGGAAGAAAAACATGTATACTACATTAGCCGAATAATCAGGGGACCAGAAAACAGGTACTCGCGGGTAAAGAGACATTGCCTGACACTGGTGTTCGTCGCACAGAAAATGCGCCATTATTTTTTGGCACACAAAGTGAAGCCTGTAACAAGAACTGACCCAATCAAATACTTGCTGACTAGGCCAGCGTTGGTAGGAAGACCTGCAAGATGGATGATGATCCTTTCAGAATATGACATCAAATGCGTAACACCGAAGGCAATCAGATGTCAGGCATTGGCAGACCTGCTTGCTCAGTTTCCGAATGGAGAATACAAACCTCCCTCTAAGGATCTTCCAGGGGGAGAAGTAGAAACAATTGACGTGGTGGATGAAGACTCGGAGTGGTGGAACTTGGCCTTTGACGGGTCATCCGCAGAAGGGAAAGGAGGAGCAGGTGTGGTGTTAACTACCAAGGAAGGAAAGGAAGTGGCCCTGTCATACAAGCTGGATTTTCCTTGCACGAACAATGAAGCAGAATATGAGGCGTTCATATTGGGATTACTGGCAGTTAGAGAATTGGGAGCCAAGCGTCTCAAAGTAAGAAGGGACTCAAATCTGATAGTGCAGCAAGTAAGAGGTCAATTTGCAGTAAAGGAACCTATCTTGGCACTATACCGAACTGTGGCACAAAAAGTGATGGAAGCATTCAGGAAAGTGGTGATTGAGTACGTGCCAAGAATACAAAATAAACAACCTGATGCATTAGCCACAGTAGCATCTAGAGTGCATGTCAAAGGAGAAGGCTTGGATGTTAAGGTAATCAAAAGAACTCTCCCAACCACGATGCTGGAATTATTCCCCAAAGATTTGACGGATGATTGGAGACATGTCATCTCTCATCAATTGCAAACAAAGGAAGGGAATATATCACCGGTACAGCTTCAGAAATACCGCATCATTAAAGGAGTATTATACCATAAAGAAGCGGATGGTATATTGACAAGATGCTTGGAGAGGAATGAAGCAAATAAGGTTTTATATCAGGTACATGAAGAAAACTGCGGATTGGCAGATATCGGGTTGTATCGAAGGTTGCAGCGACAAGGGTATTATTGGCCCGAAATGAAGAAAGAAGAAGATGCACTTCAATGACAATGTCCTTCATGCCAAGAATACCCTGGGGAGGAGGAATGCGCCTTCATCGATGACATAGCGGATTGGCGAATCCCATATATGGAATTTCTACAAAGTGGTAGTCTTCCTGCCGAAAAGAAGGATGCAGTCACGATAAAAAAAAAGCACAACATTTTTTCTTACAAAACGAAGAGTTGTTTAGAAGAGGGCTCAACGGCAAGCCCTTACGGTGTTTGGAATTAGGAGAGGCCAAAGATTTGGTCTACCAAATGCACAAAAATGAACACCAAGGAGGAGCCAAGTTGTATAAACAGTTGATTTATCATGGTTACTACTGGCCTAAAATGGAAGGGGATTGCTTAGAGTTTTCCAAGAAGTGTCACGTTTGCCAAATTCATGGGAACTTGATTCATGCTCCCGCCGTGGATTTACGGACCTTAGCATCACCATGGCCCTTTCATACATGGGGAATGGATCTTATAGGTCCTATTCATCCCAATTCAAAGGGCAACATCTGGATCTTGACCGCCACTGAGATGTACACAAAGTGGGTAGAAGCAATACCCTTAAAGAGGGCTACGGGACCAGCAGTGGCAAATTTCATCAAGGAGAATATTATTTGTCGTTTCGGGATCCCGAATGTCATTTTATCAGATAATGGAACTCCCTTCATCAATAGGGACGTCAAGAGTCTGATAGATAGATACAGAGCGAAGCATTACAAATCATCACTTTATTACCCGAAAGGCAACGGACAAGCAGAGGCCACAAACAAAACTTTGATCAAGATTCTCTCGAAAACCCTGGACGATCACTAGAAGACATGGGCAGAACAGTTACAAATAGCGTTATGGGCTTATCGAACTTCAAAAAGAAAGCCTACGGGTGAAACCCCATACGCTTTAGTATATGGTGAAGAGGCTATCTTGCCCGCCGAAATAGAAATCCCTTCGGCAAGGATGAGACTCCGAAGCTTAGTCGAGGAAGAGAACCAACCAGCTGCTCTAGAAGCCTTAACAGACTTCCGAGACAAGGTTAAAGAAAAATTAGAACGGTACCATGAAAAACTGCGACAGCAATATAATAATGCAGTGGTACCCCGACAAATTCTGGTGGGGGACTTGGTGCTCAAGACAGCGAATCAAGCCATGAGGGGAACACCAACCACCAAATTTTTTTCCAAATGAGAAGGCCCGTATAGGGTGCGAGAGATCTCCGAAAGCGGATATTACAAAATATCTCGTGTGGGATCAGATGCTATCTCGGGCCCACTGAACCTGAAATGGGTAAAGATATATTATACATGAGATAGTCATCACAGAAAAGTTACACTTTCAACTTTAAAAGTAATTGAGGCACCTGAGTTTAAGTCCTTACACCCAAGAAAGTTACAATTTATCTCTAAGAGTGGCGAACGTTATGCTTTCTCCGACAAAAGCAAGATTTATTGTTATTTTCTGAAACGTTATGCTTTTCGTTAAAAGCAACATGATTATCAATAAAATGTCAAACTTTCACTTATACTTGAATAATTTTTTTTTATTTTAAAAGTATGGATTCAAGTGTTGGTTTGTGAAAAAAAAAATCAAATTAAAGGCAATTAATAAGGCTAAAGAATCTATATTCTGATAAAGGAAATATATGTAAATGAGTTTTTTATACAGGAAAAAAAACTACAAAAAGCCATGATCTAAAGGTCATGACATATCAAACTTAAGAGGGGGGCAAAGCTAGGGCCTCTAATTTAGCAATGGCAGCATCCCGAGCTTTCACATTGGCGGTTTTCAGTGTCTGAAAAGCTTGGATATTTGACTTTAAACCTTGAAGTCGGTCTCCAATTCGTTTGCGGTGTTCTCAAGATCCGAAAGTTGTTCCGAAAATGAGTTATTCTCGTGCTGATACATAGTAACCTCTAACCGTAGTACAACGATCTGAAAAGTAGAACTAAGAAGATCCAGCCGATCACTAAAGGGAGACATGCCAAAGCCAACGGTGGAGAAGTCATTAAGCTCACCGCTAAATCTATCCAAGTCTTCGGCTCGCAAAGAATAGAAAAAAAGACTGTGCAACTCAAGAATAAGGCTCGCAAGTCGATCCAAAAAGAAAGTCTAGACGGGGGTCATGCAGATAGTCAGACGGTCAAGTATTTGTGGAAACCGAGCTATGAGACGATCGAGAACTTCCTGATTGGAAGAAGATATCTGAAAACCCCTCCAAGTAACAAGATTTCCACTTGGATTGAAGGAAAATCTAGTAGGAGCCACTTTAGAAGCTACTTTAGAAGCCACCGTAAAATCACTCGGGGTAAAGGATGAAGAAACAGGTGGCTGATGTGTTGCTGATGACTCCTTGACAAAGAATGAAGAAACAGGTGACTGCTGTGCTGCTGATAATTCCTTGAAATCGTGGTCAGTAGGAGGATAACCAAGGTCATCACTAGACGGTAAGGTGGCAACACCCGGATTAAGAGCATCAAATAAAGCAAGTGACTCAATAGAAAAAGGCAAATCTTTCATCTTCTCTCTCAAAAAAAAAAAAGAAGAGAAGGAAAATGATAAAACATAATATATTATAGAGGGAGAAAGAAAATTAAAGGAGGAAAGTATGTATAGGTCAATTAAAGAAAATACTCACACTGATGGATAAACAGTCGTGAGATGCCACGGAAAGCGGAATGTCAGCTATCCCCCTCGAGAAAATAGGAGCCTCACCGGTATCCTCGAGACTGTCATGAGGAGAGGCTATAAGAGGACGTGAAGAGAGAGCTGTACCATCCACAACATGACCTGAACTCACATCAGATAAAGAGTCCTCAGCATCAAGACTAACACGATCATCATGCGGTGAAGAAGACTCGATAGCAACAATGATAGGTTGAGGAGGCTCACAAGTAGTGGAAGTCGCAGTCGTCTTACTTATAGCACCCGTAGGAAACCAAACAGGAGCATCATCATCCTCTTCATTAGCCTCGGTAATCTGAAAAACGAGGAAATAATGACATGGGGAAACACGAAAATAGCTATATAAATGGTTGAAGGACATAAATGAAAATGCTACAAAGTTTACCAAAAGTTTGCGTTGTCTCTTGACCAGATCCTCAGCTGCCGGCATACTAGAGCTAGCGTTATCAAGGGGGCAACTGTGAGCCCAAGTATAAATTCGGGTTTACATGTGATCTAAAGAAACTGGGAGAAGCCTCCGCGTGCCCCGAGACAGAAGGCTCGTGGAAGTTGCTCGTTTTGGGATTTGATTGAGGAATTAGATTGGTGGCTAGAAGGACAGGGCAATTTGGGCATTACTCAGATAACTAAGGGTATTTCTGGAATTTCTTCTGAAATCACATGCCAGGCACAAGACCCAGACATGTGCCAGGCACGTGACTATTTTCCAAAAAACTCAATAAATACCCCCTTTCACTTCAATAGCAAGGGACTTTTTGGACTCTCTCTGAACTGAAGATACTCAAGAAGGCTCTCTGGATCCTTGATACTCTAGTAGGGTTCTTGGATCCTAGGAGTTCTGCCACGTGTTACTCGAGCAATCGCTTACCTGTTCTTCTCCCCTCTTCAATCAATCAATCAAGACCATACTCTTTGTGGATTTCTCTCCTCCTCAACCAACTCGAAACCCTAACCCTAGTAAGGTACGTTTAGGCATCTCAACAAATCTTACAAGGCTATAACGTTAAATCATAAATGAAGTACCATTAAGCTGAACTAGCTAAATGAGTAAAGTGAAAAATGTTGAGTTATGAAACTTAAAAATTAGAAACCTTCCAAAGTGCCAACAACTTTAATATACCATTTGGAGCATCAAAACTTTGAAGTAACTGAACAATAGATTTTGCATCTAAACGCCTTCATGTTTGTTTTCCCACCGGTACTTTCACGTGAGAAGAATCAAACACCTACAAGATGGGAGAAAATATCATAACCTGCCTGTCAAATAAGATGGTAATTGACGGAAAAGCATCAAATTAAACAATATAATGAAAGCCCAAGGAAACACCAAAATGTTTCTCATTTACATGATTGAAGTAATGCTCATCTAATCATCCCACTTTCCAATCATCAAGGATATGGAAGACACAATTCTAATCTTTAATAGGTATATCTAGAAACTAGACAGCTTTATGCTGCGTTTGGATTGAAAGAATAAAGGTAGGAATGGAATGACTCATTCCTATGGAATAAAAAAAACTATGTTTGGTTACGATTGAAATGAATTGAACCATCCTTTTTTTTTGCTATTTTCGATTGAAATTTAACATTTTTGCCCAAGATTTTATGCCCAAAGTCTTGTGAGTAGTTTTTTTTATCATTGAGTCATGAGGGTCTTGGGGGAGGGAGAGTATGGAATAACTCATTCCAACTAGAATGGAATGAATCATTCCATTCCTTCAATCCAAACGCAGCATTAAAGTATATGATTTCCAACTGTCTTTTGGTTGTTCATTCTTAATTGTATAAGTTGAAAACCTTAAATTTTAATACTAGAGGAACCAAGTTCCTTTAGCGTGCTCTGGAGACAAGAATAAGTAAATTCATCATTTAAAAGTATTGAAGTTAGATTTTTCACTCTAACCATTGGACAAACTTTAATATGAACCATATGACCACCCCTGTTTCAACATCAACAATGTTGGTTCTGCTTTTATTAATCAAAATTTTAATTCCACTACTCTAGAGCTACATTGAGTTAATAATAATAGTAATATTATTATTATATAAAGTATGTAACAAAGTATAGGAAGTGCTTACACAATGCTTCTAAATAATATTCGTACTCAAATTAATACATTTCTTTGTTGAACTGTTCAATCAGCTTGTACCCACGTCGTTCATATAACAAAGCCATCTGGAAACTACATTGTAAAGGATTGTCATTTTTATTGAAATTGTGTTCAATTCCTAAATGCATCATGATGTTAGATATGACTGTAAAATATATTTTACTGGGAGATCCATACTAGGGGATGTAGGGTGTTGCTATTTCCATTGTTTCTAGAAATCTACCGAGAACATGATAACCTACTTACAATTTGAAAATCAAATAAAGATGAAAGGATGGATAATATAAACTGTGCCTACTTAAAAGGTTGAATACAAAATAGACATACAGGTGCCAATCAACGAAAATATCTCACACAATAAAATGATACATTTTTTCAAATGTGATAGATAACATCAAGATTAATATTATATTTTTCACATGACTAGAAACAAGCAAGCATAGCCTCTTCATTTCATCCCAAAACAAAGCAACTCGAAAGGTAAAAAGGCAAACAAATTTGCTTTGAGGGAGCTACTTCTATTACCCTCTAGAAGAAAAGGCAAAAATTTTTTTGCCAAGTTCTATTATCTTGCCGACTTGAAGAATTGTAACTATTAGAAAGTAGTCAAGTTTTATGCTCCTAATAATAACATTTTTTAAACTGAAAGTTAAAAGGGCTTAATGATCCTAATAAAAGGCCACCACTAGTTATCAAATGATCAAAAAGATCAAGTCTTTTGTTTCAGTTGACCATTTCAAGTCATGTTATGAATGCACACAATGTCTTAAATTTAATCTGCTTTCTTGGACTAATAATTATCAAGTGATATATTGTTAGTAAAGAAAACATTGTGGGATATAAATACATAATGTAACTTTGGACCAGCTGCTCCCTTATTTTCATTCACAATTTCTCCAAATTCACTATTCTCACACTCTCTCATCCCAGAGTTTTCCCATCTCTGGTAAGAAAAATTTGCAGAACAAATCACACTTCAAATTTATCAACCAAAATTTGCAATAAAAAGATTTAAAATTAAAACTGATGACTTACCCAATCTGATTTTTTGAATAGAATTATAAGGCTCATAACAAGCGCATTACCCATTTCACATTTGCTAGCGTTTATGAAAATCAAATAAAGCATGCTCAATAAAAACCATTACCCGAGCAGAACAACCCCAATCATCAGTTTTCAAGAGAGCCAAAGCTCCAGAAACATCTGGGTCGACACCAACAACCCAATCGGACCCCTCATTTCTTGAACAAACGTCAGTCAACTGTATAGGGCAAGTGAGAGAATCCAACCAGTTTTCTTTCAACTGAGCGTCAGCAATTTTTGTCCTAACCCTTCTTCCGTTAGTCTTCAAAACACTCTTTTCGCACTTTGAGCCATTAATTAGCTCTTGGGTACTCATCAAATTTGAAGGAGAAGTACAAAAACACCTAAAATTTGCAGAACATAAGCGAACTATTGCTCTAAAATTAGAAGAAATTGAGTTCATAAAATGTGTGTCTGAAGGTATTGGCTGTGCCTGGATTCTTAGAACTTCCATTAAATCACAGACGAGAGGGAGGGAGGGAGACAGAGAACTAGATTTTTAGGGACAAAAGCTTAAACCCTCAGCCCCAACCCCAATTGGAACAAAATCGCCCCTTTAATTGGAACAAAATCTATAAATTGCTCCACATTGATCCCTGCTCATGGCGAACACGCCCCAAACTATCCAACCATGCAACTCAGATTAAACGAGGCTGAGCCCAAGATTGGTGTGTTTAGAAGGACAGTCAGAAATGGTGGTCCTACTCAATCTACATACAATGCCACCATTAAAGAGCCGAAAGGAGTGGAGAATACCGTTGAGCCGCCGACAAGTCTTTTGTTCACTCGTGTCTCGCATAATAGGAGCTTTAAGGTTGTGGTGAAGGTTAAAGCAATGTCTAATGCAAAAATATTGGTTTCAGGGTCATTGATATGGAGAAGCGAAGCCCGTCATGTTGTGAGGAGTCCGATTGTTGTTTATAATGGTCAAGAAATGTATAAGGGTTTATTATGTGTTCGAAATGTAAAAAATAATTGATGTGTAAATTAATGAACAACTAAAAGTTATTTTTTTCTCTCATTCGGGTGGAGTGTTTTATTTCTTTTTCTTTCCTCTTGCTTCTTTTTTGGACATCTACACTGCATGATTTTTTAAACCCCTTGGGAATTAGTAATTACTAAACAAAACTTGTTCCTAGCATTCGTATCCCCTTTAAGAAAATAAATAAGCATAAAAAATTATCTATGGGGATTAAAATAAGAGTCATACTACTATCACATAAAACAATCACATAACGCTCACATACTGTTGATGTGACAGTATGTGATTTGTTGTTGACATTATCCACTTAACTCAACAACAAATCACATACTGTCACCTCGCAGTATGTGACCTTTATGTAACTTATTTTATGTGATAGTAGCATTATTCTTAAAATAAATAAAAGAAGAAGAATAAGGTACTCAAGTTAAAACAAAAATCCGCCTTCAAGGGACAGTAAAAATATAAAAGAGAGAACATAAAAAGGAAACTGAAAAACTTCATCATGAAAGTTATATACTCTACAGGTTTGAAGAACTCTAGCCTCATCCTTCTTATATCATTGGTGGGTTGGTCCCCCTTAATCCCCTACATGTTCATCCCAAGTGCGGGAAAGGCTGTGCTCACATCAGTTGTCTTAACCCTAGTGGCATTGCTAACTTTCGGCTACGCCAAGGGTTTCTTCACGGGCAACAAACCTGTTAGGAGTGCTCGGCAAACTGCTCTGATCGGAGCCATTGCTTCTTCTGCTGCATTTGGCATGGCCAAGGCTAGTCCCCAAAGCATCATGACTTTTATGAAGCAGCTCTTTATTAAATTGTCCTAGCTTTGCACCATGTAGCTCGTCTGTTTCAAAGGTTTTATTAGTTGTTAACTTTATCTCTGCTTTGAACACCTCCTATCTTTTTTAAAAAAATTGTTTCCTGGTCTCTTATAAGCAAGTTTACAAGTTTCTGAAATTGGATGTTACACAAGGGTCTGTTATTTTCTGCAGTCATATTATCTTCACCTTGTAAATTTTGCATATAGGATCTTTCTTTGAGAGATATTCACCCTTTACTTTCTTCCTTAGATAGTGGAATTATTCGTTTAACATCTAAGTCCACTCACAGTAATTAAACCTCGGTGCAAGTCATCCAACTCAGAAGCAGTACACTGTTGGTGCCGCCCACCGCCCAACCCATCCTCTCCCATTAGAGAAGCCTGCCCTTTTTCTCCTTCACAAACCCACCGCCCAACATGCTCGCCCCTTTTCTTTCTTTGCACAACTTGCCGCCCAAACCCTCCAATATGAGCTCCTCTCCTCTTGCTATAAATAGGCAGCTTGCATAAGGAAATCAACACACCAAAATCAGCATTCTCATATTCTCATATACTCCATCCATCCGAGAGAGGAAAGAAAGGAACGAGAGAGAGAAAAAGTTTCTTCTAAAACTTTAAGAAATAATAGAGAGAAGATAGTTCAAACAAATAAGTGTTTTATTTGGGTTCCATCACATAGTTATTGTGGTGAAGTAATTTGAGTTTGTACTCAAATTAAGATATCTTTGTATTCTCTCATTTTATTCTAGTGGATTTTTCGGAGATCGTCCCGTGATTTTTACATCTTAGTTTTAGAGGGTTTTTCACGTAAAATTTTGGTGTCTTGTGCTTCGTTATTTCTACTCATTATTTCTTACAGTGATTATTATTTTTGGTGGAACTGCGAATTTAATCTGTTTGGCATATACTGATATTATATCTATTTAATTTATCAAAGACAACGGCATTTGGGAGGTGATTTTTTTCCAATAACTGGTATCAGAGCTAAGGTTATTTGCATAGTTATTTTTGATAAATTTTATGGAGGAATCAGTCGGAGCCATAATTAAATTGACCTCTTCAAATTTTTCAATTTGGAAGCCCAGAATGAAGGATATCCTTTATTGCAAGGATTTGTATGATCCGTTGGAGCTCAAGGGAAAGAAGCCCGCGAATAAATCTGAGGTTGATTGGAATAAAATGAATAGGAAGACTATTGGTCACATCCCGGTAGTGGATTGATCAAAGTGTGTTCCACCATGTTTCGCAGGAGACGGATGCTCACACTTTATGGACAACACTAGAGTCTATGTACGAGAAGAAGAATGCACAAAATAAAACTTTTGTCATTCGGAAAATTGTGAATCTAAAGTACAAGGACGGGAGCAGTGTGTCGGAGCATATGAGTGAGTTCCAAGGTTTGGTGAACTAGCTGTCCACCATGAAGTTGAATCTTGATAATGAGATTCAGGCTCTTTTGCTTCTCAGTTCGTTGCCAAATAGCTGGGAGACTTTGGTGGTGTCTCTAAGTAATTCTGCTCCGGAAAAGATGACTATGCAAATGGTCAAGGACAGTCTCCATAATGAGGAGACAAGGCGAAAGGAGTTTTGAGACACATGCTCTTGTTGCAGAGAACAGAGACAGAAGCAATTTTAGGGGATTTCACAAAGGAGATAAAAGTCGCAGCAAAAGCAAAAATCACAGGAGCAAGTCAAAGACCAGACAAGGTGAAACATATAGATGCTTCCATTGTAATAAGGAAGGTCATTACAAGAGAAATTACAAAATCTAGTTAGACAAGCAGAAAAATGGTGAGCAAGGAAAGGTTGAGGAGAAGAACATTGCAGCCACAGCCACTGAAGATATTGTGATTCTTTCATTTGGGGAAGAAGAATGTTTGCATGTTGATGATAAGAAAGTTGATTGGGTGGTTGATACTGGTGCCTCGTATCATGCTACACCCAAGAGAGAATTTTTCACAACTTACAAAGCTGGAGACTTTGGGTACGTGAGAATGAGAAATACTGATCAGCCCAAGATTACTGGAATTGGTGATGTTTGCATTCAGACAGGTGTTGATTGCACTATTACCTTGAGGAATGTTAAACACGTTCCTGATCTACGTCTCAACTTGATTTCTGGCATGGCCTTGGACAAAAAAGGCTATGAGAATCACTTTGGCAGTGGAAAGTGGAAGTTTACCATGGGCTCTATGGTGATTGCAAAAGGTGCTGCTTGTTGTTCGTTATACAAGACTCATGTGAAGGTGTGTTCTAGCGAGTTAAATGCAGTTGAGGATGACACTTCACCAAACTTATGGCATAAGAGGCTTGGCCACATGTTATTAGCAAAAAGGTCACTCATTTCTTTTGCTAAAGGTACCGTTTTAAACCCTTGTGACTATTGTTTGTTTGGGAAACAACATAGAGTTTCTTTTAGTAGTTCTGCTAAAAGAAAATCAGAGGTACTAGAGAGGGTATAATCTAATGTATGTAGACCCATTGAGGTTGAGTCTTTGGATGGAAATAGGTATTTTGTTACCTTTATTGATGATGTTTCGCAGAAGATGTGTGTATTTTAGTTGAGAACAAAAGACCAGGTATTCCAGCATTTTCAGAGTTTTCATGCTATTGTTGAAAGGGAGACTGGAAAATCATTGAAGTGTCTTCGTAGCGACAACGGAGGGGAATACACTTCAAAAGAGTTTGCTGAATATTGCAGTAAGCATGACATTCGACATGAGCAGACTGTTCCTGGTACCCCACAGCATAATGGTGTGGCTGAGAGAATGAACCGCACTATTATTGAAAGAGTGCGATGCATGTTGAGAATGGCTAAACTGCCTAAGTCATTCTGGAGTGAAGCTGTTCGTACTGCTTGTTACCTAATTAATAGATCTCCATCAGCACCGTTGGATTTTCAGATTCCAGAAAAGATTTGGAGTGGTAAGGATTTGTCTTATTCTTATTTGAGGGTATTTGGGTGCAAAGCTTTTGCACATATCCCCAAGGAACAAAGATCGAAGCTTGATAATGTAATACCCGAGAATTTTTGAATATTATTAAATAAATATATTATTGAAAATGAGAATTTATTTAATATAAATAATTTTGTGTTATGAGATGAATTAATTCAATTATATAAAATTGAATAATTATAAAAAGTGAGAATATATGGAGTTTGCGATAAACTCGTTGATAGCCTTGTGTGGCACAGTGACGTAATATAAGAATGATTATATTAATTTAAGCAAACAATTAATCTATATTAATTGTTAATCGTAGAATATTAATTAATTGTCATCGTAGAATAATTGTTATGGATGATTAATTAATAATATGTGATTATTATTATTGCACGAAATATAATAATAATAATAAGCAATGTGTTTATATTATAATAAAATTTATATTCATTTAATGTGATATTTAATCATATAAGTGTTAATCGATTATTATGGAAATTAATTATCAATGAGGAATAGATTAAATAATATTATTGTTAATTAATCAATGAGATAAATAATTTATTTGACAAATAAGTAAGTTATTAATATAATAAGATTATATTAATTATTATGTACAAACATGCAATAATTAATAATATAAAGTATATGGAATACAACTATATTATATAATGTGGTGCAACATTTATGTGACTATATTATATATATAAACTATATAGTAAAGTTTATTGAATTATGAGAGCTACATGATAATCCCCATGTGACTATGTAAGTGTGTGGACATTAAAATAATGTATCATGGATATATTATAAATAATTATTGATTAATATAATTTAATAATACATGAGATAATGTAATGTGATAGTATCCGATTAACTTATACTAGTATGATAAAATGTACATGGATTATATGTGCTCAAATTGCATTTACTACATTATGTGAATCTATGTTAGTATCATTAGAATTACATTGTAACTATAATTGTGGCCTAATTATATAGTATGTATACATGTAACATGTTTTGGCATAAGTGTTGTGTATATACAATTTCTAGAATGCTGAGTATTATATCCCACATGGAATGATCAATACCCCTCCTTCCTCTCATTCACGTGAAAACCACAAAGGCTAGTCTACTTCCTCATTCATCTCCCAAGCAAGCCTAGCTCATAATTATATGGGGAGTGGGCACAATGATTTGATTTAACAACCCTTACCAGCTCTCCATTAACCTCTATACAATTCAAATTTACGTTGGTTTGATTTGTGGTATAATCTCATTGCCTGTGTAAGGATTTCTCTATAAATAGGAACTCTTCTCGTTCATAT
The DNA here is from genome assembly GCA_020205555.1 of Panax stipuleanatus. Lineage (NCBI taxonomy): Eukaryota > Viridiplantae > Streptophyta > Magnoliopsida > Apiales > Araliaceae > Panax > Panax stipuleanatus. The sequence goes on along the minus strand of CM035123.1, from coordinate 11,173,148 downwards.
CTCTAATTGCTGAGAATTGCTTGAGTTTGATAAATTGAGAGCATATATAATATCAGTCTAGAGTTGTAAGATTTGAATAGCAGCAAGCTCCATCATTTGCAGAGGTATAATTTCAAAATCTTTATTCTTCATTTCATTCTCTGTCAAAACTTCATTCCTTGTTTCTGTCAAAATCCAAGTTCTTGATCATGAGGAATTGAAATATAATTGAATTATAAAAAGCTTGCTTAGTAGTTACATGGACTTATATACATGTTAAGATTGGAATGTAGTTGTTCTCCATTCTCATTTTTCTGTCAAGAACTCCGTTTTCATTTTTCTGTCAAAACTTAAATGTTTGATTTTGTGAAATTGGATGACAATTGGTTGTTAGAATGATTATTTGGTGTTATATAGTCTTATAATATGATAAGAAAGCAATGTGGTTAATTGGAAATTAAATTCATTTGGAATTTCTGTGTTTGGGTTTTGAAACTGCCGTTTTCTGGAACTTTCTGCCGCTAGCTGGGAGCCGGCGCAGCTGCGCCAGTTTTACACTGGACAGCTGCGCAGCTGCGCCAGCAGCCTGCAGCAGTTCCCTGCCCTTGCTTGATTCTGCTAAGTGATGGTTAGTTTACATGGTTCAAAACAGCATGCTAGCTTGTGTAACATATATATATGAACATAATGAGGTGATGTAAACATGTTGTATTATACTAGCATACATGGTTAACAAAAAGCGTTAGGTTTTTCGAAGTGAACTTAGAAGCTTTAAGAATGGACTTTGATATATAAGCGCCATAGTTAGGTTCTGACTTTTGAGACATGTTAGTATGACTTAGAAACACATGAAATGCATGCTAACTTATGTATATAGGTTCCGTGATACAATATGAACATGTGAACCTAACTAGTGCACATTTCTAACGAAAGCGTAGATTTTTAAAAAAAAACTTTGATAAATTATATTCATGTTGATATTCTGACCATACAAGCATGTTGATATGGTTTAAGAATGCAAAAAAGGCATGTTGACTTGTTTAGATATGTTTCATAGCATGACATGAGCATGTGGACTTCGTTTGTAAACTTTACTAAGTGAAAGTGTAAGTTTGAAACGTAAATCCTAACATGTTATTGCGAGTCCCATATTCTGATAATTTTGAACATGTGATAGTACTTTTAGACTCACTCATGTATGATACATGTATATATACCATGATTAGGTGTCGTGAAATCAAATTTAGCATAAACGAAGCATTTTTTCAACTAATAACTGTGATAGTCACATGTATGGAATGCGAATACTCATAAGTATGCTTAATATAGATACCTTAAGTGTTTTGAAAGCGAGCATGATAGGCCTTGTAAATTTCATGACCTTGAATGACCGTAAGTGTCAACCTAGAATCTATATCACATATGTTTAGAACGAGGGAAGGTTATGCAAACATAAAAGTATTCTTTAAAATGTATACATACTATGTGATATCATATATAAATACTTGAAATCTGATTTTGACGGTTAACTTATGAAAATGTCATAACTTGCTAAGATAAAATATATTTAGTATTGATTGTGGTTTTATGTGATATTAATAATATGCGAGTATGCTTGTTAATTGTGGTAGTCTCACATGATAGTAACGATGTATGAATATGATCAACTTGAGAAAAGAGGAAGTTAAGAATAGAAATTAGATACTAAATAATTGTGTAGCTAGGTTTGAACTTAGCTTGTGTGTTGATCGTATATTCGAAGATATGTGAAGTTAAATTATATGACTAATGAATATCATATATATAGGTAACTGTATTACGATAGGAATTCGAAAGTGTTGATTTGCTTTTCGTGGATAAACTACGCTAAAGGCAAGTTTCCTAACTTACACTCTTTTACGGTGCAAGTATCCTAACCGACGCATTTACTTTATGCATATATTGTGAACTAGTTTCTTTACTTAATCGTTTGAATTGAATTAGCATACTTGAACTCTTATTTCATTAAAGCTATTATTCATGATGAACTTAGTATTGATCTTGAATATTGTGAAAGTGTCTATGCCATTTGATTCGGCTAGACTTATATTATTGAAAAGCAACCCAAACCAATTGATTGGTGCGGGATCTTGTATTTGATTGAGAAGAACAACCTTCTTTGAAGGGGATAAATAATTGTCAGAGAACCGACGTGCACACTTGAGTATGATTGATTGTTATACATAACGATGGTACTTTAGGCTGATCACCTGTTGTACCTGTTTTTGTTAGATTTTCAGTTTATTACTGTCAATTCCTGTGGAAGTTCATAGTCCTTAGTGACTGCTCAATATTCAGTTATCTTAAAATCTTGAATTGATTTATTATTGAATCACATTGATATTATTCTGTCCTTAGCGACTGTTATTGAAAACTGTTGATATTCTTGTTATCCTTGAACTATCAAACCTTGTCATACCCTTCCGAGAATTGAGAATTATATCACTTACCCTTATTGTATATTACTTGCTGAGCAATTTGTGCTCATTCTTGCTTTCCCTAAAACATTTCAGTTAAGGCAGAGCATGGCGAACCTTCGGGCGTTGATAAGGGCAAGGGCAAGGCTACCAACTAGCTTGTCTCTTTTATGTTAAATATTTTAATATTGTATTAAGATGATGTAGTAAGACTGGATTTGATTATGTTTAAGCTTAAGTTAGATTATGTAATAAGTTGTTAATTGATATTATTATGTAATCTATTAAGTACTGTAGGTTGCGAGACTTGGGGGAATAATTATAATAAATCATTGTAAATTATTCTAGAATAGATTTTCCGCTGTGATTGTGTGATATTTAGTTATTATTATTGTGATGTATTACCATGAGCATGTGATGAACCAAATTCGAGCGACCCCGTGACGGTCCTGGAATTTGGGGGCGTCACAGATGACAAATCTACTCCATGCGTGTTTGTTGGCTATGGAGATGCAGAGTTTGGATACCGGTTATGGGATCCAGTGCAGAAGAAATTATTCAGGAGCAGAGATGTGGTGTTTCATGAGCACCAGAATTATGAGCATTTTGATAATGCTACACAGCCCAGAGATAATAGAGTTTCAGACCTCAGCGAAGTTCCATCTCTAGTACAGAATGCCACAGTTGGAGATGGAGGTCAGAATGAAGATATAACTGATACAGATTTGCACGATGGTGATGGGTCAGATGCAGAGAGTGTTGATCAGGGGGAGCAACCTGACATTGAAGAACCTCTGCTAAGAAGATCCATGAGAGAACGTGTGCCATCATTCAGATATCCTTCATCTGAATATCTTTTAGTTGCTGATGAGGGGGAGCCAAAGGATTTTCAGGAAGTCAAAACTCATATGGAGAAGGGCAATTGGCTGAGAGCTATGCAAGATGAGATGGATTCTTTGCACAAGAATCACACCTATGAGTTGACTACACTTTCGAGGGGCAGGAAAGCATTGAAGAACAAACGGGTGTTCAAGCTTAAGAAGGATGATGAAAAACTAGTTAAGTACAAGGCTCGGTTAGTCGTCAAGGTTTTGCTCAAAAGCAAGGTATTGACTTCGATGAGATTTTTTCTCCAGTTGTGAAGATGACTTCTATTCGAGTAATGCTGGGATTAGTTGCTAGTATGGATCTTGAGCTTGAGCAGTTGAATATAAAGACTGCTTTTCTTCATGGTGATTTGAAGGAAGAAATCTACATGGAGCAGCCAGAGGGATTTGAAGTTAAAGAAAAAGAGCACTTGGTTTGTAAGTTGAAGAAAAGCTTGTACGGCCTGAAACAAGCCCCAAGGCAGTGGTACATGAAATTTGATTCATTTATGGTGGATCAAGGCTACAGCAGAATAGTTGCAGAACACTATGTATGTCAAGAAGTTCGCGGATGGTAACTTCGTTATTCTGTTACTATATGTAGATGATATGTTGATAGTTGGGCAGGATGCTGATATGATTTGCAGACTCAAGGGTGAGTTGTTCAAGTCCTTTGATATGAAGGACTTAGGCTCAGCTAAACAGATTTGGGGTATGAAGATTGTTCGTGGCAGGAAAGCCAAGAGATTGTGGTTGTCACAAGAAAAGTATGTTGAACGGGTTCTTGCAAGGTTCAACATGGGTGATGTTAAGGCAATTAGTACACCACTGGCCAATCATATTAAGTTGACAAAGCGCATGTGTTCTTCTACTAAAGAAGGGAGAGATGATATGGCAGCAGTTCCCTACTTGTCTGCTGTAGGGAGTCTTATGTATGCAATGGTGTGTACACGGCCAGATATTGCTCATGCAGTTGGTGTTGTGAGCAGGTATTTGTCAAATCCTGGTAGAGAACATTGGAAAGCAGTTAAGTGGATTCTCAAATACTTGAAAGCTACTTCCAGTTTGTGTTTGGGGTTTGGTGGTTCGAGTTCAGTCTTGGAGGGTTTTACAGATGCAAACATGGCAGGTTCGAGTCCAGTCTTGGAGGGTTTGGTGGTTCGAGTCCAGTCTTGGAGGGCTGGCCATTGGATCGGCATTGTGCTAGGATGGCCATCAATGATATAAGATGACAGTTCATAGCCTTGACTGGCTTGAGGCGCAGAGTCGTTACGAATGAGATTACTTAGGGGCATGTGGTGTCCCTGGACTTCCTGATGGATCGATTTGGCCAGCTGGACAGCTATGCACGATATTCAAGAAATTTTACTATCACTGCAGGGGATTGGCAGATTGCACGCGTAGATATTTTGTTGATGTGTGATATACACGTTTATTATACATTTTAATACTCTCATATTTATTATTTTGTGTGTTTATTTTATTTAATTAATACATTTTATTTGATTTTGTAGGATTTATCTTATTTTTCTTGGGGAGCAAATAAAAGATGAAAAAGGACTCTTGGAGGATTGTCATATAGAGATTGGAGTCAAGAAGGAAAGAATAGGAAAAAAAGAACAAAAGTGTCCAAGTTCAAGAAACCTAAATTAGGGCACACATTTATTTTTCCTATAAATAGGCCTCTTGTTTTAGAGAGAAGTGACACCACTTGTTATTTTCTTTTCCTTAGTTTTTCACTGGTGTAGAAGGGAGTAAGATATTTAGAGTTTGTCTTTTCTCTTATTCCAATCACGTGTGATACTACTGTCAGGGAGTATTTGTAACTTTCTTTTATTAATATAATAGAAATTCTCTTTTAATTATTGTTCTTATTTCATGCAAACAGTAATACTAATATTATTAATTTTTGTTTTTAATTCCATGGCTAGCTAAAATTCTAATACCTAAGATGATGATGAAACTAGGTATTTCATAATAATTAATTTCTTTCCGTTCCGAAATTAGTTCCTAATTATTTTCGCCTTCATTTTTACCTTCGCACAAATTACATATGGTTCTTATATTAATTGCGAGGTTTTGATAAGTTATAGTTAATCTATGATTTTTTCATAACTTATGCTTACCCATATTAAATATATAAATCACTATTTTTAAAGGGAAGGAGAAATAATTTAGGAGTTAATTCGGGAAAGTAAGTAATTATTATTTATGTTAGTACTTAGTGGATTTAGATTCCTATGTATCTTTTCTCATTAATAGTTTTCATAATTTAGTTATTTAATTATCACCACTATATTTATTTCTAATTTGTCTAAAATATTAATTAAGGATATCTTAAAGAATTGATCTAGTCTCTGTGGTTCGACCTGTACTTGCCAAATCTATAATAGACGCTGTGCACTTACAGTACATAATTTTAACTCATCAAGTTTTTGGCGCCGTTGCCGGGGACTATAATTAATTTTTGTTATTCCTTAATTTTTATTTATTCGAATTAGTTTTTAACTCTAATATTATTTTTTTCAGGATTATTGAAGCGGATCGAAGGAGCGAGAAGATAAAGATTTTGTTGCTGCGCTTTCTTTGGTACTTCGTGTCTCCATATTTTTTTAAAAAGAAATTAAAAAAACAGTAGTTTAGTTTTAGTTTTATTTTTGTTTGCCGCATTCATGCATTCACTCATGTAGAGCACATCCTGTTAGGTTTTTATTTTTATTTTATTTTTTTTGTCAAATATAAACTGTGGTGATTGCTGGAGGAACGAGGTACGTCAAAATTTATCCTTCTTTCGTAATTCACATAGTTTTAGGGCATTTTATTTGTTTACAGTTTTTTTTTGTGCATTTTCATCTTTAATCTAGCATTAAGGGCAAAATCCTGTAATAAAATAAGGTGGGGATTTCATCACCCTTCCTTGGCCTACAAACAACCCAACTTGCATTTTGCATAACCTTGACCTAATAAAATCAAGTAGACGTAGGCCCCTAGGACTCTCGAGCTCAATTAGGACAAGAAACTCCAAGAGGAAGCTGAATTTTAAATTAATCAAACTACTGGTGTCTAGGCAAGTGGTTCAAAAGGTAAACGCCTAAAGATTGCGTGGTTATTCAATTAGTCACCGTATCTACGGAGAGACTCCCACCTTTCTTACACTTACCTGGCTAGTGGTGTGATTAATTTCGAATTTGGTAGACCTTGCGGTGTAACTTGGAACAGTTAGGAGCTGTCTAGATTTTATTTAGGTTGACCTTAGAAGTATTTTTTTTTGTTCTCTTATTTGTTTTTTTGTGCTTATTTACTTATTTGCTAAGTAGTGTATGCAAAAAGTGTGGACTAGGGACGAAACATCGCGATTAGTGAGAAAACTTGATTTTTCGGATTGCACTTTAAAAGATCTCACTTTAAGAAAAATGGAGGGCACACAAACTGTTTCTTTAAGGGATCAATGTTATTCTTCCCGCTCTGCCCGACCATCATGTATCAGTTTACCACCAGTAACTGGTAATAATTTTGAACTTAAACCTCAATTTATAAATATGTTACCTAGGTTCACGGGGATAGAAGATGCATATTTATTTATTCAGGAATTTGAGAAAGTTTGTGCTTTAATGAAAATTCAACAATTGTCTGATGACTCAATTAGGCTAAGATTTATCACATTTGATTTAAAAGATAATGCTAAGAAGTGGTTATATAGCCTACCAAATAATTCCATATCAACCTAGGAGGGATTTGTTGTTACATTTCTAAAAAAGTATTTTTCAAATCATAAAACTGCTAAAATTAGGACTGCAATTCATCAATTTTGCCAACTTGAAAAAGAGTCCTTTTGGAAATATTTTGATAATTTAAAATTTTGTTATCCCAGTGCCCACACCATGGAATTGAGAAATGGAGATTGTGTTAAATTGCTTACGAAGGTTTAGACTATTCCACTAAAACAATGTTAGAATCAATGTCTCAAGGGGATTTTCTGAATAATGATGATGAAAAGGCTTGGGAATTTTTAGAAGACTTAGCAGAAAAAACCATGCAATGGAAAACCACCCGAGAGACCGATAAACCTAGCTCATCTAGGGGTGTTCATACAATTGACAATTCAATTGCCATCGAAGCTAAGTTGGCTGGTGTAATTAAAAGACTTGAAGCTTTAGAAACTTGTGGACCATCACATGTGAACCAAATCTCAACACCAACACATTTGTGTGTAAGGTGTAATTCACAAAGTCATGTGATAGAGGAATGTTCTAGAGTCATGGCTCAACCTAAAGAATATGAACAAGTCACTGCAATGTTTCAAAGACCTAGAAATGACCCATTTGCACCCACTTATAATCCAGGTTGGAGAAATCATCCTAATTTTGCATGGAACCAGGGACCCTACCCAAATAACTCTTCAAATCAGGCTAATCAGTCTCTAAATCAATATTTTCAACCTTACAAAAAGTTAAATCCTGGTTCGTACCAAAATTCAAATTCAGCACCTCAATATCCGAAGAGACTTAACACTTTAGAGAAGAACATGGAAATGTTCATGAAAAACACTAACCAAGCATTATCTCATCTAGAGATCCAAATGAGTCAATTGTCCACTACAGTTAGTGAAAGAGAGAAGAGTAAGCTTCCTAGTCAACCCGAGATTAATCCAAAATTTTCAGTTCCTAATCAAAAACCTTATCATGCTAATTCAATTGAAAATAACCAAGTCAATCATGTGAATTCTGTAATCTCTTTAAGGTCTGAAAATTACTTTAACAATCATGGTGGCATTGATAATGAAGAAGAGAAAATTTTAAATGTTGAATCTAACAATCCATCTTCAAAGTCAACTCAGCCTGAAAAGCCCACAAGCTCTGAGTCAGTAAGTCCATCTACTAAGCTTGTGTCAAAAAATGATCAAACCACATCTTCGGAGTCAATTGAAAAAGACTTTAAACCAAAAGCCCCATTCCCTCAAAGACTTATTTCAAACAAGCAGTCAGTCCAATTAGACAAAATTCTAGAAGTGTTCAAACAATGTGAAAATTAACATTCCTCTTCTAGATGCCATTCAACAAGTTCCCTCATATGCTAAATGTCTAAAAGATTTGTGCACACACAAAAGAACCACTCATGTTCCTAAAAAAAGCTTTTCTAACAGCCCATGTTAGTTCCATTTTATCATGCCAAGTTCCTGTGAAGTATAAGGACCCCGGTTGTCCTACTATTTCATGCATCATAGGTGACACATTAATTGAAAAAGCTTTGCTTGATTTAGGAGCTAGTGTGAACTTGTTACCATTTTCTGTGTACTAAACCTTGGGCTTAGGGGAGTTGAAAAAGACAAGTGTCACACTCCAACTAGATGACCGTTCTGTTAAAGTGACAAAGGGAATAATTGAGAATGTATTCATTAAGGTTGGCGATTTTGTCTTCCCAGTTGACTTTGTTGTCCTTGAAACCCAACCTGTTGTCAATCCCAAGGGTCAAATTCCTGTCATTTTAGGTAGACCATTTCTAGCAACCTCAAATGCGTTAATCAATTGTAGAAATGGACTAATGAAATTGACTTTTGGGAACATGACAATTGACTTAAATGTGTTTAATATGGGAGAGCAACCTAGTGATTTGTTTGATCAGTCCGTTGAAGTGAACATGATTTATAAAATGTCAAAAAATGAACTTACAGGGGAAGATGAAATTATTACCTTCTGTTTAAATTATTTTGGTCAAAATTGGGTTGAAACTAAATACTTGAATGAGGTCAATGAGATGTTGGACTCCACAGCCCAAAAATCTTACTCTAGATTTGTACCTATAGTTGAATCAAGTTTGACACATTTTGAGCAGTTTTAAGAGAATCAAATTGACTTTGAATTTAAATCCTCTTATGATCATTTTAAGTCTACCTTGGGTCCATCGAAGCGCATTCCAAAAACACTAAATGTGATTTAATAAATGAACCAAAGGTTGTGGACAATGAGAATCTTCCATGTTTAGATAATGAGATCATATCTCCCATTTCAGATAATGCATGTCTTAATCCAGTGGTGCCTAAAAATCTTGGTATATCAGTTATTCAAATTGATGAAAATGTTTTAGTGCCCCTTAGTAACGAATATGGATGGCAAGTTTGGATAGATTTTATGAAGTTAGAATTTTTCAAAAGGAACTATCATTTTTCGTTGTCATTCCCTGACTTAATTTTGAAAAAAACAGTCAGGTATGCTCACAATTGTTCTTCTGTTGCAAATTCTAACTATTTCCAATTACCCAGACCTCCTGAAAATCATATGAAATCCAATCTAGGTTGTCTGTTTGTATCACTGATCATTTACAGTCGCATAGTTTTTAGGATGTATAAAAATTATAGTTATGTACATTTGTTTTCTTTCTCACCATATTTTCTTGTAGACCAAATGTTCCACCATACAAGGTACAATTATTTCACATCTTTGTCCTTTTTTTTCATTTTTTTCATTTGCATACATTGAGGACAATACATGATTTAAGTATGGGGGGAGTTTTGCACTTTTATTTTGTTTTCTTTTCTTTTTAGGAATTTTTTTTTGTAATAAAAAAAATTAAAAAATTGAAAAAAATTTGTTTGACTTTTTATGGATTGAATTTATTCTAATAAGTGTCCGTGGAGTTAAAACTCTTGAGTAAGATTGAAAGATTTAGAACTCTTGAATCTTTGATAAGGTACAAAGTCTTAGTTTGAAATACCATCTGGAATAAAATTGATTTCAAAAGCATTTTTGCATAACACATTGGCATTAATTCTTAGTTGTGGGGTATAAACTATGATTTGAGCAATATCAAAAAAAAAAGAAGGAAAAAAAAGTTGAAGAATTTGAAAAAATAAAGATAAAAATAAACAATTGCTTCAATGTCCATTGAACGAAATAACTAGATATCCAAGCCTCGGGAAGCATCGATATTCACGATGAAAAGTGTGATGGATAAAAGCAGTTTAATTAGTCTAGTTTTGTGGTCTTTGTTACTCGAGTTAGTAAGCCCTTAGGGGTGTCTCTACACCTAGTACCTTAAAGCCAACTGGTTTGGGAGTCATTGGTCCAACGCTCACTACATGAGTAACTCTGAAAAGCCTAATAAAACGAGACATTGCACAGGTCAAGAAAAAAAAATGGACAAAAAGAAAGAAGAAAAAGAAAAAAGAGTTTGCTTGATTTTCATGGTAAAATCCCTACTAAGAGTTACATCATATACACATGCATGCATCACATGGAATCAGTTTTATGAAAGATGGTGTCTAGAATGAAGATTGAATATTTTTGATAGGGTGAAAGTGTGATTTTGAATTTAATCTTGCTTATGTATAATGCCCATGGCTATTTAGAAGTTTTAATTCAATTTCATAACTTGTTGAACTCAAAAGTATTTTTGAATTTTGTGGGTATATTCACTGCAAACCCTCACGAGACACAACTCGTCCACTTGGGGTAACCTTGGGGTTTAAAAGCTTGTTGCACATGCTAAATGCAATCGTGTTTCTTACGAAAATGGGGTAGTATATTTTTTGTTTTGTTTTATTTTTTTTATTTTACTCTAGGACGAGCAAAAGATAGGTATGGGGGTATTTGATATACATGTTTATTATACATTTCAATATTCTCATATTTATTATTTTGTGTGTTTATTTTATTTAATTAATACATTTTATTTGATTTTGTAGGATTTATCTTATTTTTCTTGGGGAGCAAATAAAAGATGAAAAAGGACTCTTAGAGGATTGCCATATAGAGATTGGAGTCAAGAAGGAATGAAGAGAAAAAAAGGAACAAAAGTGTCCAAGTTCAAGGAACCTAAATTAGGGCACACATTTATTTTCCCTATAAATAGGCCTCTTGTTTTAGAGAGAAGTGACACCACTTGTTATTTTCTTTTCCTTAGTTTTTCACTGGTGTAGAAGGGAGTAAGATATTTAGAGTTTGTCTTTTCTCTTATTCCAATCACGTGTGATACTACTGTCAGGGAGTATTTGTAACTTTCTTTTATTAATATAATAGAAATTCTCTTTTAAATATTGTTCTTATTTCATGCAAACAGTAATACTAATATTATTAATTTTTGTTTTTAATTCCATGGCTAGCTAAATTTCTAATACCTAGGATGATGATGAAATTAGGTATTTCATAATAATTAATTTCTTTCCGTTCCAAAATTAGTGCCTAATTATTTTCGCCTTCATTTTTACCTTCGCACAAATTACATATGGTTCTTATATTAATTGTGAGGTTTTGATAAGTTATAGTTAATCTATGAATTTTTCATAACTTATGCTTACCCATATTAATTATATGAATCACTATTTTAAAGGGAAGGAGAAATAATTTAGGAGTTAATTCTGGAAAGTAAGTAATTATTATTTATGTTAGTACTTAGTGGATTCGGATTCCTATGTATCTTGTCTCATTAATAGTTTCCATAATTTAGTTAGTTAATCATCACCACTATATTTATTTCTAATTTGCCTAAAATATTAATTAAGGATATATTAAAGAATTAATCTAGTCTCTGTGGTTCGACATGTACTTGCCAAATCTGTAATAGATGATGTGCACTTGCATTACATAATTTTAACTTATCAATGTGCGTCACAGCCTACCTGTATATGCCGTTGTATATGGATCGCTTGGATATCGGCCTGATCACAGTGGTTCGCCCTCTTAGGCAGGGTTGTACCATCCTGCCCATGATATTGGTAGAGACCTTGAGGTCGGCTACATTCTGATGTACCCATCCTGTGGGTTTCTTCAAGGGTAGTGCCGTTTTATTGTACGTGTGGTTTATGACACACTTGAGACCCATTGGCACTTTTAGACATCATGGGTACTGTTTTACTCATGAGATAGCCATGTCCTACTCCTTTCAACTGGTTGAGTGTACAGATGCGACATCGTGGCTCGCCTTTCTGACGGCGATCGAGCATTCATTTGCGATCTTGCCTTGTTCAGGGCTCAGCTCTTCTTATAGCTTCATTACTCATGTAGTTGGCATTGGATTATCTACCCTTGGCGGGTTTGAGAGGGGTGACCAAATATCATCCACTGACTGTCACGGGACAGTTTGATCAGTTTCATAATATTCACCATTTTGAGGGGGTTTTGGATCAGCGACTATCAGCTTCGTCTTTGTCATCAGCTGACTTGACCAGGATTTATGATTGTTGGACTTGTTGCGAGAGGGCTGATTTTTCTACTAGTCATCAGGGTCATTCTCTAGAGTATTCTGCATGGCTAGAGGCAGACATTGCATCAGCTGCGGTTGTTCACTCAGAGCCGAGTACTGATTCTGATGAGGAGGAGCCTATGGAGGACCGTGATTCTCCTATCGAGGACAAGTTATTTGCTGGTTTTACAACAACTTTAGTCAGTGACACCCCTAGCACTCCTACTCCGGCGGATCCATCTCTTATAGATTCGTTAGCTCGGATGAACTTTGAGATGGATCAGGCGAGATCACTGATGTTGACAGCCCTTTCTGGCAGGGATGCTACTTTTATCGATAGGGACAATGCTCGAGCTACTCGGGACATTAACTTTTGTTGAGAGAGATGCAGCTCTAGTTGCCCGGGATGCTGCTTTTGTTGAGCGAGATGAGCCTCTAGCTACCCGGGATGTTTACATCGCTGATAGTACTAGACTCAGGTCCTATACCCATAACATTGTTGCAAATATGAGTGCCTTCATAGATGATCATAGTAGCACTATGCAGATGGCTGTGGATCTTCTAGCTCGCATGGAGACCTTAGGGAAGGAGCTTACATATACACCTCCATCTTCTTAGAGGGATGCCATGTTGGACTTGTTATCCCGTTTAACAGCAGGTTTATAGACTAACTTTTATTTTTCTGCATAGACTAGGTCAGCCATTTTTGTCATGTACAAGATACATTGTATATATTAAACAATATTATATGGCAGAGAAATATATTTTGATTCACTTCCTTTTTGGATATGTATTGTCATTATTGAATGATTACCACTTTTTTCATGACTTGTTGTCTTAATGTGTCATAAACTTTTCCTTAACGGATTGATATTGAGATGTCAAAGAGTACATTAGAAGGGCCTGTTTAATCAGGGAGGCTTGACAGTATTTGGGTTTTATATGGGTTTTGGTGTCTTGGGACTAGTTTACAATAGGGTTTTGTTTGTGTTTTTTCTTAAAGGTTAGACCGCACTATAAATGGCTGCCTACGTACTCCCGTGGATAGGGGAGATCAGGTCATTCGTAGTTTAGGCTTGGCCTGAACAGTTGAACAGTGTTTATTTGGGTTTGATCTTGGTTTGAGGGGTTTTTGGATTTTTTTGTTTGGTTTGACCGCACCATAGATTGTTGCCTACGTACTCCCGTGGTTGAGGGAGATCAGGTCATTCATAGTTCAAACTTCTAGTGAAAACCTGAATAGATTTGATCCCTTTTTTTCCTTATCTTTTTTCACAGGACCATGATGATGGCTTGCAGGTGCTTCAGACATAGTACCTCTTCACAGTGTTTGAATTGATGAGCTAGGGAAATTCTTTCCCATCATTTCTTGCAATCTGATGGCTCCTCATGTCAACACTTCTTTGACAACGAAAGGGCTTTCCCAATTTAGGGCAAACTTTCCTTTGGCTTCATCTTGATTGGCAAGGACTTTCTTCATTACTAAGTCATTTTCTTTGAATTACCGGAGTCGAACTTTGTTGTTGTATGACCGAGAAATCCTTTGCTGATATAATTGCCCGTGAAATATGGTTGTAGCCCTTTCTTCATCTATCAGGGATAACTGGTGGTATCGCTCTTGCAACCACCGGTCTTCTTCCATCTGAGCATCTATTAATACCCTCAAAGACTCCATTTCTACTTCTATGGGGCGTACTATTTCCATGCCATAGACTAATGAGTAGGGGTAGTCCCAGTAGAAGTACACATTGACGTTCTGTAGGCTAGTAGAGTCAGAGGCAATAGATTAGGCCATCCCTTGTGATTGGCGGATATTTTTTGCATGATTTTCTTGATATTTTTGTTGGCTGCTTCGACAACACCATTCATCTTAGGACGATAGATGGCGGAATTGAGATGCTTGACCTAAAACTTGCTGCATAATTCTTTCATCATCTGGTTGTTTAGATTCTTGGCATTGTCTGATACGATCACCTCTGGTTGTTCATATCAACAGATTATATTGTTTCTAAAGAAACCAATGATTACCTCATTGGTGACTTTGGGAAAAGATGCAGCTTTAACCCATTTGGTGAAGTAATCAATCATGGTGAAGATGAATCGATGACCATTGCTGGCTTTGGGTTCTATTGGCCCAATCACGTCCATTCCCCACATGGAAAAAGGCCATGGCGAACTCATATTGTGCAGTTTGTTTGGAGGAGCGTGGATGGCATTTCCATTGACTTGGCATTGGTAGCATCTTTTGATGTGATCATCATAGTCAGCTTTGAGAGAGATCTAGTAATGCCCTGTTCTCAATATCTTCCTGGCAAGTAAAGGACTACTCATGTGTGGACCACAGACTCCACCGTGGACTTCATCCATCAGTTTTTGGGCTTGATCCTTATCCAGGCACCTTAAAAGGCCTATTCTAGCATCCCTTTTATAAAGCGCGTCTCCGCTCAGATAGAATTTCATAGCCATCGTATGAATCCCCTTCCTTTCATCTTGACTTGCCCTGGTAGGCGCAGATCCATCTCGAAGATATTCTTTTATATCTTGGTACCAAGGCTGTTTGATAGGAGGTAGTTCATCAGATGTTTGTCCAATGTAATTCCCATATGGCGTGGCCTTTTGGCTTGCAAATTAGATGTCAGTAATTCCCATCCTATCAGATATGTGATCAAGGAAGCCAATGTTGCCAATGCATCAACAAAGTCATTCCTACCTTAAGGGATGTGGATGAAGGTTATTTCTTCAAAATCCATGGATATCTTGATAACTTGCCGATGATATAGCAGCAAATGCAATTCTTTGGTATGATACGCTCCGGTGGTTTGTTTGATAACCAACTCAGAATCCCCAAAGACTAGTAAATGTTTGATACCTATGGATTGGGCCAGTTTCAACCCCATTATACAGCCCTCA
The DNA here is from genome assembly GCA_020205555.1 of Panax stipuleanatus. Classification (NCBI taxonomy): domain Eukaryota; kingdom Viridiplantae; phylum Streptophyta; class Magnoliopsida; order Apiales; family Araliaceae; genus Panax; species Panax stipuleanatus. Next base: position 11,157,760 of record CM035123.1, on the reverse strand, counting down.
TACTCAGCTGTGTTGTTGGTGTTGACAAACTTCAACTTGATGACCACAGGATACTGTTCTTCTATAAAAGAGACAAGAACTGCCTAAGCTCTGGCATTTTCCATGTTCACGGCTCCATCAAAATTCATTTTCCAATATTGGACTATATTTTCTTGAGGGATTTATTGAATTTTCATTATCCCATCATCCGGGAAATAAGTTTCCAAGGGTTCAAAATCCCCTGACGGTGCTTCAGACAATTGATCCGCAATTCCCTGACCTTTGACAAACTTCTGAGTCACGTAGATAATGTCGAATTGTTGTAGGATCAACTGCCATTTGGACAATCGATAATTTAACATGTGTTTGCTGAATATGTATTTCAGCGAATCCATACGGGATATGAGATAGGTCGTGTGCCCATGCAGATAATGTTGTAACTTTATGGCGGCCCATGCTAATGCACAACAGGTGTTTTCAATCAAAGTGTACTTCTGTTCTCCGCTAATGAATCTTTTATTGAGGTAATAGATAGCTCTCTCCTTGCTTCTATCATCCTTCTGCCTCAGCATACAACCCATTGCATTGGCATTGACTGACAGGTACATAAACAGGGGAACCTCATCTCTTTGGGTACAAAGATAGGCGCTTTGATCAACTGCTTCTTGGTGGAAAGGAAGGCTTTTTGACAATCTTCATTCCACTTCATGGAGGAGTTTTTCCTTAACAACTTAAATATGGGTTCACACGTTGCTGTGAGTTGAGATATGAATCTGCTTATAAGATTGATTCTCCCCAGATATACCCGTATTTCCTTTTCTGTTCGGGGCACGGGCATCTCGGTGATTTCTTTAATTTTGGCGAGATCCAGTTCAATGCCTCTGTTGCTCACTAGAAATCCCAACAACTAGCCTGATTTGACACTGAAGGCACATTTGGCCGGATTCAGCTTTAGGTTGTACTTGCGCAACCTATTGAAAAGATTTTTGAGATGGCTGATGTGGTCGTCCTCCTCCCGGGATTTGACGATGATATCATCCACATATACCTCTATACCTCTATTTCTTTGTACATCAGGTCATGAAAAAGGGTCATCATGGCTCGCTGATAGGAAGCACCAGCATTGATAAGGTCAAAAAATAAACGTCTATAACAAAAGGTTCCCCAGGAAGTGATGGAGGCTGTTTTCTCCTTGTCCTCTTCAGCAACCATGATTTGATGATAACCGAAAAAACAGTCAACAAAAGAATACATGCCGTATTGTGTCGTGTTGTCTATCAGTATGTGGATAAAAGGTACTGGGAAGTTATCCTTGAGACAAACCTTGTTCAAATCCCGGTAATCCACGCATACTCGTACTTTCCCTCTGGGCTTAGACACGGGAACTATGTTGGATAACCACTCAGGGTAAGTTGACACCATGATGATGCCGGCTTTGAATTACTTGACAATTTCTTCTTTGACTTTTAGACTCCACTCAGGTTTCAATCGCCTGAGCTTTTGCTTGACTGGCTTGAATCCATCTTTAATGGGCAGTCGATGAATGACAATGTTAGTAGAAAAACCAATCATGTCTTCATGTGACCATGCAAACACATCCTGGAACTGAGTTAAGAGTTCAATTAGGTCTTTTCTTTGGTTTTGGGTAAAGTCCATGCCTATCTGGATTTCTTTAGGGTTTTCTGAGGTTTCGATAATGACAGTGATGATTTGGTCGAGGTTTGGTTTGGGTTTGTCTTCGACCCATTCTTTAATTTCCTCGGGCACCTCATAGTCATCCATCTCCTCTTGATCAATCTCCATCAAGTCGAAGTCCAGTTCTACATCAAAGTTATAGTCATTGTGAAAATTTGGCATCTTATCAGCAGGGCCAAACAAATCCAACTCTGGAGTCCTGAAAACAAAATGCTTTCACTTTAATATATGAAACTGTTTGATCATACAAAGCATTTAGCAAAAAGTATGACAAAAGTAACTGCTATCACTCTGCAAAAAAATAAGCAAGAAATAAAACCACGCTTCAGGGCAGATGGACTTTCTGCCCTTTTACCCTTTTCGACTGATGCACGGAGTGCTGCTCCAATTGTGTAGATTCAAGCCCTCATGAATAGGGAGGATAAAGGAGTTGCTGTCGTCTGTCTCCTCTTTGATGATGACTAAGACAACATTCATATCAGGGCCAGTGCTTTTCTTTGAACTGATCTCCTTATCCCTGTTAATGTGAGGGATTAGGACTTGATCTTATGAATAGTCATCATCTGGGATATTTTCGTTCATACCCTCAGTGTGCACCAGAAAAAATATTTTTGCAAACGGGTCTCATCCTCCCTGTAGGAACTTTCCATTCTCCTTTTTGCCTTCCTTATCAGGCTTGGGGACTTCTTTTCCATTATCCAGCTTGACCTGAGGAGCCTTTTTGCTTAAAGCGTCAGCAACAACGTTAGCTTTACCTGGATGGTAAAGAATCTTGCAATTGTAGTCCTTGATAAATTCTAACCATCTCCTTTAGCACATGTTCAAATCTTTCTGTGTAAAGATATACTTCGGACTCTTATGATCTGTGTATATCTCACACTTTTCTCCATAAAGGTAGTGTCTCCAAATCTTCAGAGCAAACACTACTGCCGCCAATTCCAAGTCATGGGTAGGATAACCTTTCTCATAATCCTTTAGCTGACGTGATGCATAAGCAATAACTTTTTTGTTCTGCATCAGCACACAGCCTAATCCCTTATGTGAAGCATCACTGTAAACAACGAAATTTCATGTACTATCAGGCATTGACAACACAGGAGCAGTACTCAACCTCTTCTTCAGTTCTTGGAAACTTTCCTCACACTTTTTCGTCCAAACAAATTTAACTATTTTACGAGTCAAATTTTTCAACAGAGTTACGATTTTGGAAAAGTCTTGAATAAATCTTCTGTAGTAACCTGCTAATCCCAAGAAACTCCTCACTTCTTATGGTGTCTTCGGCAGATCCCAATTTATTATGGCTTCAACCTTCGACGGATCTACTAAAATCCCATCTTAGTCAATCACGTGGCCAAGAAATTGCTCACGTTCTAACCAGAATTTGCACTTCGAGAATTTCGCGTATAGCTTCTCCCGTCTCAGCGATTCTATTGTCAGCCTCAAATGTTCAGTGTGTTCCTCCTTAGTTGTGGAATAGACCAAAATGTCATCTATGAACACCACTACGAATTTATCTAGGAATGGCTTAAACACCCTATTCATTAAGTCCATAAATGCAGCTGGTGCATTCGGTAGACCCAATGACATCACTAAGAATTCATAGTGTCCATACCGAGTTCTAAAAGCCGTCTTTGGTATATCCTCTCTTCTTACCTTCAACTGATGATATCCACTTCTCAAATCTATTTTTGAGAAGTATCTAGCACCTTTCAGTTGATCGGACAAATCATCGATCTTGGGTAAAGGATACTTATTCTTGATCGTGACTTTGTTCAACTCGCTATAATCAATGCATAGCCGCATCGATCAATCTTTCTTCTTTACAAATAGTACTGGCGCTCCCCACGGTGAAACGCTCGGTTGAATATACTTCTTATCTAGTAATTTTTGTAGTTGAACCATCAACTCCTTCATCTTGACTGGAGCCATTCGGTATGGGGCTTTTGAAATCGGAGCAGTCCCCAGCGCTAAGTCGATCACGAACTCTATCTCTCTATATGGTGAAAGTCCTGGAAAATTGCTCGAAAATGCGTCCACAAATTCCCTAACCACTGATATATCTTCCATCTTTGGACTCTCTTTACGAGTATCCACTATATAGGCTAAATACCCTACACAACCTTGCTTTAATAACCTCTTGGCTTGCATAATCGTCAGACAACTCGCTTGTCTAGGCGATTTGCTACCATAAAATACTACCTTTGATGGAGTAGTAAGGCTTACCGATTTTTTCTGACAATCGATTACCGCTCCATGGTTGAACAACCAATCCATACCCATTATCACATCAAACTCCCCAAGTTTTATCGGAATCAAATCTACCCTCAATTCTTGACCCTTAATGTCCAATCTACAGTTCTTATATATAAACCTAACAGGAATAACCTCTCTATTCGCAATCTCTATGTTCAAGGGGTAAACTAATTCCTCTTTAGGTAAGTCTAAAGTCTTAGCAAAGTCATCAGATATTAATACGCAAGTAGCACCCGAATCAAATAATACATATGCATTAATACTATTGACCAAAATAATACCTGACACCACATATTTTGACTGCACATCATCCTGCGCCGTTATGTTGAATGTCCTGGCAGTGGGTCGGATCTCCTGCAGTGGTCCAGCGATAGTCAAAATGCTGCCGCTGCCATTTCCTCCATTTCCCGTTGACCCTCCCTGCTGGCTTCCTCGGGCAATTTCGGGCCATGTGATCCTTAGATCCACATGTATAGCAAGCTCCCTTATTCGGGTTAGGAAAACTCGACGCATTGTGGCCTTCCTGACCATAGTTGAAGCATACCTGCTTCCCCTTCAGGCACACTCTAGTGTGATTCTTCCAGCATAGAACACATGCTTCAATTCTTCTCTTCTGATGGCTTCCCTGTTGACTCCCAGCAGATGTGTTATCGTTCCACTTCTTCTTTTAGTTGTTAGCACCGCTACCATTAGTCTTGATTTATGTCTCATTCTTCTTCTTCTTCTTCTGATCTTAAATACCTGGTCAAGGCATCGCCCACACCTTCTGCGATGATCGTCTTTTCCAGTACAGCTGCAAACGTGTTCAGCTGGAACATGGAGACCTTATTGTAGAGCCAGGGCTTCAATCCCTGCTCGAACCTTCTCTCCTTCCTCTCGTCGGTACTGACCTGGTACGTTGCAAACCTGGCCAGCTCATTGAACTTCACGGTGTATTCCGGTACCGTAATCGTTCCCTGTTTTAGCTCTAGAAACTAAACCTCCATCTGGTTTTGCGAGCTTATGGGGAAATAAATTTCAACGAACATTTCTTTGAATCAATCCCATGCTATCATACCTCATTCTCTAGTCTTGTTGGTCTGCCACCAGAAGCTAGCTTCCAACTTCAGCATGAACGTCGCAAAAGTCATCTTCTGGTCATCGTTTACTCTGGCCACATCGAAGACCTTCTCCATCTCCATCACCCACGTCTGGACCTCTATCGGATTCATCGATCCATGGAACTCTGGCTGTCCCACTGCTTTGAACTCCTTAAATGTAGTGTTCTGAACTTGCGGCTGATTCGCAAGCGCTCCTGTCAATAAGTTCACCAATTGTTGAACCGAATTGGGATTTGTCCCGTCATTGTTGTTGTCGTTGTTGTTGTTATTAGTTGAACCCTCTGGGTTTTGACATGTAGGTCTTCTTCTTGGAGGCATCTTTCTGTTAAGGCATACTCTTATTAGATCCCTTAGTCATTTCTTAAATATTCAAGTTCAACTTAAACATTTAAAATAAATTAATTCACATTTGCACATATAGCACGTCAATAAACTTATTATTTATTCATTCTTAGTTTTAAAACATAGAATAGATAGCATCTCTGCTATTTACATCATCTTTCCTGAACTGAAACAAGTTGATGGATTGCATGATTATCTTATCCCAATATTATCTCAAATTCTGGGATTTACATTTATTTATAATATAAAGAAACACATATTTTATTACTCTACTATCTAGGCATATTAAGTCATCGCACAGCCTTTCCACGTTCTTCTTCCATCACCTAGAACACTGTTCTGCGATCCACCATACACCATGGTAAATCTTTGAACTGAGCTGGGTAATAAAAGACATGATCATGGGCCTTATCTATAGCCATATGAAAAGCATAGTCTGTCTCTCTCAGCTTGGCCTTCTTCACTTGCACCTTGTCTTTAGCTCGATCTGCACGTAGAGTAGCCTTAAAGAATGCATCCTCAGCTCTAGCACGCTTCGCTGACTCCTCTTTGATGTCGTTCTTTATTTCGCTAATTCAGCTAGTGCATCATCCCTTTCGCTCTCCACGTGGACTAGATCCCACTTCGTGTTTCCAAGCTCGTCGTCTAGTTCTTGAATTGTCTCCTCCCTCTGCTGTATGGTAGTCCGACTCTCGTCCACCAGTTCCTCAAGCTCTCCGACTCGACCATGTAGCTCAACGTTGCGGTCGTAGATCTCCTCGTACATCACAGCGCTAGTCGAATTAGGTGGAAATTCCTCTTCAGGATCTTCCTCCTCCTCTTCTGACTCATCCTCGTCATCTCGGTCCAAAACTGGCTCATGCTCTTGACCAACTACGGTGATCAATGGAGATGGCTCTCTCTGAACTAACTGGTCCCAGACAATGTGGATGTCTCGGGGCTCCTCGTCCTTAGGCATCTGGGGTAACTCCTCCCTAGCCTGACTGAACTCTCCAACATTCGTCATCCTGACAACAAAATTTTAAAGTTTAATTATTACGTGTCATCGATCGATACTGTTCGAATACTTAAACGTAACCACATAGCACATAAGGTAGTTTATTATCTTTAACTATCATCACTATCTTTTTGATCTCCTGCAAGGCTACTACCTAATGTTCCTCACCTAAGGTTCATAACCTAAAGCTCTGATACCAACCTGTGACACCCCCAAATCTGGGTACTTCAATTCCACGGGATTTGGTGCTCACTATCTAAATAAAACATAACTACTGCCCATAAATAAGGAATGTAAAATAAATTACAATCTTTATAAATTAAATAAAAATCTTCCTTATAAAAAGGATTATAACTTATTCAAAACATTCCCAGGGTTATCTAACCTTAACATCGTCAATGCGGAAAATAAACATCATAACATAATAAAAATCTTATTACATATAATATCATATAAACAAGTCTTCACTTGTTCATCTTGCTCTTGCGTTTGCTAGTTGACGGTTCGTCAACTTTCTCAACTGTAGCTGCAAGGGTTATATAATGCAAGAGTGAACAAACAAAAGCTCACTTGAATAACAATTAATAGGGATGATATAAACTGAATAACTTCAAGTGAATTGAATAACATTTCTTTCATCAATAATAAAGGATTGAACATGGAATATAGAATTCATCTGAGGGTCGTAAGACCTTGAACTATGTCCTAGGTTATAAACATTTCTATTTAAAACCTTTAACAGTCGTTAGACTATATGGACTCTTAACTCATACTTAGGGGGATCACCCTTCGTACCATGTATTATGCACAAACATCTTAACGCTTTCACATAGTAATCCCCTATTAAATAGGGTTGTTCATCTCAGTATTTAATAACAAGTCCGCACCAAAGAAAGTTTGGTTTGGATAAGCTAACAAGGTAATTTGGAGTTCAACTATCATCAACTAAGGAGTAGTTGAATCAACTTTTAAGAATTCGCAATAAAGACTTTCGAAATGACTTATGCTTTAGAATTAACTTAAAGCATTTGAAAGATAACATAGACCTTGCTTGAACAATTAAGTCAAGGTCACATTAATTAAATCATGAACTTCGATAAGATAGTTATTCAATATAAAAATTATAGAGAATATAATAACTTGCTAAATAAAGATAAGGATTAGGAAACTTGCTCAATGAAAGAGTATAGTTAGAAAACTTGCCTCAAGCGCAAGTTATAATTTACAATCACGTTCCACAATTATCCTATATATTACATTACGTTTAAAATATTGATTAGATTTATAATCACTATGTTTAACCGTTGAAATTCTTACTTTAAGTTCAACTTAACAACGTGGTTTGTAAACTTAACTCGCTAACTAACCACAAAGCGCGAGTCTAAACTCACAACATGCATAACACACATGTATAACCTTTTAAACCATCATAATCGTACCCTATGATAACAATATCTAAGTACATACATAACATGTTAATATGAGACCTCAAATTGTCTTATACATGTCAACAATATGTTATCTTATTGTTTTATACACTTAACATGTCATCATATTAAGTTAACTATTCATGTAATGCATAAAAATTACACAGAACACAAATAAAATTTCTGGACAGCATATACACCCGCTGGGTCGGGTGTTTCTAAGACAAAATGTCAGCTAGGGCGGGTGCCCTGGTTGGAGAAAAAACTGGTTCGCGAACTATGCAGAGAAAAAGCTAATTTGGCTCATTTTTTTGCACCAAATTCCGATTTTAACTAACACAATGCATATGAAACTTTATAAAAACATAATCTTAATCTTCTAACATGTTTTTAATATACAAAAACACCACAACACATAATCAAAACACTTAATTTCATGATTTTTAAAGAAAACACCATTGTTAAGCGTTCTTGAAGAAAATTAACACTGTGACTTTGTTTTTAAACCAAATAACAAAATTCAAAGCATGTTAATTTTGTTTCTTAACATATTATTACAATCTAAACTTAATTTATATAATATAGCATAATCAAACACAAATTTTGATAATTAAATAATATTTTTCAAAGTAAGTTCACTGTAAATTGCTAAGAACATGATTTCTTCATATTCATCATATTTACATGAATTAAACTACTTAAATTATCATATATCACACACACACACACACACACACACACACACATATATATATATATATATATTTATATATATATATATATACAATAAAACATGTATACTTCATAATCACATAAATTTCATGAAAAACTATTTTTACAGATAAGTTCTAAAAACATATTTTTCATAAACACAATGGAAGAACATAATTAGAATTAGGTTATACCTTTGCTTCTAGAGAAAGAAGATGAATACGGTGATGATGATGATTATCTAGCTTTTGATTTCTCTAAGCTTTCTTCTTCCTCTTTCTTTCTTTTTCTTTTCTCTCTTTTCTTTCTCTACTTTCTCTCTCTTTCGCTGTTCTTCTTATTTTCTAACTTAACATATAATACACTAACTGATATAATATAACTGATATATTATACATATAATTACATAATATATATAACTGATAACAATTAATCACCCTAATAAATACATCAGTTATATATTTTTGAAAATCAAAAGCCACTAGGGCTTGTTTGGCAAAAACCATTTATTTTCAAAAATAGATTTTGAGTAGTTAATGCCCTGTATGGTAAAACAGGATTAAAACAGATGTAAGGGCCTTGTTTGGTCAATCTCTTTAAAAACCCTTTTAATTTATTTTAATAAATTATTTAACACATAGTTTCCAATGTCACACTTTATTTAATTAAATCCTAACATTCTAATTTAATTAAATTCATTCATTATACAAAATGGCCACATAATACTAAATTGCTACAGAATTATAATTACTCACTAATCATAATCTCATGTAATAATTATCACGTAATATTCATCTAATTTAATTATCTCAATTAAATTAGAACTACACCACAAAATTGCTTACACAACAATTTAATATTAAATATTCATTTAATTAACATATTGCACTTAATTAAATTAATTCACAACAATCACATAAATTATTTATTTAACTCAATAAATAAATAAATTAAAATATTTATTTAATTTAATAAATATTTAAAACTAATATACAAAATCTCATTCGTTACATCTTATGTACTTCCCCTTGACTGCTGATCAAGGTTTCTATTAGAATTAAATAGTTTAATGTAATATAAATAGTTAGAATTATCTTGAAGAAATTGGAAACCAAGGAGCAAGGAGCGTGTGAAGACCCGTTTGTATGGAGCCCGGGTTTTAACTATAATAGTTACGTTTAAATTTAAATTCTTGCACTCCTAGGTTTGACCTTTTGGTTCACTTGGTGGCTCTAGTGAACCAAATTAGAATAAAAGCTCATAATCAATCCGGGTAGAATATAGTATTCTATATGTGCATGCTATTATTATATATATTATATTTTATACAAACATGCTTCACATGTTTTAATAAAATGACGCGTATTATATATATATATATATATATATATATATGTGTGTGTGTGTGTGTGTGTGTGTGTGTGTGTGCAAGTGCGCTAAACAAGATGAGACAAATAATAATAAATCCCTCAAAGAAATTATATTAAGTCTAAAGCGTTCAATGATATTTGGAATATCGAACGTCGCCTTCTAGCATGATAAATTAATAGAGTATTAACTATTTAATATGAGTTTGTTGTGCACACACAAGGAAAATATTAAGTATTTAAGATATTAATTTAATCACATTTGATGCTTATAATGTTAATTGAACAATATTATTTTGTTGTGCACACACAAGGATAATATTTTTTTTTTGAATATATGGAGTGCTAGGTTGGACTTAACTTAAATCATTTTAGTTCGGATGTGCACACACTTGACCATTATGATCTAAGAGGCAGAATACAAGGAGTTGTATGTCAATGTAATTAACAAGAGTTGTCTACCTATTTGTATGTCAATGTAATTAACAAGAGTTGTCTACCTATTTATTTATATATTGTTTGTTGTGCACACACAAGGCTATATACATTTGAAATGGGATCCTTATTCTCACTAACAAATCTTTAATTAGATGCTGCCGAACTATATAAGTGAGGGTAATATAGTTTGAAAAAAATAGTGGGAGATACAAATCTAAAATAAGACCTAATTTATTTTGGTATATAAAATTAATTAAATGAATGTTTGCTAAAATGTTGTCTTTTCACATACAAAAATTTAAAAATGTCGAAATCACTTATTTCACTACGTAGCATACTTAATGCTAACAAACTGACCGAACCGAATTACACGGACTGGATAAGGAATATGAGAATAGTTCTCACTGCTGAAAAGATTTCTTATGTCCTAAATTCACCTATCCTTGGAACTGTTCCAGAATCAGCCTCTGAGGAAGAGATTGCCACTATTGTAAAGTGGCAAGATGATGCATCTGTAGCTCAATGCATCATGCTCGCATCCATGAATAACGAGCTTCAGCGTCAGCATAAAAACATGATGCTTCTACTATGTTACTTCACCTCAAGGAGTTGTATGGTAAACAAAGTAGTACTACTAGATATGAGATATATAAGGAGCTCTTCCGATCTCGGATGACTGAGGGCGCTGCCATAGAGATAAATGTCCTAAGGAGGATCAATCTGATTGAACGCCTTGGACAACTTAGGTTCGTCATGGATGGGGAGTTGAGTCAAGACTTGGTCTTGCAGTCACTCCTTAAGACCTTCTCGCAGCTTGTTGTTAATTTTCACATGAATAAGTTAGATGCCAGCTTGCCTGAATTACATAACATGTTGAAAACTGCAAAAAGTCACTTTCACTCCAAGAAGAACCATGTCTTAATGGTGGATTCTTCCAAGAAAAGAAAGAGGCCCAAGATATTTTCTAAAAAGAAGAAATTTAAGAAGGCTAAGGGCAAGGTGAACACAAAGGAACAAAAGAAACCTAATCTAGCTAGCAAAGGAATGTGCTTCCATTGCAACGAGTCGGGTCATTGGAAGAGGAACTGCAAGAAGTTTGTGGCAGAGAAGAAGCTTGGAGAAGCTTCGACTTCCAATTAAGGTTTGTTCATGATTGAAATTAATTTTTCAGAAAGTCAAAATCTACTTGGGTATTAAATACCGCCTGTATTTCTCACATATGTAAAATTGTGCAGGGACTGGTCAGCAATAAAAATCTGAACAAGGATGAGGTCGTCCTACGAGTGGGAAATGGAGCAAAGGTTGCTTCATTAGCTGTAGGCACTTATTGTTTAGCACTGCCTACGGGCAAGTCCATTTATTTAAATAATTGTTATTTTTTAGAATATCATTAGAAACATTATTTCTGTTTCCGTATTAGATATAGATGGATTTGACATTATAATAAAGAGCAACAATTGTTCTATTTATAATAACAATGTTTTATATGGTGTTGGTAATTTGCGAAATGAACTTTATATACTTGATTTGCATGAAAATATATTTTTCAAATTGAATAAACTAAGTAAAGGAAAAGAGATGATGTTAATTATACCTATATGTGGCACTGTAGACTCGGTCATATAAATGAAACAAGATTATCCAAGTTGCATAAGGATGGACTCTTAGAGCTATCCGATTATGAATCAGATCCAACTTGTGAATCTTATCTCATGGGTAAAATGACTAAATCTCCTTTTAGTGGAAAAGGAGAAATAGATACAGAGTTGTTAGCGCTGGTTCACACAGACGTTTGTGGACCTATGACAACGAATGCACGGGGAGGGTATTCTTATTTTTTTACTTTCACTGATGATCACTCAAGATATGGATATGTGTATTTAATGAAATACAAATCTGAATCATTTGAAAAGTTCAAAGTGTTCAGAAGTGAAGTAGAGAAACAAACAGGCAAAAGTATTAAGATTCTTCGATCAGATCGAGGTGGAGAATACTTAAGTGGTGAGTTTCTCAATTGTCTAAAAAATAATGGTATAATCTCACAATGGACTCCACCAGGTACAACACAATTAAATGGAGTATCTGAAAGGAAAAATAGAACATTGTTGGACATGGTTTGTTCCATGATGAGTTTTACCGATCTTCCAATTTCATTATGGGGTCATGCCCTAGCAACGACTACATATCTACTAAATAAGGTCCCCTCAAAATCCGACCCCAAGACTCCATATAAGATGTGGACAGGGAGGAAACCTGGTCTTAAGCATGTTAAGATTTGGGGATGTCAAGCTTATGTGAAAAGGTTTCAAAATGATAAGCATGGAACAAGATCTGATAAATGCACGTTTGTGAAATATCCTAAAGAAAGTTTGGGATACTATTTCTACAATCCTACTAAGAAAAAGGTGTTTGTTAAGAAACACGCTGCCTTCTTGGAAAAAAAAGTTTATCCTTGAAGAGGCTAGTGGGAGGAAAATAGATCTTGAAGAAATTCAAGAACCACAAACCCTACAGATCAAGTGGATGAACCTGTCCAAGTAGAGACAACTTTTGTACAACACCCTATTCGTAAATCTGGAAGAGTACCGTAGATACTTGATAGGTATGATTTGTCATAGACGTTGGCGATGAGGTACACATCATGAATGATGATGATCCATTGAATTACGAACAGGCTATGAGTATAAAAACTCAGGGAAATGGTAGATGACCATAAAATCTAAAATGGATCTTTGAAGCAATACTCAAATCCATTTGAATTTTACTTGCGATTGCAGCTTATGATTACTAAATCTGGCAAAATGGACGTGGAGACGCCCTTCCTCAAATATACATTATTAGAGGAGAATGTATGTATGATACAACCAGATAGATTTATTTCAATGGTTGAAGCAAATCATGTATATGAGCTATAACAATCCATTTATGAATTGAAACAAGCTTCTCATAGATGGAACATCCGTTTTGATGAGACAATCAAAGAGTTTAATTTTATCAAAAACGAGGATGAACCATGTGTGTACAAGGAGAAAGGTGTCTCTAAATTAGAAACACCTTTCCATCCCAGAATAAAATTAGAAAGGTGTTTCTAATTTGCATTATTTAGAGTTGTGCATTTTCTAATCGAAATACATATAATTAAATAAAATAAGACTTGACATTAATTCCATGTCTTATATTTAATTGGGACATTGTATGGTGGAAGGATTGAATTGTACGGTAACTATTTACTCACATGTTCTTTTATGATTAATGTTGAAATCTATATTATCTGGAAAGTCGTTGATCGTAGGGAGGCTTCACAACCAGTTTAATATGGAGGACCTAAATGGTCACACCATAAAAGGAAGAATAATTATTTAAGAATGTAATGACATAATCGTAATAATATGTTAAATGTAATTAATTTAATCTATGGTGATAAAATAAATTAAATAGCTTAATATTTATTATTTAATATTTTGGAAATATTAAATATAAATTAATAAGAGGAGTCTTATTAATATTATTATAATTATTATTATTTCAATTTCTAAAGTAGTTTAGGAATTAATTTAATATTAGTACTCTCATTTATTAATAATAAGATTAGGAAACAAATTAATTAAAGGAATTTATTTAATTATTCCCAATGTGGTGGGAAGCCTAAATTAATTAAATGAGTTTAATTAATTAAATAAAACTTTATGTCTAATAGGATTAGAAGGGTTGACCAATATCTATATAAGAGGAGTCTTATAATATATATCAGTTGATGAAATTCCAATTGTTGGAGAGTACTCATTTTCTATAAAGGATAGAAAACTAGAGTTTAGCCAACCACCCTCCTTCTTGATAATTCCTTTTCCTTGGTGGATCACCTCTAGAGGCCAAACACTTGGGTGGCTAACGTTGATCAAAGGAAGGAATCTAACCCGAAAATTCAAGGAGATCACAAAAAATAAAGAGTTGAACTCGTACCTGTGAAAGCTTCGTTCTGCAAGGGTATGATTCCATAACTTCTTATTTATCATTTTAAATTAATAATTTGCATAAAGGATGATCCGGGTAATGATTTTGTAGAAAATTTTAAACTCTGATATACCATGTCTCCGCTAATTTTTACAATTTGATTGCACCATAATTTTGTACAAACCCAACTACCCCACCACACACACACCCCCAACCTCATGCTAAACATGGGTTGGGTCATAACATTAGGCCAAAGGTCTTCAATAATTTAATATAATTAGTTTCCCATGATGTAGTTAGTGTCATATTTGTGTGTTTGTTGGTATTTTGTTAGATTTGTGGATCTAGAGTTTATGGGCTTCCTTTCCTAATCTCTAAATCCCTTTTAATATATCTTAATATTTTATTGGGCTTGGAATATGTATTATGTGAGCCTAGTAGTAGGTAAGGGAGGACATTTATTAATGGCGGAACTCCAATTCTCAAATCTCTGGTGTAATACATTTTTTTTTCGAGTGAAAGAAAAGTTATTTGCTTGTGATATATAACCTACTAAAGATCTGGTTTATATATAGTGAGGAAGCTCTAGGTTGTTTAATTAATTAGTACTGAATTGTAGATTTTTTCATATAAGTTGTCAATCAATTTTAATTTTATTAAGTTGCCTCGCACTATCAAAGTGAACACATGTCTCCTTATAATTGTCACTTAGTACAAAGAGTCCTACTATATATTGCGATAAATTTATGTCAAATTATAATTGCGAAGCTTATCAGAACTTGAGATTGGTGAGAATTATAGGAGGACCCCACTTATTACACATCTCTCCAAAAAAGTTATCACTAATACTTATCCACGTAACTGACAATTAAAAAATTGACGTAAACATTCGCAATATATATCATTTTCCTTATACAAATATGTACCTTGAGTAGACTTTCTCACAATTTTGTGTAACATGCTAGTCATTTGTTTGTTTAAGGAAAGTATTTTTGTCATTCGATGATGTAAAATACCTATCTAAGTTCTCATGATGAATACATGTACGGGCTCAGTATTTACATCCTCAACTGATATTGGAATTTATTAGCATTTTAGAGTATATTGCATTTCATTTAGTTAGCATTTGTATTTTGTTGGTTGAGGGCAAGCAACAGTTTAAGTTTGGGGGTATTTGATAAGTAGGTTTTATACCTACTTATTGGATATCAACTTACCATAACAAAGGCTTAATCTCATGTGTTTTAGTAGCTTTTCATGCATTTTATCTTTATTTTATAAGAAACATACTTGGAAGCTAGCTTGTGGCATTGTGTGTGGAATGGATATAAAACTGACTCAAGTACATGCAACGTGCATGTGATGGAGTGTAAGTGAGAATGGCATGAAAGGAGCTTAGAAGAGAAAGCAGCAGCAACAGTTCAGCAGAAAAATGCAGCAGATCAGCAGACTACAGAATCCAGTAGCAGCGCCACCGCGCCCTAGGATAGCTATGGGAAAGCGCGCCTGCTCCTGACCTAGGAAGTCACAGCATGCAGCGCGCTAGAGCCCTTTTTTTCCCTATGGAGCAGCGCGGCCGCGCCGAGTCGGTTTGACCAGTAGTTAACTTTTCACTTAAATGACCAAATGGAATGTTTACTCTTTTAGGGTGTGATTGCAAGTTGAGACATTATTTATAGATCATTTTTATTACCTTTTTAGGGTTAGAGAAACACAGAGAGAGGGAGTAGCCTCTTCTTCTACATCTAGACTTCTATCTTGGTCTCTATAGTAGGTTTTTATAGATAGCTTAGATTAGGGCTGATTTTGGGAACATTGGAGCTAGGATTATCATTGTGACGCCCCCAAATTCTCTACCTTCGTGTAGCAGATTTGGTGCTCACGTAAATATTCTATAAGACAATAACTTCTATAAATCCAAAATTCACAGTATCCCAATCTGTTAAGAGTTCTCGTCAGAACAATTATCATATCTGGATACCCTCAATTGGATGTATAGATTTATGATCTTATATATATTTCTTGCATATCAATAATTTCTATCTATCTGACATTCACAGTACAAATGATAAGATTGTTCTTGGAACTGAGGAGCGACCTCAGTGCTTACAGAACTTCCAAGATCATTCAATACCCTCATTCAGATGTATAGTTCATATAGATAATGTACTTCTTCCTATGTTCTAGAAAGCTAAAAACTAAGCAATTGATAAAAGGTAATAATATATTACATATTCTTAAATTGGTTTACAATAAATCCAAACTTACTATTACATCAGAGTTCCCAAGGATATAACCAAAATTTATATTAACCGAGTTGTTCCATCTACATGATTGAACTCTGGAACTTTGGATAGGTCAGCTAAAGCTGCAAAGGAAAAGAATAATTGCAAGGATGAGCTACAGAAAGCTCAGCAAGTTTTAAACAAGTGATATATTATATTCACACTGAATCTGAATTGAATAAACATATAGTTCAGAGTATTTTTTCCACATCGCCCTAAGAGTCATAAAGACTTATAGGAGTTCTGTTCGTTTACCATCACGTGCTACTATCAGTCATAAAGACTTAGCCACCCGAGTTGATTCGGTCAACCGCACCGCATTCCTAAGAGTCATAAAGACTTATAGGAGTTCTGTTCGAATATCTCATAGGTGATCAGCCTAATCATATCCTAGGAGTATGCATATCATCCTACCAATTTAACAAGGTCAGTATTTTTTTAACTGCCCGTAATTAAAACCCAGGGTCAGTATTATAACTGCCCATAACTGTAAACCAAGGTCAGTACTATGACTGCCAATATAATCCCGGAACAAGTATCAATATATATATGCACCAAACAATATTGGTTTTTCCACAGTTTATTCTTTGATATCAAATCAAACACATTTTACGCAAAACACAGCTCATATGGTTTGGTTATGCTTGAACAATAAGTCATAACCCTCTTCAAATCACAGATATGACGAATAATGTTTATAACAAGTTCGTATATCAATATATATGACTTGCATTTAATATAAAATTTAAATGAAGTTAGAAAAACTTGCATAAAAATAGAAAGTTTGCACATAGTGCAGAAAAACTTGCCTGCTCCGACGATTACCGCTAAGCAATCTAATTTAATCTCTTAGAGAAGACCTATCATTAATAAGATTGATCTTTCAATCAGCATAACATATCGTAATCTCAACTAATCTTCAAATAAGTTATCTAACATTTAGTCACATAATCAAACATTAGATAATTCCTTAACTTATTAGTAATATTATCATTCTTTGATAATATTTTAATTATTTAATCATTATCTTAAGACTCTCGTCTAATATTATTAATTATTTAATAATATTTTATTTACTTCTTAATATTATTAACCATTTAATAATATCATTAATCCTTTACACATATTATTAATCATTTAATAACATCTTAATCATTTATAAATATTATTAATCCTTTAATAATATTTCAATTACTTAATAATATTATTAATTATTTAATAATATCTTAATCATTTATAAATATTATTAATCCTTTAAAAATATTTTAATTATTTATAAATATTATTAATCCTTTAATAATACTTTGATCACTTAGTAATATTATTAATAATATTTTATTCATTTATAAATAATTTAATTTAATTATTTATCTCTTATTATTTAATTTATTTAACACACATAATATGTCATTCATATACTTTTTATTAAAATTAATCAAAATACCCCCATAAAGTCTTATTATATCATATAATGATTATTTAATTATTAAAATCGCATTTCCAAGTTTTCTAACTCAATATAACTTAATTTTCTCATTTATTCTTAACTCTTTCATAGGCATAAAAAATATCAAAACAACTTATTATTTTTTTATATTATGGGGAATATTAGTATATGAGATTTTTGTCACAAAATAATTTTCTTGCAATTTTCCAAATTCGTTTGGTATTTTTAAATAGGTTAAACTAGTCCAAAATAGCAACATTTATCATAAATTATTCTTCTGTACAAAAATTCTGAAATTTATATGGTAGCTACATATTATTCAACAGAGCCTAATGTAAAATTTTCATATTTTTCTGAGTTGAACTCACCAAGTTAGTACAGTTTTCTTTTAAAATCATATTTTCTTGTAAAATCCATATCTCCCTTTCTATATATCGAAAAATCCCCATCTTTGGATAGGACCTAGTTAACTAGATATAGTATCATACCACAAAAGGCCTGAATTTTCAAACCAACAAAACTATCCGAAATAGCCTTCATCAAAAATGGCCTTCATCAAAAATGTCCAGAAAACTCATTTAGTTTTTCTAGATTTTTGTCGGCATGGAGGATTTTACGAAAAATGACACCACGGTTGATTCGTTTAACATTTTTGAGTTCTACCACTTGGGTTCAACATATAACTCATGTATCTAACTCACCTCTTTGACGGATCACAAAAATAATATATAGATTTTAAATGGTAAAGCCTCAAAGTGGACTGATTTTTAAGGTTTTTGAGCAAGAAAGCTATTTTGGTTTTCTTTTGATTTCCAAGCTTTTCAACTCTTAAAATGGTACTATCTAAACATGAAACATCATAAAACATGTAAATCTACCCAAATATGGTTTAAGATCTTAATCTCAACATTTGATCTAAAATAACCATAACAAAACAAATTATACTAGCTAAGGTTTTGAGTTTAGGAGATTTTTATACCTTTAAAGTGTCTCTTTTTGATTTATCCTTCCTTTCTTCTCTCCCTCTCTTCTCCCATGGCAACCCTCCCTCTGTTCTTCCTCTTCTATTCTCGGGTGGGGGTGAGAGAGATAAGAGATGATTATTTCTCTTTTTCTTTCTTTTTCCTTTCTTTTGTTTTGTTTAGCTAGTATGTTAAACGAAGACCAAGGGTAAAATAGTCTTTAACCATTACTAGAAAAGGGCAAAATGGTCTTTAAGTCATCTCAAGAAAATTTCTTAGAAATTTCCTCACAGGACATATTGGTCATAATCAAATTTCTTTAGGGACAAAATTGTCATTTTACTACGTTTAGAAAATTTCCTAGAAATTTCCTTCAAGGATGCCATGGTCCATATCAAATCTCTCTTGGGGCAAAATTGTCATTTCCATATTATTAGGAAACTTCCTAGCAATTTTCTTCCTAGGACATAAAAGTCATTAATAATTTTCTGTTAGGACAAAATAGTCATTTCCAAAATATCCACCAGGTGACATCATCATGACATCATCATAATGATATCATCTTTGTGTTTCTTTAATGCTGATGTTATGCTTGCATCATCTCTTCTCTGATTGGTTGATTTAAATTCACCTGGATTGGAGGGTATTTTGGTCATTTCACATATAATTTTAAGGGTAATTTGGTCATTTCTCCTCCAAAAGGGTATTATAATAATTTCCCTCACAATTTTATAGGTAGTTCAGTCATTTCCTATGTTTTTCTTAAAATTTAACCCTTAGGGTTTTATAAATAATATTAGGGTTTGCTAATCACCATTAAGGTTTACAAATTAGGGTTTAGGATTTCTGAATAAAAAATTAGGATTTTTTAACTATGGATTAGGGATTCTAATCTATCATTAGGGTTTACTAAGGTTTATACCTTATTTGGTCAATATTTGATCATTAATCCCTTACTATACACACACACGATCATAGATACAATTATAATAACTGTATTAACTATCAAATCTCTATCCGTAATTAAGGTTAGGGTTTTCATCAACTAAATTAAGTTTTATCAATATCTGTTAACTATATCTCTACTCATATTTCTCAGTCAATACCCATTTTGACCATCTTACTAAACTCGTATCACAGATACTCAGCACAATATTGATAATTAATACCAAAAAAAAATTTATTCGTAAAATTTTAATTGTTTAAAATTCTGGGTCCTCACATTCTCCCCTCCTTATATGGATTCCGTCCTCGGAATCACCACAATCTTACTCTATAAAATCTTTTAAAGTTGTATCATCACTTCATTCTTATCAACACAATATTAATTTGTGTCTCATATATTAACCTATGACTTGGATTCATAAAAAGAACAACTCATAGCGATATATATCCAATATCACTCACATAATTAAATTACTGAACAAAATAGTTGTCTGCCACCATCTTCTGTGCAGCTAGTGCGTCTTACACCGTCATATCAAACGTACGTGCCGTTGGTCTTCCCGGCTTAGCAGGTCCTCTAATCGTCAAGGTTCCGCTACTGGGTCCCTTGTTGATACTTACCTTATCCCCATTCTTCTTGGGATAATTTTGAACCCGATGATCTGTTGATCCACATGAAAAACAACCTTGTGTCTTCTTCGGACTTGTTATTATATTGGGTATTCTCACTCCACTTCCTCTTTGTTAACTAACATGGTTCAACAATTTATGTATCTACTTTCGTTTTTTTATTAAAATATATTTACCCTTCCAAGGTAACACTTCTAAGAATCCCCTTAACCACTCATTGTTTTCTATTGAGTCTTAACTGTTTGAAATCTTCAACATAAAATCCTAATATCGATGTGTTATATATTGTATACTGTCCAAAGAGTCATTCTTATGCTAGCATGATAACTATGGTATACAACTTCTGAAAAAAACTTCTAGTTTCTTTGAAGTCTGAATCACAAGTCCTTAATCTATTATTTAAGGTCTGAATGGTTATCTTACTTTGTTCATCTGCTTATGGGTGGTATACTGTACTTGCCCTTCACTAAGTCCCTAAATGTATTTAATAACTCATTTCCTAGAGTTTGAAATAAATCGTATATCCTTGAATCTAACCTTATAGAAATAAAACTACCCACCTCATGATAATGGTGATAGTTATCTATTTCAATAAGCTCCTAGTTTCTGTTATATAGTTTTAAAAGTTCCTTGAGAACTGGTTTCATAGTTTCTGCAACAATACCTAGGCCCCTTATTGCACTAAAATTCGTCGCAACCCTTGGGTCTAACACCATTTCTACAATTTTGAATTTTTTTTTTATTAATGTTAATTATGTGCCATGTAATACTTTGTTTGTATTTTAGTGTCATATTTCTATCTATTCTAAATTCAATATTTATTTTATAAATCATCTTGTCATATACTTCGAAAAAATCTTTAACCACCTCCTGTATTTCTTTGATTCTGTTAAAGTTGGACTATTATCCCTAGATAGAGTTAGTTGAAACTCTTATCTAAATCCCAATTTATTAAAATCTTTTATCAATACCTCGTTGTTTTATTATTATTTTTAACTTTTCTTGATTCTTTTAACTTTTAAAATGTCTATAATGATATTGATTATTAATGGAATCCCTTCACCTCGACAAAAGACTTTTCTAGCTTTTCTAGGAAATTTCTCCGTTTATATAACTGTTATATCCTATAGTTGTTTTTAGTGAACAATCCCCGTTGCACACTACTTTTGTATTTTACAATTTTGATTTTATCTAATTGCAGTCAATCTTTAACTTATGATTAACTAATTTATCCCTAAATTTCATTAAACTCTCTTAACTGAAACTTTATATCATCTATAAAAAAATTATATGATTTTAACAAAACTTTTTCTTTATGAAAAGCTTTTACATTCATGTTTTCACCTAACATTTTCTATGTTTTTTAGAAAAACCACTAGATGTGAATGAATACTTCGTACTAGAGTCAAATATTTCATAAATATTTTAAATATCAATTTGGGATAATACCTGTTACTATGTCTTGTGCAACAGCATCCCTCATTATCATATTAAAGGTTCTAACTCTTCTGAACGACTCTGACCAACCTCTCCGGCTACTGCTGTTTTGAAGTTTTAGTTTTCCTCTTTGTTTGAATCTCTGGGCTTTGGACAGAACTTAGCAATGTGTCCCTCCACCCCACATTTAAAACATGCGATTCCATTCTTATTACCATTCCTCTTTTGGGGACATCCTTTTGAGTAATGTCCATATCTTCCACAAGTAAAACACTTGGTCCCACTAAAATAACATACCCCTCCGTGCTTTTTCTTACAAATAGTACAACCTTCATTCCTCTGACTAGCTTTGTTAGAAAGAGTGGCATTCCACTTCCTTTTGTTATTTCTCTTTGCTTGACATTTCCTAATTCCTTTATTTTTTTGGTTTATCAGCTTTTTTTTCTTCCTCAGGTGGTCCGATTAATTTAAAGTCTAAGGTAATCCTTAAAGTATTGGATTCAGCTTGTGGTGGATTCTCAGACCTCCCCTGTAAAGCTCCTAACAAAATATTTACCAACTTTTGGGTTGAATTCGACGCTAATTGTTCCACGTCGATCTTTGATTGTGATCTTTCATGTGTTGCCTTATAACTAAGTATAAATATAAGTACAACCAATAATTCGATTAAACGAACAGAATTTGTACGTAACATACTTGACTAGTGTTTTACATATATTATAACTAACGCATTAGGAAAACTTATAAATTCATAAGATACAGTTCACCTCTTAGCTGCTGCTATCTATCTTATATCCTTTTGTTATCGTTTTAGAAAAATTAGGATCTACTATTATATTTTCCTTAACTTATATCAAAGTTTGGAATTTACACATTACGCACAGAGATACATATATACATATAATTTCATTCATAAAGTATTATCCTATCTTCCTTACCCTTACTAAATTACTAATACTCAATCTTCGTCTTGTATCGTTCTACTCCTTTACCCTGTCTTTTCATTATAACAATACCTTCTACCTTTCCTACATACATCTGTATGCATCTTTCCATAGTTATTCTATCTTTCTTTGTTTACTTCATGAGCCTCCTAGGTGACTGCTATTCCATACTTCCCTTCCCATTGCCACTCATGTGACGCCCCCAGAATAGTCCAGTCAACCCAACCCATTCTGAGTTGCCAAATACATGGTACAGAATTCAAATACAAACTTTATATCATACGGTTGTGCAAAATACGACCACACAACTGTGAGTGTCAATACAAACATGTAGAAAATATTAATATTCAAACTAAGTCCTCATTACAATTATTATCACACTATTTATCAGAAATAGTGAGGACTACTACTGCTCTAACTCAGACCATCACTCTGTCCCCCGACTAGTTCCCGCAACATTCTCATTTCCTGAAGAGGACAATAGATGAAAAAGGTGAGCTCAACTAGCTCAGTAAAGAATATTATGACTAAGATAATGAAAAATAAATTATCGTTAGTCTTCAACAAATCAGATAAAATATAATGGACAACCAACTTTAGATCAATATTCGCAGCGGAAATAACAATTCATTAGAAGAGTTAAGCAGAGAATGAAGTCTACTATCTTCTATGATTTAAAAGTCCATCATCAATATTTTATCCCTGTAACATCAAACAATATACATCTCGAATCAAATATTCATCTTTGCACTACAGACCAAAGATATTCATTTGTATCATCAGTGGTCATGTTCATCTCAACACCTGTCATCTTTGCACTACAGGCCAAAGATATTCATCAGGTAATCATTCATCTTTGCTCTACAGGCCAAAGATATTCAGTTACATCACCTTTTAGGACTGAGGATGATGAAAAACATTTCAAAGAACGAATCCAATGAGATAAAAGACAAAGATTAAGGATTTGCATTTTAGTTTATTCAAATTAAAAAATACTTCATAATAATACTTTGTGGAGCAAAATTCAAGAATAGAGCTCAAAACTTGGATACAATCAAAGATAGTAACTATACTAGACAATTTGGACAAACAGAAGAAATTTTAATTTTTTTCGTGAATAGTGCCGTATACGTGAATAGTAATCCCGACGGAAAAAGTAAGAATTTCATAATAAAATCTATGTCAATATTTCGGTATAATGATATTGAAAAGAATAACATCATTTATGAAAGAAAATAACATCCCTTACCTCAAAAGAATAGTACCTCTGACTGGAATATCGGATATAATACCGAAAGAAACTTGCACTGAATAGTAATACTCAAAGTATCTAAATACTCACAAAAATACGCTCGATATTATAGAGAGAGAAAACTTCTGATTCTGGTGTGATTTTCAATTCTAACCTAAGCACCCTGTTTATAAGAAAAACTTAGGATGCCAAATAAGACTAAATAATAAAATATTATTATTTTTTCTTCCGCCGCCGGCTGCTTCTCCCAAAAGCCATCAGCATTTTTTTCAACCAAAAGTGGGGCCCACCCATTAAAAAAAAATATATTTTCTGAAACTTCAATAATTCATAATAAATAGCCCCTTTGTCAGAAAAATACAAATTCTATATCTTTTTATAGGAAATTTAATTCTCTACAACTTTGTAGAAGGAAGTTTTTCCAAATTCCAAACATAAATTATCTGAAATCCATAAACAGATGATTTCTCACACCAAAATACTGATAAAAACACATCAGCACTAATTTCTTCTTTAATATCCACAAAATAAATATTTTCTTATCATATAAATCAATAATTAATTATTCATAAATAATATTACAGAACTACAATATTGACAACCAGGTCGTTCCCAGGAAAGGGGGTCTTCCGATAAGGACTTCTCCTTACTGGCGCGCAATTAAATAACCCCTCCTAGACAGAACTTCCTTAGACATTGTCAATAATGCTATCTAATAATATTATTCAAATAATATGAATTATTGAGTTGATAATGTGAAATACTGTGCAGTGACAATTATTGAATCAATAATACCAAAATATCAACTGTAGCCATTATTGAATCAATCATATAAAATAGCAACGTAGCAATTATTGAGTCAATAAAATATCAATGTAACAATAATTGAGTCGATAATATAAAATATCAACGTAGCAATTATTGAGTCAATAATATAAAATATTGAATAGTAATTACTGTAACAATAATTGAGTAATGACTTCTCACGTAAGACTCAATAATTCGAAATACTGTGTAATACCGTGTGCTATTGTGCAACACCGCGTATCACTGTATTTTAACCACCGGTATTTCAACAGTACTAACGGTAACAACTACGCCGTTATTTATAAAAAGTTATTTCTGTCGCTTTCTATATCCGACAGTTATTCCGTTGTGGGGCCCACAAATAGCTGCGCCGTCGTACGAATATTCCCCGACAACAAGAATATTTCACGACCAAACGAATATTTCCCGACAACCAGAATATTTTATAACCACTTGCTCATTTTAAAAATATTTGCACATTTCATCCATAACTTTCACATTTATCAATCAACACCTTACTATTTCGAAATAATATATAAAGAAAATTAAATCTTTATTCATAAAAGTTGGGTCTTACAACCCAACTCTCATCTTCTCAACCAGTTCCCTAAACATGTCATGCTCTTCTGCTTAATATAATTTTATATGGAATATAAGCCTCCTCTTAGTTCCAACTCTAGTACTCTTCATGAGCACTTTCTAAATTTACCATAGGTTTATCTTCTATAGCTTCAATACTATTCCATAAGCTACTTCAATTGGCAGTCCTCGTATCCTTCCCTACGAATCATTCCCTTTTAGCCCAACTGATTCTGGTTCAGATACCGGTTCTAACAGAACGACCAGTTCCTCACTCTCTTATGTGAACATCCTTAAATTCTAAAGTATCGATCAACTATATTACTAGACTAGCACGTAATATACATTATATACATATAGCAAACAATAGTTTTCTTTAAGTTAGTTTTTATCTTATTTTACGATGAATTTTCTCAATTCATATCCTATAAACTCTTTTTGAGTTTATGTTTTTACTAACTTTTCTGCCACTCCTATTCCTCCAAGGTTATAGCCTAAGGTAACCCTACCTAAGGTTTATAACCTACAGCTCTAATACCAAATTGTGACGCATCCAAATTCTCTACCTTTCCTGTAGCAGATTTGGTGCTCACGTAAATATTCTATAAGACAATAACTTCTATAAATCCAAAATTCACAGTATCCCAATCAGTTAAGAGTTCTCGTCAGAACAATTATCATATCTGGATACCCTCACTTGGATGTATAGATTTATGATCTTCCAAATATTTCTTACATATCAATAATTCCTATCTATCTGACATTCACAGTACAAATGATAAGATTGTTCTTGGAACTGAGGAGCGACCTCAGTGCTTACAGAACTTCCAAGATCATTCAATACCCTCATTCAGATGTATAGTTCATATAGATACTGTACTTCTTCCTGTGTTCTAGAAAGCTAAAAACTAAGCAATTGATAAAAGATAATAATATATTACATATTCTTAAATTGGTTTACAATAAATCCAAACTTACTATTACATCAGAGTTCCCAAGGATATAACCAAAATTTATATTAACCGAGTTGTTCCATCTACATGATTGAACTCTGGAACTTTGGATAGGTCAGCTAAAGCTGCAAAGGAAAAGAATAATTGCAAGGATGAGCTACAGAAAGCTCAGCAAGTTTTAAACAAGTGATATATTATATTCACACTGAATCTGAATTGAATAAACATATAGTTCAGAGTATTTTTCCCACATCGCCCTAAGAGTCATAAAGACTTATAGGAGTTCTGTTCGTTTACCATCACGAGCTACTATCAGTCATAAAGACTTAGCCACCCGAGTTGATTCGGTCAACCGCACCGCATTCCTAAGAGTCATAAAGACTTATAGGAGTTCTGTTCGAATATCTCATAGGTGATCAGCCTAATCATATCCTAGGAGTATGCATATCATCCTACCAATTTAACAAGGTCAGTATTTTTTTAACTGCCTGTAATTGAAACCCAGGGTCAGTATTATAACTGCCCATAACTGTAAACCAAGGTCAGTACTATGACTGCTAATATAATCCCGGAACAAGTATCAATATATATATACACCAAATAATATTGGTTTTTCCACAGTTTATTCTTTGATATCAAATCAAACACATTTTACGCAAATAACAGCTCATATGGTTTGGTTATGCTTGAACAATAAGTCATAACCCTCTTCAAATCACAGATATGACGAATAATGCTTATAACAAGTTCGTATATCAATATATATGACTTGCATTTAATATAAAATTTAAATGAAGTTAGAAAAACTTGCATAAAAATAGAAAGTTTGCACATAGTGCAGAAAAACTTGACTGCTCCGACGATTACCGCTAAACAATCTAATTTAATCTCTTAGAGAAGACCTATCATTAATAAGATTAATCTTTTAATAGCATAACATATCGTAATCTCAACTAATCTTCAAATAAGTTATCTAACATTTAGTCACATAATCAAACATTAGATAATTCCTTAACTTATTAGTAATATTATCATTCTTTGATAATATTTTAATTATTTAATCATTATCTTAAGACTCTCGTCTAATATTATTAATTATTTAATAATATTTTATTTACTTCTTAATATTATTAACCATTTAATAATATCATTAATCCTTTACACATATTATTAATCATTTAATAACATCTTAATCATTTATAAATATTATTAATCCTTTAATAATATTTCAATTACTTAATAATATTATTAATTATTTAATAATATCTTAATCATTTATAAATATTATTAATTCTTTAATAATATTTTAATTATTTATAAATATTATTAATCCTTTAATAATATTTTAATCACTTAGTAATATTATTAATAATATTTTATTCATTTATAAATAATTTAATTTAATTGTTTATCTCTTATTATTTAATTTATTTAACACACATAATATGCCATTCATATAATTTTTATTAAAATTAATCAAAATACCCCCATAAAGTCTTATTATATCATATAATAATTATTTAATTATTAAAATCGCATTTCCAAGTTTTATAACTCAATATAACTTAATTTTCTCATTTATTCTTAACTCATTCATAGGCATGAAAAATGTCAAAAGAACTTATTATTTTTTTATATTATGGAGAATATCAGTGTATGAGAGTTTAGTCACAAAATAATTTTCTTGCAATTTTTCAAATTCGTTTGGTATTTTTAAATAGGTTAAAATAGTCCAAAATAGCAATATTTATCATAAATTATCCTTCTATCCAAAATTCTGAAATTTATATGGTAGCTACATATTATTCAACAGAGCCTAATGTTAAAATTTCATATTTTTCTGAGTTTAACGTACCAAGTTATTACAGTTTTCTTTTAAAATCACATTTACTTGTAAAATCCATATCTCCCTTTCTATACATTAAAAAATCCCCATTTTTGGACAGGACCTATTTAACTTGATATAGTATCATACCACAAATGGCCGGAATTTTCGGACCAACAAAATTGTCCGAAACAGCCTTCACCATAAATGGCCAGAAAACTCATTTAGTTTTTCCAGATTTTTGTCGGCAGGGAGTGTTTTACGAAAAATGACACCTTGGTTGATTCGTTTAACATTTTTGAGTTTTACCACTTGGGTTCAACCTATAACTCATGTATCTAACTCACCTCTTTGACGGATCACAAAAATAATATATAGAATCAAATTGGTAAAGCCTCAAAGTGGACTGATTTTTAAGGTTTTTGAGCAAGAAAACTATTTTGGTTTTCTTTTGATTTCGAAGCTTTTCAACTCTTAAAATGGTACTATCTAAACATGAACATGTAAATCTATCCAAATATGGTTTAAGATCTTAAGCTCAACATTTGATCTAAAACAACCATAACAAAATAAATTACACTAGCTAAGGTTTTGAGTTTAGGAGATTTTTATACCTTTAAAGTGCCTCCTTTTGATTTATCCTTCCTTTCTTCTCTCCCTCTCTTCTCCCATGGAAACCCTCCCTCTCTTCTTCCTCTTCTATTCTCGGGTGAGGGTGAGAGAGATAAGAGAGAATTATTTCTCTTTTTCCTTGTTTTTCTTTCTTTTGTTTTGTTTAGCTAGTATGTTAAATGATGACCAAGGGTAAAATAGTCTTTAACCATTACTAGAAAAGGGTAAAATGGTCTTTAAGTCATCTCAAAGAAATTTTCTCACAGGACATATTGGTCATAATCAAATTTCTTTAGGGACAAAATTGTCATTTTACTACGTTTAGAAAATTTCCTAGAAATTTCCATCAAGGATGCCATGGTCCATATCAAATCTCTCTTGGGGAAAAATTGTCATTTCCATATTATTAGGAAACTTCCTAGCAATTTCCTTCCTAGGATATAAAAGTTATTAATAATTTTCTGTTAGGACAAAATAGTCATTTTCAAAATATCCACCAGGTGATATCATCATGACATCATTATAATGACATCATCTTTGTGTTTCTTTAATGCTGATGTCATGCTTGCATCATCTCTTCTCTGATTGGTTGATTTAAATTCACCTGGATTGGAGGGTATTTTGGTTATTTCATAAATAATTTTAAGGGTAATTTGGTCATTTCTCCTTCAAAAGGGTATTATAATAATTTCCCTCACAAATTTATAGGTAGTTCAGTCATTTCCTATGTTTCCCTTAAAATTTAACCCTTAGGGTTTGTTAATCACTATTAAGGTTTATAAATTAGGGTTTAGGATTCCCGAATAAGAAATTAGGGTTTTCTAACTGTAGATTAGGGATTCTAATCTATCATTAGGGTTTACTAAGGTTATACCTTATTTGGTCAATATTTAATTATTAATCCCTTCCTATACACACACACGATCATAGATACAATTATAATAACTGTATTAACTATCAAATCTTTATCCGTAATTAGGGTTAGGGTTTTCATCAACTGAATTAAGGTTTATCAATATCTGTTAACTATATCTCTACTCAAATTTCTCAATCAATACCCATTTTGACCATCTTACTAAACTCGTATCACAGATACTCAACACAATATTGATAATTAATACCAAAAAAGAATTTATTCGTAAAATTTTAATTGTTTAAAATTATGGGTCCTCACAATCATTATATGTTTAGATTTGATAAGGAGATCAGATTTGCATCTTTCTATCTTTAGTATCTTTTTCTTTTCATTTTGGTTTCCAATGTGTGAACAATCTCTTATGATGGATTTTGCTTTATATATGAACTAATTTATATTATGGGGTTATGATGAATCTTAATATGTAGTTCAGATTTCTATTTCTTTATGAGACTTGGTTGATTATCTATTGGATTATCTTATATGATTTGCTTTAAATGATTAATTGCTTGATGACCAATTACCGTGTTAGCCTATATGAACTCGAAAATTGAAGTATAGGCTTAGAACTAATCCTATTTGCATATGTATGTGAATTCTACTTTGAGATGGAATTTATGTTTCGAGCCTAGGATAGACATATACCGAAGCACCATATGTAGTCCATTGAGCACTTGAGCTTCAACCTGCTTTGATTGTAATTCACATAGACATATAAGGCATTAGTCAATTTGGGTGTTTGCATTTATTCTATCTTTTGTGGATTGAATTTGATATTGGTATGGTACATCGAGAGATGGTCATATTTCGCTTTTGTGTGCTTGGCTAACAATCTAACATAATTAACTAAGCTTGTAAGGAAGTGTAGTGTCTTGAATGAATTGTTAAGTGAAATCATATACCCCATATTCCCCTTATTTGGCTATTTTACTTGTTATTTTATTATTTCCTTTCTAGTAGCATCTATAGCTAAATTTCACATCACTCAACGGTATAAGTAGACCAAGATAGTTATAAAATTGTTGCATGTTAGATTAAAATACATTCATTATTCTCTGTGGGAACGATACTCTACTCACTCTATATTACTTATGGACTACGTGCACTTTCGTGTGTGTGTTGTTTTGATTAACACCCAAACAAGCCAACAAGTTTTTGGCGCCGTTGCCGGGGAATATTGATTATTTTTATTACTTTCCTCATCAGTTTAAATTAAATTGGTCTTAGTTAAACAAATCTTTGTTATCTTATTTCTGTTTTTATTTTATTTTGTTTTATGCACTTTTGAATAGTGTATGCACACTCTGTCTAAGAAGTCTACTTTAGTATCCAGAAGGGGAAACATCAACGGAAGGGTTCGACGATTGAGTAAGGGTACTCCTAGCATTCAAGAGGAGACTGAGGGACTATGCAACGCCGTGTATCATTGAGTTACAGTCAAGCATCACAAGGCCAATAATAACCTCTAATTCCTTCAAAATTAAACCGGGAACAATTCAAATGGTGTAAAACTTAGTTCAGTTTGAGGGTATGGCTAATGATGACCCGAATGAGCATTTACTGAGCTTCATTAAGATATGTGACACTTTCAAGTTTAATGGAGTGATGGATGATGCAGTGAGACTTAGACTTTTTCCATTCACGTTGAGAGACAAGGAAAATAGTTGGCTTCACTCGCTACCACCGGGGTCCATTACCACTTGGCAAGACTTGACACAAGAATTCTTGGTAAAATTCTACCCACCCGCAAAGATCGTAAAAATGCGAAGTGCAATTTCCACATTTGAGCAACAACATGGTGAGTCCTTATATGAAGCGTGGGAGAGATACAAAGAATTGCTAAGGAAGTGTCCTTATCATGGATTATCTCGATGGATGGAGATAAATACATTTTACAACAGATTGGGTAGTCAAACTCAGTCTAGCATTGATGCAGCTTCAGGAGGGGCTTTCATGGCCAAGAGTTATGAAGAGGCATATGAGTTGTTAGAGACCATGGCTAAAAATGATTACCAATGGCCTACTTCTAGATTGAGTCATTAGAAAGTAGCAGAAGTATTGGAGGTAGATTCCATCACTGCCTTAGCAGCTCAATTGTCGACTATGTCAAAGAAAATCGATTCCATTGCCAAGTCAAAAGTGCGACAAGTGGCCTATGTTTATGAGCTTTGTGCAGGGTCACATCCTACAGACCAATGTGCTATAAATCCTGAATCGGTGTAGTTTGTGAGCAACTATCAGAGGCAACTAAACCAATATCAGAACACTTTTAACTCCAATAACAGAAACCACCCCAACTTATCATGGAGCAACAACCAAAACCATTAACAAGCTCCAAGACCTTCATACCCCCAGGATTCCAAAACCAACTCCATAAAAAAGCTCAAACTCCTCAACCAGAAAAGAAATCAAAAATGGAGGAGATGATGTTGAAATACATGGCTAACACTGAGGTGATGATAAAGAGCCCAGTTGTGGCTATACAGATTTTGGAGAATTAAATGGGCCAAATGGCTAACATGCTGACAAATAGACCACAAGGGACTCTTCCTAGCAACACAGAAGCTAACCAAAGGAGAGAAGGGAAAGAGCAATGCCAAGATGTCACACTTAGGAGTGGAAAAGAAACTGCATCTCCAGAGGGCAGCGCGACAGCACCTCAAGTACAAAGGGAAGCAGCGCGGGCGCGCCCAACCCCAGAGATAGAAAATGCAGATTTTTTAAAGGAAAAGGATGGTAAGGAAGGGACTGAAACAAAATAGAAGGAAATAACACACCAACCACAATGTTACTCTACCAAGAGTGTATCCACCATCCCCTTATCCACAAAGGCTCCAGAAGCAAAAATTGGACAAGCAATTTGCCAAGTTCCTCGAGGTATTCAAAAAGCTGCAAATCAACATCCCATTTGCAAGAAGCTTTAGAACAGATGCCGAGCTATGCAAAATTCATGAAAGGGATTCTGTCTAGAAAGAAGAAATTAGAAGATTTTGAGACAGTGGCCTTGACTTAGGAATGTAGTGCGGTATTACAAAGGAAGCTACCTCCCAAACTAAAGGATCCTGGCAGTTTTACTATCCCACGCTCTATTGGGAGCTTATCATTCAACAAGTGATTGTGTAACTTAGGTGCTAGCATTAACCTCATGCTATTATCGGTTTACACACAATTGGGCCTGCCGGCTCCAAAATCGACAAACATTTCTCTTCAACTTGTAGATAGGTCCATTACTTATCCAAGAGGTATTGTGGAGGACATCCTTGTAAAGGTGGACAAATTCATATTTCTCTCCAATTTCATCATCCTCGATTATGAAGAAGACAAAGACATTCCTATCATTCTGGGAAGACCATTCTTAGCCATTGGGAGGACTCTCATCGATGTGCAAAAATGAGAACTTACTATGAAAGTTCAGGATCAAGAAGTCACATTCAACGTGTTTAAAGCTATGAAATTCCCTACAGATGAAGAGGAATGCTTCAGGATGCATGTGGTTGATAGGGCCGCGGATGAAGAGTTTACATGTATGATGAACATTAATCCTTTGGAGAGTGCACTGATAGGGGACATCGGCATTGATGACCTAAAGGTGGTTGAGCATTTATAGATTTTGGATGCAGTTCCACGGGTGAGCAATTTTAAAAGTCCTGTTGAACCTTTAGAGTACACAGACAAATCATCTAAGCGTTCAAAACCATCTCTTGAAATACCTCATACACTTGAACTTAAGCCTCTCCACCATATACCAAGAATGAATCCTTAGTCCTTTTCAGGTACTTGAGGATATTCTTGACTGCTGTCCAGTGACCTTCACCTGGATTCGACTGGTATCTGCTCGTCATGCTCAAAGCATACGAGACATCCGGACGAGTACATATCATTGCATACATGATAGATCTAATTGCCGAAGCATAAGGGATCTTTCTCATACGCTCCTCATCATCATGTGATTTAGGACATTGGGCCTTAGAGATCTTAACACCATGAGACATGGGTAAGTGTCCTCTTTTCTCTTGCATACTGAACCGTTTCAGCACTTTATCAATATATGTACTTTGACTTAGGCCGAGCATTTTTCTCGATCTATCTCGATAGATCTTGATACCTAAAATGTAGGTTGCATCGCCCAAATCTTTCATGGAGAAACATTTTCCTAACCATGTTTTTACAGCCTGTAAGGAAGGAATGTCATTCCCAATAATTAATATGTCGTCAACATATAATACCAGGAATACAATGTGACTCCCACAAACCTTCTTATATACACAAGGTTCATCTTCATTTTTTATGAAGCCAAACTCTTTGACTGCTTCATCAAATCGAAGATTCCAACTCCGAGAGGCTTGCTTCAATCCATAAATGGATCGCTGCAGCTTACATACCTTTCCAGCATCCTTTGGATTGGCAAAACCCTCAGATTGTGTCATATACACATCCTCAAGGAGATTTCCATTAAGGAAAGCAGTTTTGACATCCATCTGCCAGATTTCGTAGATCTGGCAGATGGACGTGAAAACGGCCTTCCTCAATGGGAAACTTGAGGAGGATGTGTATATGACACAGCCAGAGGGATTTGTTTCAAAGGTTGGAACAAATCAAGTCTGTAAGCTGCAACGATCCATTTATGGAT
The DNA here is from genome assembly GCA_020205555.1 of Panax stipuleanatus. Classification (NCBI taxonomy): domain Eukaryota; kingdom Viridiplantae; phylum Streptophyta; class Magnoliopsida; order Apiales; family Araliaceae; genus Panax; species Panax stipuleanatus. Next base: position 11,123,276 of record CM035123.1, on the reverse strand, counting down.
TGAAGCAAGCTTCTCGTAGATGGAACATTCGTTTTTATGAGACAATCAAAGAGTTTGATTTTGTCAAAAATGACGATGAACCATGTGTGAACAAGAAGGTTAGTGGGAGCGCAGTTTCATTCCTTGTATTATATGTTGATGATATATTACTGATAGGGAATGACATTCCTAGGCTACAATCGATTAAAATCTGGTTATCTAAACACTTCTCCATGAAGGACTTGGGAGAAGCATCCTATATTTTGGGGATAAAGATCTATAGAGATAGATCTAAAAGGATGCTTAGTTTATCCCAAGGAACGTACATTGATGCAATGCTAAAGAGGTTTAGCATGGAAGATTCCAAAAGAGGTCTCATGTCGATGAGCCATGGAATACATCTCTCCAAGAAACAGGCCCCAAAGACACCTGAGGAGAGAGACCGTATGAGTAAGATCCCTTATGCTTCTGCAATAGGATCTATCATGTACGGTATGATATGTACTAGACCGGATGTTGCTCATGCACTTAGTGTAATGAGCAGATACCAGTCAAACCCTGGAGAAGAGCACTGGAAGGCAGTGAAGAATATCCTAAAGTACTTGAGAAGGACTAAAGATATTTTTCTTGTCTACGGTGGGTCTGAATTAAAACTCAAGAGATTCACAGACTCAAGTTTTCAAACAGACCAAGATGACAGTAAATCTATTTCAGGGTATGTGTTTACCTTGAAAGATGGTGCAGTGAATTGAAAAGGTTCCAAACAACAAAAGGTTGTTGGTTTAGTGACAAAGACAAAGTATATAACTGTAAGTGAAGCTGCAAGTTGATGTTTTAGATGAAAAGTTCATTACAGAACTAGGAATAGGTCCTAAGTCTCATCTTGAATCTAAACATGTGTTGCGGCACTTTGATTAAAGAAATCATTGAAAGAGGAGAGTGTATACTCTCAAGACAACATTGCAGATCCATTAACTAAAGCTTTAACACAACAGCAGTTTGATCGTCACTTAGAGAAGTTGGGTATGAGATACCATGGCGATTGGCTTTAGTGCAAGTGGGAGATTGAAAGTAGTATGCATACAAGCCAATCATGTATGATGATAAAGCATATACTTTGGAGGCAATCTTATTTATTTATTAATAAAAATATTCATTTATTAAAGGCATTTAATTATCTACATGGTGCTGTTTTTATAATATGTAAATAACCCATAGTTTTAAGCAATGCTTTTAGAATCATGATGATGATCATGCCAATGAGATCTAAATTCTTAGAAAGCTCTAAAACTAAAATAGTTCCTAATCATGGGATTACTAAAAAGGGGATTAGTAAATCCGGATAGATTAGTACATATGTTGCTTGCTCATTGGATGAGGATGATTGATCTCATGATCATTTGTGTGGAGACACTAAAGCAAGTATGTAGGTGCTTATTGGAGAATAAGTTCACTGAACGTGACTCGCTATGGAATACCTAATGGAGTTTTACTCGCCTGTCAATAGGAATTCCTAATGTGATAGTAGTACAAGTAATCCTTGGACTTGAGATCATTATAGTATCTTGTATGTAATGAATTATACTTTGACTTATTCCTTAAAGTCCTTTAGGGTATATAAAAGGGTATGCTTGGGTATAATGAGTTATATATGGAGATAATGAATGATCAATAAAGAATCTACCACCTCTAGTAAAAGAGGAGATATGTCCTATGTGATTCGTTAAATGACAACCCAGGAATCCTTGGCCAAGGTAAAATGAAATTAGAAAGGAGTTTCTAATTTGCATTATTTGGAGTTGTGCATTTTCTAATCGAAATACATATAATTAAATAAAATAAGACTTGACAGTAAATTCATGTCTTATATTTAATTGGGACATTGTATGGTGGAAGGATTGAATTGTATGGTAACTATTTACTCACAGGTTCTTTTATGATTAATGTTGAAATCTATATTATCTGGAAAGTCGTTGATCGCTAGGGAGGCTTATCCCTATTGTAGAATAAATATTATTTATTTAAATAAATTATTAGTTTAATTTATTTATTTAAATAAGATTAGAATTGTTCTAATTGATTTATTCACAACCGGTTTAATATAGAGAACCTAAAGGGTCACACCATAAAAGGAAGAATAATTATTTAAGAAGGTAATGGCATAATCGTAATAATGCATTAAGTGAAATTAATTTAATCTATGGTGATAGAATAAATTAAATAGCTTAATATTTATTATTTAATATTTTAGAAATATTAAATATAAATTAATAAGAGGAGTCTTATTAATATTATTATAATTATTATTATTTTAATTTCTAAAGGAGTTTAGTAATTAATTTAATATTAGTACTCTCATTTATTCCTAATAAGATTAGGAGACAAATTAATTAAATGAATTTAATTAATTATTTCCCATGTGGTGGGAAGCCTAAATGAATTAAAGGAGTTTAATTAATTAAAAGAAATTCCATGTCTAATAGGATTAGAAGGGTTGACCAACATCTATATAAGAGGAGTCTTATAATAGATATCAGTTGATGCAATTCCAATTGTTGGAGAGTACTCCTTTTCTATAGAGGATAGAAAACTAAGGTTTAGCCAAACACCCTCCTTCTTGATAATTCATCTTCCTTGGTGGATCACCTCTAGAGGCCAAACACTTGGGTGGCTAACATTGATCAAAGGAAGGAATCTAACCCGAAAATTCAAGGAGATCAAGAAGAACAAGGAGTTGAACTAGTACCTGTGGAAGCTTCGTTCTACAAGGGTATGATTCCATAACTTCTTATTTATCGTTTTAAATTAATAATTTGCATAAAGGATGATCCGAGTAATGGTTTTGTAGAAATTTTTTTAAACTCTGATATACCATGCTTCCGCTAATTTTTGCAATTTGATTGCATCATGATTTCGTACAAACCCAACACAATGAGATTACTAGCCCTAGATAATTGCGATCGTAAATTATCCAAAATTCTCCTTATGTGTAGATCTAATGCTACGATCGCCAACAAAATATTCTAACACATACAATCTAGGACTATCAGTCTCGATTTAATATGATAGAAGCATTAAGAATGAGAATTAGATTATTCCAAACAATAATTACATAATTAGGAATTATTTAACTTGTCTTCTGAAAATCTTAACAATATTTCAAAGCTTGACCACAATAAAATATCACTAACTGTTACTTAGATTTAGACACACTTCGTTTGCTTAAAATATGTCTTAATCTAACAGATATTATCAATTTACTAATTTAATCCTACAGAAACCAAATTATTCAATTGAATAACATACATGAAAATTTATATGGATAATCAGAATAAATCCCAATATGAAAGAATAAATATTATAAACTTAATAAAATTATAAATTGATACTGAGGTTCAACATCCCTTCAGAATTGAAATAAAGAACTTAGCCTGACATGCTTGAATCTTCAAAATAAGGGTTTGTAACCTCCAAGCAATCCAAGAGAATATAGAATAAAAGACCTCCTAAAACCTAATAAAATAACTAATATATATATAGTCTAGATAAAACCCTAGTCTAATAAGGTAAGTCCCAATCCTATTCCTAATCAACTTTGCAGTTAAAACCATCTAAATCTGGTCAGCCTGTCCGTCTGGCGCGCCCAGCGCCAGTCTCCTTCACATCCTGGCGCGCCCCACGCTAGGCAAGCGGGGATCCTGACCTTCGAAGCGACGCGGCCCACGCCAATCCCTTTGTAATCTCAGCGCGCCCCGCGCTGGTCTGTCATCAAGCCCAAATTTGCTTCTTTTCTCCTCTTTTGCCCAATCACTCTCCATTTCTGCACATTAACATAAAACATATGAAAAGTAACTTGCACACTTAAGTAATAACAATATAGCAAGCTAAGAAATACCTAGTAAGTAGGTTAAAAACCTACGTATCAAATACCCCCAAACTTGAACAATTGCTTGTCCTCAAGCAAACAAATACAATGAATGCAACTAACAGAATGAATGCAACCTTACAAAATCAAGCAAAAATCTCAGTAATCAAACACAGGTTGTATACTTCTTACGAATTAACACTTTAGCTCACAATCCATCTTGACTCATGACCGATCATAGACTCTTGCATTATCATATCACATACATGACTCTAATCCTCCCCCGTGCGTGTGTGCCCAATTTCATATCATTAATTCAAAGTGGTTCATATGATTATTCCCAACAAACAGCCTACTTTCACACAGATAACTTATACAAACATGGCATCCACATAAGCATTATAGAAATCAAGCTAAATAAGCAATAACAGAATAAACATCAAAACTGATGCTTCATGGGTGCTTTTTAACGCTCCATCCCACCAATTATTCCATATATCTGATTTGTGCAATGTTCAACCCCTTTAGGCTTTTCAATGTTACCCGTGTAACGGACTTTCGGCCAACGACTCCCAAACCCAAAGGCTTTAAGGTGCTAGGTGTTAAGACATCCCCTAGGGTTTACTTGTCCGAGTAACAAAGGCCACGAGGTCAAACTAAATCAGTTTTTATTTCATAAGCATTTTTTTCAATTTTTTTTCTTTTCTGAGCCTTAATTTCCCCAAACTTATGTTTCAGCCAATTTTCTATCTCTAATCTGTGATCAAATAAGTGTCCGTGTTCCTAATATATATGAATCCCTAATCACTACTGATAGTCACTCGGTGTAATTGAAAGTTGAGAGAAAACTATAATCATGCAATGAGGTTACTATGTTTGAAACTAGTCAGATCATAAAGCTCAATTGTATGCAAGATTTAGTGAATTCCGAGAAGTCATTAACCTTTAATTTCATTACCATGAAATACTGCTCAATCTCTATGTATGATCCTATATGCATGCTTTTATTAACAAAATTTCTAAATAAATGCAATATTTTTGATTATTTTTTTTATATAAGATGCATATGAATTAAACGAATTAAATCTACCCTATATACAATCTAATCTATATGCGAAAACACAAAAAATTTGAAAATTTAATTTTTTACTCCTCCCCATACTTAAATCAAGGAATGTTCTCATTACTTGGCATATGAAATAATAAAGACGAGGACTTCCCTGAGCGACGAGTCAAAACTCGTCGGAATCATCATCCTCGTGTGGATGATAGGTAGGCAAAATTGGAGGAGTGGGCATCTGAACTGAATCATGTGGAGAGAAATACGAGAAGGAGTCGGCCAATGCTTTGAATGCCCCAACGTTGTACATATGCATTGCAGCTTTTAGTTGGGCAAGTCGCATACTCCTTTGATGACAGCGTCGCTGAAAAGTGGTCTGCGACTCTGCTTTATCCTCGTCATCCAATGGCTTGTCAGCTTGTGGCAGTGAGGGTGGTGTGGATGTCGGTATCATGATGAACCCCTCTCCCCGCAGATGTGACCGTGCCCCTATCCATGGTTTGTATGACTCTATCGTAGAATGGTCAATGATGGCCATAGGCTATTGGATCGGCTCAGATGCATGCCATTGAACTCCTGCCTTTCGGTATAGGTCATTGAAGAGGAAACCATGTAGTAACCCTCCGGTGGTTCCCCCTCGCAGAAATCGTTCAATGGACTCTTGAATTCGCCGTCCGATGTCGACATTCAGAATCTCGACCTCATTATTGGACCCTTCCTCATAAGTTACAATACCATAGAGTAGTCGTGCCCGTTCTTTAGTGACATCATTTTGATGATGCATAGGCATTAGGCGGGCGCATATGAAGGCATACCAGGCTTTCCCGTATCTACTCAAGGTGGCATGTGGAAAAGAAATCTTCTCGTTGGTGCCCGCTCTGGGGACCCACTGAGTTCCTGGCTTGCAGAGCCGCTCTATGATTTCATCGAGATTTCAGCTACCAATTTTGTAGTGGTAGACGAATTTGGTGTTGATCTTCTATGGGCAAATTTGGGTTTGTATATAAAGAGAGAGTATGGGTAGGATAGAATTTGGATTGGGAGGGTTATGGACTTTTATTTGGTTTAGGGGATTTGTATAGGGGTAGGAGGAGAAAAGATTGCTTAGAATTAGATTAGGTTTAGAAGAACTGGACTTAGATTAGGATTTGGCAAAGAAAAGAATGAATTAAAAACCTTTTTGAATTCAGAAACTACCGGCCGGCGCGCCCTGAGCCCGGTCTTCCCTTCTAGCCGCGCGGCCCATACTGGTGTATCACTTGAGGCAATTTATCTGTATCACTAGCGCACCCCTTGCCGGAATGGCTTGAAATGGCTTATTTCTGCTAGATGGCTAGCGCGTTTTGCACATAGAGTGGCGCGCCCCGCGCCAATGTGGAATTTTTTGGCCTTAAACGCTGGTGGTGCAGCGCGCCGCGTGCCTTGTCCTTCTTTCTTTGGGCTCGGCCCGCGCCAGCCTTGTTGATTTTGCTTTGCTTGACCATACTTTCTAGGTATTAAGAAATTGGGTTGCCTCCCAAGTAGCTGCCTGTGTTTAATGTTGTTGGCTCGACTGTAATTCTAATCAATTATCCGAACGCCGGATCTATCAACATCACGACCTCGACCTCCTCAACTTGACTGCTCTCTAGAAACAGCTTTAGCCTATGCCCGTTCACCTTGAACACATTCCATATCTTCGGATTCTGGATATCGACTGCACCATGCGGAAAAACATTAGTAATAACAAATGGTTAGTAATAACAAATGGTCCCTCCCAGTGAGACCGCAACTTTTCTGGAAATAACTTCAATCGTGAATTAAAAAGAAGAACTTTCTGTCCCACAGTAAAAATTTTTCTCAAGATCTGGTTATCATGGAATGCTTTCGTCTTAGTCTTGTACAATTTAGAACTTTCATATGCTTTGGTATGCATCTCCTCGAGTTCTTGTAACTGCAGCTTCCTATTGACGCCCGCTTGATCCATGTTCATATTATACTGTTTGTTCGCCTAGAAAGCTTTATGCTCTAGCTCCACAGGTAGGTGGCATGGTTTCTCGAACACTAGCCTATAAGGTGACATACCTATAGGAGTTTTGTATGCCGTCATATACGCCCATAGCACATCATCTAATCTCAGACTCCAATCTTTTCTGTTTGTGTTGACTACTTTTTTCAAAATGGATTTGATCTCTCGGTTGGATACCTCTGCTTGGCCATTGCTCTGTGGATTATAGGATGTAGATACCCTGTGAAGAACGTTTTACTTCTTTAACAAGGCGGCTAACACCCTATTACAGAAATGAGTGTCACGATCACTGATGATGGCTCGTGGTGCTCCAAACCTAACAAAAATGTTAGTCCTGACAAAATCTACAACAACTTTAGAATCGTCAGTCCTAGTGGCTTTAGCTTCCACCCATTTTGAAACATAATCAACTACTAATAAGATGTAAATATTCCCAAAAGAAACAGGAAAAGGTCCCATAAAATCAGTAACCAAACATCAAAGATTTCTACAATTAGAATAGGGTTTTGCAGCATTTGATTCCTATTAGATATATTACCAGTCTTTTGACAATTTTCACATGATTTACAAAACAAATAAGAGTCTTTGAAAATTGAGGGCTAAAAGAAACCACTCTTTAGCACCTTACGTGATGTTCTCTTAGGTCCAAAATGACCTCCATAAGCATAGGAATAACAGAAAGTTAGAATATAGTTGAATTCATTATCAGGTACATAACGTCTAACTATCTGACCAGCACAAAATTTCCACAAGTATGGGTCATCCCACACATAATATTTTGCCTCACTCCTAAGTTTTTCTTTCTGCAATTTAGAAAATTCACTCGATAAATACGCACTTACCAAATAATTCACAATATCAGCATACTAGGGAGTTGTGTTGCCAATGGCAAGTAAATGCCCGTCCGAATATATGTCATGCAATGGTAGTGCTTCCTCCTCCTTTAGAATTCTGCTCAAGTGATCCACTACCAAGTTGTCTGCAACCTTTTTATCTTTTATTTCCAAGTCGAATTCTTGCAGCAGCAAGATCCACCGTATGATTCGGGGTTTGGACTCCTTCTTGGTCAGCAAGTACCTGAGAGCAGCATGGTCAGAATAAACTATTACTTTAGTACCGAGTAAATATGATCTAAACTTTTTTAAAGCAAAGACAACATATAAGAGTTCTTTTTCCGTTGTTAAATAGTTTATCTGAGCCGCATTCAACGTTCTGGAAGCATAGTAGATGGCATGAACAGCTTTGTCAATCTTTTGGCCCAAGACGGCGCCGACAACATAATTTCTTGCATCACACATTATCTCGAACGGGAGCTTCCAATTTGGTGGTTGAATGATAGGAGCTGACGTCAATAACTTCTTCAAAGTATCAAAAGCCACCTTGCATTCCTCACTAAACTAGAACTCCTCATCTTTCTGAAGCAACTTGCATAAGGGTAATGCTATCTTGGTGAAATCTTTGATAAATTTGCAATAAAATCCTACATGTCCAAGAAAAGAGCGTATCTCTCGCACACTGACGGGGTAAGGCAATGTAGATATAATATCAATCTTAGCTTTATTGACTTCTAAACCATTAACTGACACTACATGACCAAGTAAAATTCCTTTTTCTACCATAAAGTGAAATTTTTCCCAATTTAACACAATGTTTGTTTCTAAACATCTATCCAAAACACGTGTCAGATTATCTAAGCATGCATCTAATTAATCACCATGAACTATAAAATCATCCATAAAGACTTCAATGCATTCTTCTAAAAGATCTAAAAAGATACTCACCATGCATCTCTGAAAAGTATCTGGGGCATTACAAAGTCCAAAGAACATTCGTCGGTAGGCAAAGGTTCCAAAGGGAGAAGTGAATGTGGTCTTTTCCTGGTCTTCGGGGGCGATCACAATCTAGTTATAACCTGAAAAACTATCTAGAAAGCAATAATAAGAATGCCCAGCTAAACGTTCTAACATTTGATCAATAAAAAGAAGGGGAAAGTGATCTTTTCTAGTGACGGTATTAAACCTCCTGTAGTCGATACACACTCTTCAACCTGTTTGAATTCGTGTGGGCACTAACTCATTATTGTCATTCTTGACAACCGTGATTCCAGATTTCTTAGGAACTACCAGCACCGTACTTACCCATTGACTGTCGGAGATGGGATAGATGATTCCTGCATCAAGCAATTTAATTACCTCTTTCTTTACTACCTCAATCATTGGTGGGTTCAACCTTCTTTGTGCATCTCTTGTTGGTTTAGCTCCTTCCACTAACAAAATTCGATGCATGCACATCGCGGGACTAATACCCTTTATGTCTGTTATAGTCCAACCAAACACTGTAATGTGGTCCCTAAGGACTCTTAGCAATTTTTCTTCCTGCACTTTGGTTAGATTACTAGCAATTATCACAGGTAAAGTTTCAGTAGACCCTAAATATGCATATTTCAAATGTGCCGGTAATTGTTTTAATTCAAGCGTTGGAGATTTCTCCACAGATGGTAATAATTTTTTATGAGTAACAGGTAATTGAATTATTTGGACTGCATGCTTATCTGTGAGTTTAGGCAATGACTGTAATTCATCCACAGTTTCCTTCAATTCCTGACAGTGCTCAAGTTCATATGTCCCATCCATATCCAAACTGCTGGAAATAGCCACCTCCAAGTTGTCTCTTTGAATTTGTTCAAAAGTCTTCTGCACTAGAGAGTCACACACATTAATCATAAAAATTTGACAAATATCACTAGTGTACCTCATGGCATCATAGATGTTGAATTAGATCTTCTCATCATCAAACTCCATTGTCAAGGTTCTGTTGTGCACATCGATCATAGTCCTTGCTATCTTTAGGAAGGGTCTTCCTAACAAGATGTGTGATGGGTTTGGTGATGTATCATCTTCCATATCCACTATGTAAAAATCTGCAGGAAAGATTAGTTCGTTCACCTGCACCAATACATCTTCAACTACCCCTCGGGGGTAGGTGTTAGTACGATCAGCCAATTGAATAATAACACCCGTATTTTTCAAAGGTCTAAGATTCAGAGACTTATAAATAGATAATGGCATCACATTTATTGAAGCACCTAAGTCAAGCATGGCCTTCTCAAATCTAGTGTTACCTATTTTACATGGGATCGTGAACATGCCTGGATCTTTACATTTAGGTGGCATTTTTCTTTGCAGAACTGCTGATACATTTTCCCCAATCGTAACTTTCTCATCATTTTCCAATTTACGTTTATTAGTGCACAATTCTTTCAAAAATTTAGTATACCGTGGCACTTGTTTAATTGCATCTAGTAATGGAATGTTCACTTTTACCTTCCTAAAAGTTTCTAGAATTTCTTTATCCTATTCATCTTTCTTTGATTTTTTTTGAATTTCTATGAGGAAAGGGAAGTGGAATATCATTAATCTGATAAGGAGGGTTAGGGTTTACCTTAAGTTTCTCTGGTTCCTCATTTGCTTGCTCTTTCTCTAACTCACTGTAGATATAGGTGTATCAATCTGTTTTCCACTCCGCAAGGTTATGGCACTGGCATTCTCCTTTGGGTACACAACAATCTGCAATGGAAGCTTCCCTGAATCTTGAGAGTCTAATCGACCTACAGTAGTGGCTAATCGGCTCATTTGACTCTCCAAGCTGTGGATGGAAGACTTCGTCTTTTGTTGGAATTATTGAGTTTGTTGCAATGAACGCCTTGAACATGTCCTCTAAGGATGTTCGAGGATTGGCCAGTGCTACTGGTCTGGGTTGGTACTGTGGCTGATTTGGCAGAAACTGCGGTTTAACTGGGTAAAACCATTGCGTCTGCGGCCTAGCCCCCCCATAACTGAAGTTAGGATGATCCCTCCATCCTGGATTGTATGTGTTGGAGAAAGGATCATATTTTCTCTGCGACTGAGCCTGGTAGTTTCCCACTGCATTCGCTTGCTGTGTACTATCTTCCTCTTATAATGTCGGGCATGCATCTGTAGGGTGCCCCGCCATTAAACAGATTTGGCAAGCTTGTACAACTGGTGCGTTACCTGTAGCTAATTATTTCACCAAAGCAGTTAGGTTAAAAAACTGTTGTTCTACATTGGTTGTGCTTACCTCACCTACCCTTTGTGCTGGATAATCATTCCGTGTTCCATATTGATGTACATTAGCGGCCATGTTTGCAATCAGATTCTTTGCAGCCTCTGGTGTTTTATCCACTAACGTTCCTCCACTAGTAGCGTCGATCATACTCCTATCCATCGATATGAGTCCTTTATAAAAGTAGATGATGAGGTGTTGATCGTCAATCTGGTGGGGTGGATAGCTGGAGCAAAGCTTCTTGTATCTCTCCTAGTACTCATAAAGTGTTTCACCATTGAATTATCGGACTCCGCAAATTTCCCTCCGTATGTTGGCTACTCTCGAAGCAAGAAAGAACTTCTCCAAAAATAGCCTCTGCATGTTGTTCTATGATTGTATTGATCCCGAGGGGAGATAATACAACCAATATTTGGCTAAGTACGCCAATGAGAAAGAGAAAGCTCGTAGCTTAATTTGCTCCTCTGTAATATTATGTGGCTTCATGGTCGAGCAAACCACATGAAAATCCTTCAAATGCTTGTACGGATCGTCACCTATAAGATCACGAAAAGTAGGCAAAAGGTGAATTAGTCCAGATTTTAGTTCAAACGCAGCATTCAAAGCAGGATATTCAATACAAAGGAGTTGTTGAGTAAGATTAGGAGTTGACCACTGTTGTCCGATTTATGTAACGACAATTAACGCGCAAGTATACGCGGTCAACAAGTAATATAAGATAAGTAAAGATCGTTCCCACGGAGAATTAACAAATAAAAGGTCGCCAAACCACTAGCACATAATCGCCCCAGTCTTATTTAAACGAGAGATAAAGAGTTGGAATTAAAACTAAGTTAAACTAGTGAAGGAATTTAATTTAAACTAATTAATCCCTAGAGTAAAATCAGACGATGAAGGCATGAGATCCCAATTTCCCCTAATGATTCATCTAAATCAATAAACTCCCAATTAGGTCAAGTTAACCGTCATGGTTGTTAGCCGAGAACACGAAAGTGAGAGAAGGCCATCTTTCGATGCACCTACTCCATACCACGTGCAATCCACAGATGGTAGAACGCATGTGGACACCCACATTATCTAAACCCCTATATGTCTATGGTGTTTACAAATAATTAGGGATTAAGGTCAAGTTCCCTATTGACTACGAGCGGTGCTTCGGAATATGTCTATCCTACGCACAAATCATATGTCTAACGCCATGTAAACACAAAATCGCCCGCTATTACAATTTGATCTAACCCTACATTTCATCTTTCAAATCCACATAGGTTATTACCGAAATTGTTAGCTAAACAATTAAGCAATGAAGGGATGAATTGCAATAGACAATCACATAACAATTAACAATAACCAACACGGAAGCAAATCAATATCGATTACTCAAAAGGTTCCATTGGAATCTCAAAATAAGTTTTAAGTCATAAATAACTCAAACATACCATCCACATGTAGAATAAGCATCGTAAGAACACAAATATGAATCAAAGAGAAAATAAGAGTAAGAAATGCGAATCTGATTCCTCTTGATCAAAATACGAATCCTTGATGTTCTTCAAATGCTTCAGCAATCAAGTCTAATAAAACCCTACAACATTAACTACTATAAACTAGTCTAATCTCTACTTCTATTCTACTCCTAGACAAGAAAATGTAAAAGAAAATGAAAAACTAGAAGAAGGAAATTAGGGCTAAGCTCCCTTAAAGGGAGATATATCTATTATGTTGCCAAAATGCCCTTATATGCCTTTTTCCCGCCGAGCCTGCCTTGCTGCTCCCAACAAACCAAAACTGTTGCGTTAAAAACTAAGTCAACTGTGGAGCTTGACCGGCGCAGCTGCGCAGGTCCTATGCCTGCAGCCGGCGCAGCTGCGCAGGCTCAGGTTCTGAAATTCTGCTGCTTTTGCTTTGCTGCTGCACTCTCCTGCTGCCCTTCTGAATTCCTTCTTGATTCTATCTGCTCCTAGCTTCTGTCAATCCCTCATGCTTACTCTTTAAGCGTTGTCCCCTTTTTTAGCACCTTTTCATCCTTTTAAGCTCAAAATGCACCCGGAGCGTTCCTAAATATAAATCTGCAAAAGAAAGTAAAAAGGCATGAAAAGCTACGATAACACTTGAGTTTAAACAACAATCGCAGTGAGTTGATATCTAAATAAGTGGTTATAAAACCACTTATCAATAATCCCTAGAGTAAAATCAGACGATGAAGGCATGAGATCCCAATTTCCCCTAATGATTCATCTAAATCAATAAACTCCCAATTAGGTCAAGTTAACCGTCATGGTTGTTAGCCGAGAACACGAAAGTGAGAGAAGGCCATCTTTCGATGCACCTACTCCATACCACGTGCAATCCACAGATGGTAGAACGCACGTGGACACCCACATTAGCTAAACCCCTATATGTCTATGGTGTTTACAAATAATTAGGGATTAAGGTCAAGTTCTCTATTGACTACGAGCGGTGCTTCGGAATATGTCTATCCTACGCACAAATCATATGTCTAACGCCATGTAAACACAAAATCGCCCGCTATTACAAATTGATCTAACCCTACATTTCATCTTTCAAATCCACATAGGTTATTACCGAAATTGTTAGCTAAACAATTAAGCAATGAAGGGATGAATTGCAATAGACAATCACATAACAATTAACAATAACCAACACGGAAGTAAATCAATATCGATTACTCAAAAGGTTCCATTGGAATCTCAAAATAAGGTTTAAGTCATAAATAACTCAAACATACCATCCACATGTAGAATAAGCATCGTAAGAACACAAATATGAATCAAAGAGAAAATAAGAGTAAGAAATGCGAATCTGATTCCTCTTGATCAAAATACGAATCCTTGATGTTCTTCAAATGCTTCAGCAATCAAGTCTAATAAAACCCTACAACATTAACTACTATAAACTAGTCTAATCTCTACTTCTATTCTACTCCTAGACAAGAAAATGTAAAAGAAAATGAAAAACTAGAAGAAGGAAATTAGGGCTAAGCTCCCTTAAAGGGAGATATATCTATTATGTTGCCAAAATGCCCTTATATGCCTTTTTCCCGCCGAGCCTGCCTTGCTGCTCCCAACAAACCAAAACTGCTTGCGTTAAAAACTAAGTCAACTGTGGAGCTTGACCGGCGCAGCTGCGCAAGGTCCTATGCCTGCAGCCGGCGCAGCTGCGCAGGCTCAGGTTCTGAAATTCTGCTGCTTTTGCTTTGCTGCTGCACTCTCCTGCTGCCCTTCTGAATTCCTTCTTGATTCTATCTGCTCCTAGCTTCTGTCAATCCCTCATGCTTACTCTTTAAGCGTTGTCCCCTTTTTTAGCACCTTTTCATCCTTTTAAGCTCAAAATGCACCCGGAGCGTTCCTAAATATAAATCTGCAAAAGAAAGTAAAAAGGCATGAAAAGCTACGATAACACTTGAGTTTAAACAACAATCGCAGTGAGTTGATATCTAAATAAGTGGTTATAAAACCACTTATCAACCACTCCTTCAAAGTCCTGTTATTTGGCACTACCATCTCCTCTTCTGTTTGGCTTGTAGAAGACTGGTCCGAAAGTAGTGTGAGTGCGATGTTGAGGCTCGGTGATGGAGCTTCTTCGGAATCTGCAAGTGAACCTTGGTTTTTTCGAGCTTCCGTCCTAAGCCTTCACGCGGTTCTCTCTATTTCTGGATCAAATTTCAAATCAAGAGAGTGAGAGAATCGAGGCATAAAAATAAAAAAAAATGAAAATAATTGAATAAATAAAAACAAATAACACTCCCCGGCAACTGCGCCAAAATTTGGTAGCTGTCGTCTAGCACTACAAAATTTACCTTACTCTTTAATCAACTAACTCATGAATTAGTATAGTAATAAGTAAGGATCGATCCCACAGAGAGTGAATTGTATTTTAATTATCTAATGATTTCCAATGAATTGGGGGTTTTAGTGTGAACAGTTTAATTAACAAAAGTGAATTAAGAAAATAACAATGATTAAAAAGCTTCAATTCTTCAGTTCAATATCCCCTTTTCTCAATTATAAATTAATCAAGTTATTATACTATTTACCCTTTCAACGAGATTAATAACCCTAGATAACCGCGATCGCAAATTACCCAAAATTCTCCTTATGTGTAGATCTAATGCGACGATCGCCAACAAAAGATTCTAACTAACATACAATCTAGAACTATCAGTCTAGATTTAATATGATAAAAGCATTAAGAATGAGAATTAGATTATTCCAAGCAATAATTACACAATCAAAAATTATTTAACTTGTCTTCTGAAAATCTTAACAATATTTCAAAGCTTGACCACAATAAAATATCACTAACTATTGCTTAGATTAGACACACTTCGTTTGCTTAAAATATGTCTTAATCTAACAAATATTATCAATTTACTAATTTAATCCTGCAGAAACCAAATTAGTCAATTGAATAATATACATGAAAATTTATATGGATAATCAGAATAAATCCCAAGATGAAAGAATAAATATTATAAACTTAATCAAATCATAAATTGATACTGAGGTTCAACATCCCTTCAGAATTGAAATAAAGAACTTAGCCTGACATGCTTGAATCTTCAAAACAAGAGTTTGTAGCCTCCAAGCAATCCAAGAGAATATAGAATAAAAGACCTCCTAAAACCTAATAAAACAACTGATATATATAGTCTAGACAAAACCTTAGTCTAATAAGGTAAGTCCCAATCCTATTCCTAATCAACTTTGCAGTTAAAACCATCTAAATCTGGTCAGCCAGTCCGTCTGGCGCGCCCCGCACCCGTCTCCTTCATATTTTGGGGCACCCCACGCTAGGCAAGCAGGGATCCTGACCTTCGAAGCGGCGCGGCCCACGCCGGTCCCTTTGTAATCTCAACGCGCCCCGCGCTGGTCTGTCATCAAGCCCAAATTTGCTTCTTTTCTCCTCTTTTGCCCAATCACTCTCCATTTCTGCACATTAACACAAACATATGAAAAGTAACTTGCACACTTAAGTAATAACAATATAACAAGCTAAGAAATACCTATTAAGTAGGTTAAAACCTACTTATCATCTATCGACAATAACCCAAATTGCATTTATGCCTTCAGAAACCTTGGGAAGACCCGTAACGAAATCCATTATATTCCCACTTCCATTTTGGAATCTCAAGTGGTTGCAATAGACTCTTTGGCACTTGATACTCCTCCTTGACACGTTGACACGTTAAACACCTCGAGATAAACTCTGCGATCTCTCTCTTCATGTTGCTCCACCAAAATGTTTGTCGAAGATCACGATACATTTTGGTACTTCAAGGATGGATTGCAAACGGTGTGTTGTGTGCTTCCATCATGATTTTATACATCAAATCAGAGTCGTTAGGAACACAAAGTCTGGAGTTGACTATAAGTATTCCTTCTTCGTCGATTCTTGCTTCTGGAATAGCACCTTCTTGAACCTTCTTCTTCATATTCATCAACTCCGGGTCTGTAACTTAAGCAGCTTTAACTCTATCAATTAAAGCTGGTTCTACGCGTATATTTTTCATCTTCATGTGGGTCCCTGGAGTCTTTAACTTTATCTTAATCCTTTGTAAGTTATACAAAATGGGCCTTTATGTTAACAGCATCGCGCTCGTTCCCTCATATGATCTTTTACTTAATGCGTCAGCTACCACGTTCTTTTTTCCTGGATGGTATTGAATGGTATGGTCGTAATCTTTCAACAGCTCGAGCCAACGTCGTTGTGACGCCCTAAATTCGGGCCACAATGCCCTCGAATCCAGTGTGTCACTATCTAACAATAATAACTAAAATCATACAATCACAATGGATAATCTAGAATAATATACAATGATTTATTATATTTATTCCCCCAAGTCTCGCAACCTATAGTACTTAAAAGATTATATAATAATATCAAATAGAGACTTATTACATAGCCCTACTTAAGTTTAGACATAGTCCTGAATCAGTCTTAATACATTATCATAGTTGTCATAATATAACACTAGAATTTCTAAAACATAAAGGGACTAGCTAGTTGGTAGCCTTGCCCTTGCCCTTATCGGTGCCCGAAGGTCCGCCCTTCTCTGCCTTAACTAAAATGTTTTTAGGGAAAGCAAGAATGAGCAACAAGTTTGTTCAGCAAGTAATATGACAATAAGGGTGAGTAATATAGTTTTCGACTACCCGAAGGATATAACAAGATATGATAGTTCAAGGATAGTAAGAAATATCAACAGTTCTCAATAACAGTTGCTAAGGACATAAAGATATCAAAAAGATTCAATGTTAAATCAATTCAAGATTTCAAGATAATTGAATACTGAGCAGTCACTAAGGACTATGAACTTCTACTAAAATTAACAGAAATATACTGATAATCCAATAAATGAATAAAAAGTACAACAGGTGATCAGCCTAAAGTACCCTATATTATGCATAACATTTAATCGTACTCAAGTGTGCACGTCGATCTCCCTATAATATATAATTTCCCCTTCAAGAGGGTTGTTCATCTCAGTCAAGTATAAGATTATGCACCAATCAATTGGTTTGGATAGCTTTCTAATCACGATATAGGTCTAGACGAATCAAATGGAATAGACCCCTCTTTATAAGTTCAATACTTGATATTAAAGTTTGAAGAATATAATCGACTTTATCTTAGCTATGAAGCAACAAGTCATGAATCGTAATTTGAATAGCTTACTCGTATAATGAATGATAGTACAAGCTCAATACATGTTCCATAAGAGTAGAATACTTGCTTACAATATCCGTGGAATAAAGTAATGCAAGAGTTTAGGATACTTGCAATTAATAATACAAGAACGGGTTCAAGGAAACTTGCCTTAAGCGTAGATTACCAAAGTAAAGCTTATCAACACGTCGAATTCCTATCGTAATATATTTACATGTATAGGATATTTGTTAGCTAAGTACATTTGGTACACAAGCTTGCTATGTAAGTTAAATATACACATATGGCTCTAACTCAGTCATATAACCCTATACGTATATCACTGCGTATTTATTCATATGTAGCATGAACTCAGATTATAATACACGATGAACATAGTTCGTAATTATCGTTTAACATTCGAGGTTTATAAATATGTTGTCAATTTAATATGGTTTCATTGCTTAGCAAGCTCATTGATACGTTGAATAACGTTCTGGACAAGTATTACAAATTAGGACAACCATATAAGTATGTCTCAAGTCCATATTGTAATCAAACAGGCTCTGGTAATTCTGTATATTAGCGCGGCTGCGCTTGGTTTGTACTATGGAGTGGTGCGGCCGCACTGCTCCTAGTTCAAACCAAGACATGGCTGCTCCTGCAGAATCCCAATTCATTACGCTTTGCATATATATGGAGGATCATGCCAAACACACATGTCGGGATGCTTATAACTAGGTTCGACCCCATATTATCTTTAATATAGTTTGTTATCCATTCTCGTTCAATCAAGGCATTAAGTGGTCAAGTAACGAAGTTTCTCACGTTTAATCATTAGTTATGAGGTCTCTACGTCTCAACTATTCATGCTTATGTTAGTTTAGTCATGTATTTCAAGTTATGAGGTTCCACCTTCTTTAACACTCGTCTTAATTCACGTTCGAGTAGTTTACCATGCATAAGGCTAGTTAGGCATACATTTTGATCATGTATAGAGGCATATGATATCCTATCATGTCGATTATAATTTTCAGAATACTTGTAATGTAGTTATCAACAAAATTAGCTTCCAAACTATTAAGGTTTCTTTTGAAAATCTTATGTTAAACCATTCCACATACAATGTAGCTTCACATATCATATGTTATGCTTTTATATACATAAATAGATCACATAGGCATGCTCACAAGTTTATAACTCAAGTGTATATAGTTTATCCAGTTTGTATGTGAAACTCTAAGTTTTCCATTAGAATGCTATCAAAATCATTTAAGCATGCAAAGAAAACATACTATGTTTCATGCTCATGTACATATGATATCAGATCATAATATTATGTTTAGAAGCTCAGAATCTAAAGCATACATGGCTCATTGAGTTTGCACTTTGAAAACTCAAGTTCCCTTTGGAAACCAAGCCATGGTGAGTGACTATATGAAAGGTAGTATAAACTAGCATGTGAAGAACTTGTATGGTCTTATTTAAGTTCAATTAGTATGTTCATCAACTCAGAGACCACAACAAACCATCAACTGGTTCTGCAGAAGGGCGCGGTTGCACCCTGTTTGTACTAGGGAGTGGCGCGGCCGCGCCACTAAGGTTCCAGACCAGAATGCTCTCTACTATTGCAGAGCTTCTAGACCCATTTCAGAAATCTCTTGAAATATGCTCACAAATAGGCACATTACATCTATAACATGTATATAGACTATTCTAACATATTAACACCATTTCACATTATCAATTCCAATTAATTCATGCCAATTCCTATGAATTGAAATTGCTAAACTTCAAAGTTGAATGAGCATTATACCTCTTGAAGCTTTGAATTGCACAAGACTTGCTCTCAATCACAGAATTCTCTCTCAACTCACTCTTACAACACTTAGCAACAATTTCTAGCAACTTCAAATGAGTAGAGGGACTTGGTATTTGTAGGCAATATCCATACAAAGCAATTGCCCCAAGGTTTGAATCAATGAAGGAAGAGGAAAGATGTTGGGCAATTGAGAGTGGTTGGAATAGTGGTTAACAACCACATCAACCCACTCCCTTCTCATCATTTGATCTAAGCTATCATGAATTTGGTTTGGTATATAGGAGTAGCATAGCCCTTTTGCCATACATGTGAAAGAGAAAGGAGAGTGACACTCTTTATGGGACAAGGCTATATCTCAACATTTGCAAGAATGAAATAACATTACACTTAGGTTATATCCATATACATATAATATACACTTAAGTTAACTAAACATATATGTATACTTTGGTTTTGAAAATCAATTGCATACTTGGATTTTAATGACATTACAATATTACATGGTAGCAAATTGGGGTACATGTATACACCTCAATATTTAATTCATGTACATTTTAATATGCTAAATTATGATTTAATTGAATAGTGGCATACTACATTATCATAAACCTCATTATTCCAATTATGTTACTTATTGAAATAATTATTAATATTAATTATTCACATACTTTAATTTAATATTCCATATAGTATACATTAATGTACTATACCTATCACATGGTCACATAAGCATCATTTATATAACTCATACAATTCATTAATCTTATTATATAGTTTTATATATATCACATAGTCTCTTGTAGTGTCACATTATACTTTATATAATATTGTTTGATTCCATATTGTACAATGTACACATAATATGTATTCTCATAGGTCCAATCATGTGACTCACTTCCTTTTACCATATAGTTTCTATATTACATAGTCATAACCCAATGTGACATTATACTTTATATTATATAGCTGTAGTTACTATACAATATGTGATTACATAACTATATACTAAGCAATTAATTTGAACAAACATTAATCCCATAGTATTAATTAACTATTTACCCATTAATATGCTATTACTCATAATAACCATTAATTAATAATATACTATCAATTAATCATCCACTTATTAATCCCTTCTTCAATTAAATTAAATCACCATAATTCTCACCACTGTGGTACCCAAGGCATTCTTCGAGCTTATCATAACTCTACATTTTTCTCAATTATTATAAATTCAATTCGAAATCATTTGAATTAACTCACCTCGCAACACATAACCATTTATATTCAAATAAATATTCATTTTTATTAATAATATTCAGAAATTCTCGGGTATTACGTCCTCCCTGTAATGACCGTGAATTTTTAAACTCCATTATTAATTAAATATATATTATTTAATTTTAATGAGTTAGTTTTGTATGCTTATTTAAACCTTGTGTGGTTATGTGGATATGTGAGTTAGTGCCTATGCGAATAATTGCTAGGATTAGATTAAAGGGAGTCACTAATGGTTTATTTAAATTAGTGGACTAGCCCTAAGATTTTTATATCAAAAGAATTGATAGGATGGCTAGTAATTAAATATTCAATTTACTTAAATATAGTGAAAGGATTTAATGGTATAGATTGATTAATAAAAGTGAGCAATATTAATATTTAATAGTCTATTTAGCAATTTAAATACTAATAGACTAGATCATTTATTTAAGTAACCAATTCAATATTTTATTTAATCATGAATTGGGGAATTAATGTATACTATAATAATAGTGTTGGAATAATGTAATATGATAATACCCAATTGAATTATATTCGATATTAATAAAATATACATGGATTATATATGGATGTGTATAACCCAACTTGCTATTATGAATTATATTATCAATGTGTACCCTCTAATTCATTTATAACCTAAGTGTATATGAAATGAAATGTGTATATATTATATAGCCTAAGTAAGCATGGTAGGCACATATATATATATATAACATTAGTGTATTGTATTGCCAAGTTGCTGAGTTATTTCTTTGTCCCATAATGAGAGTCACCTCTCATTTCTTCTCACGTGTATGAGCAAAGCCTATACTACTCTACTCTTCCTTCTCAATTTCAGCAAATTCTAGCTAATGATTATGGGGGGAGTGGGCTTCATGATGGATTTCACCAACTCCTCACCAACTTCTTGTTAACCTTCATATTCTTGCTCAATCCCTTGGTTTGAGCTAGTGGGAAATAGAATTGTCTGGATATCAAATTTTCTATAAATATAACTCCTCTTCTTCTCATTTCTTTTGCTGGGAATTTTTAGAAAGTGAGAATAGAGAGTGAGTTTATATATCAGTGTTAGCATTCTGAGATTGAAGGAGAGTGTTATAGCAACAAGTTCAATTCTTTAGCAGAGGTACATTCCCATATCTATGTTCCTCATTTCTGAAATTCTAAGTTCTTGATTATGTGAATTAGATGTTAATTGAATTGTGGAATATGTTTGTTAAGTGTTATACAAGGTTATAAACATGTTAGTTATAATGTGGCTGGTATAGAATCGAAATTGTTGAGAAAACTTTGTGTTTGGCTTTACTTCTGCCGAACAGAAGCTACTTCAGGTCTGGTCGGACCCCGGCACAGCTGCGCCAGTTTTGTACTAAGGCGCAGCGAAGCTACACCAGGCTTTGAAGATGGTTTTTGTTTTCTGTTACTAATCTGCTCATGCTAACTCGTTGGTATCACTTAAGGCAAGCATGAAAACCAGTTTAACTCTTGTGTATATGTTTCTTGATACAACATGCATAATTATGACCATGTTAGTATATGTTATGGAAGGAAAACGTATGTTTTAAAATGAACTTATAGTTTTTGATATGAACTTTGACATATATGTATCATGTGTGTATTCTGATTTAGTAAGCATGATCGTATGGTCTAAATAGACATGAATAGTAAATCTAAAGTGTTGAGTACACACTAGCATACATGATTGAAGGTTAAGGTGATTTCAAAGGACAAACTTAGAATTTGAAAGCTAATGTCATCAATTACTATATAAGTTACGTTCTAATCATGCAAGCATGTATAATAGGATTCATTATGCCTCTAGACATGTTGACATGGGCATCATTTGGTTAAACATGGACTCGACCTATGCACACATGTTCATAAAAAGGAACTTTCTAGTGTAAACTATGTAGTTAAGGTACACATATGTGGTATACGCACGAGCATGCATACTTGGTATTGTTTAGCCTCGTTATGTGATAATATAACGTTAGTAGCTGACCCTTGAAGCATGGACTTATTTTGCTTAAAGTATAAGAATGTCCAGCATGAGACAATATAACTTTGAAATGGACTTAGAATGAGCATGCTAGGTTTCAAACTCAAGTTAATAACTGATAAGCATGTGTATTTGTCTAATGTCAGTAGTCTGTATACTAGAGAGTAGCCTCGGGTTTTCAGCAAAATAAAATCTCATTCCTGGTCTGACCAGTGAGTGGCGCAGCTGCGCCACTCTTAAGGCAAAGACCAGCGCAGCTGCGCCAGGCCATTTTTAGGTCTGGACAGTTTGTTGGAATCTAAGTTTGACAGTTAACATATAATGACGCTATAACTTGCTAAATATGGTATGTGTGGTACTAGTTGTGGTCTTATGTGATAGACTTATCTGATGATTAGATTCTTGTAAGTATGAACTCATGCCAGTCTACACAATACTAATTAAGAGACCAACTTGTTGATGTTAGGTCGTTTCAACGTAATTTAATTAAAGCTAGATTATTTATAGCGTAGCAAACAGGCAAGTTCCCTAACTTACATAAACTCTTATAATGTGCAAGTTTCCTAACTTCATTTGATTGTTATATTGAATGCAAGTTTCTGAACTTCACTCTATATTGTGCAAGTTTCTTTGAACCCGTTCTTGTATTATTAATTACAAGTTCCCTAACTTACACAAACTCGTATATTGTGCAAGTTTCCTAACTTCATTTGATTATTATATTGAATGCAAGTTTCTGAACTTCAGTCTTTATTGTGAAAGTTTCCTATCCTTCTCATATTGTATTGAGCAGGTTATTATTGTGTTGTAAGTTATTTATTTACGCTTGGACCTTATTTCCAAGAATGCTTTAGGTGGTTTAATTACTTTATAATTATTCCACATCAATTTTATTGATACTCGCACTTGGTGCCCTTGAGTTCGTATAGTTTTGGACTTGTACATCATTTTAAAGTTCTATAATTCATGAACTGCTTCAGATAGAGTCTGAACCTTTGTTTGGTCAGACAATTGCATGAAATTTTTATAAAAGCTATCCAGGCCAATTGATGGTAGGGATTCTTAGACTGAAGAGAACACCCCTATATGGTAGGGGAGTACCCCACGTATCTAATATAAGATACAAACAGCAGAGTTGAATGTTATGCATATACATGGCATACTGCGAGGTTGATCCCCTTAAGTACATATTCTGTAGCCAGTAACCAAAGGGTCAATCAGCTATTGATTCCATTGGAAGTTTATAGTTCGAAGTCTATTCGTCTATCAGTTATTCTAAAAGCAATTATTCTCCTTGCTTCCGATATTCATATTGTTGAATTCCTTTAATCATGATATATCCTTTATTGCTATATTTAAACTTGTTAAGCAAACTAGTTGCTCACTCTTGCTATATCATGACTTTTATTGCAGTTAAACCCGAGACTTCAGGGAAGGACAAGGGTAAAGAAAAGATGAAGTAATAGACTTCAAGTAGCCGAATTTGTTTTATGCCTAGTTTAATTACTGTTTATGTAATTTGAACCCTAATGGTTATTCTAGGGTATGATTGTATGGTTGTATTACGGTTTTCGAATCTTGGGACTAATAACACCTTTTGAATGAACGATATACGTTTATTTCTTTCCGCATTTAGTTATTGTATGTTGTTTAGAGGTGAATATTTGTATTGGATCGTGATGACCGAATCCGGGTATTTGAGACCCGAATTTGGGGGCGTCACACTCCCCCCCTTAAAAAAATTTCATCCTCGAAATTGCTACAAGGTTACACAAATAAATGGGGATAACCTCTCATTATCCTATCTTCTAGCTCCCACGTAGCCTCCTCGACATCGTGGTTACGCCAAAGTACTTCTACAGATGAAATAGCTTTATTCCTTAATATCTGCTCTTTTCTATCTAGTATTTGGACAGGAATTTCTTCATAAGCTAGGTTCTTTTCCATTTGAATGGGCTCGTAAGAAATCACGTGCTTGTAGTCGGCCTTGTACGAACGCAACACGGAGATATGAAACACGTTGTGGATGTGCTCCAACTCAGGTGGTAATGCTACTTTGTATGCCACTTCGCCCACTCGCTCCAATATCTCGAACGGTCCTATGAATCTTGGACTCAATTTTTCTTTCTTGCCGAATCGTATTTTTCCTTTCCAGGGAGATACCTTTAAGAATACGAAACTGCCAACTTTAAAGTCCCAGTCTTGTCGATGCAAGTCTGTGTACTTTTTCTGGCGATCTTGTACCAATCTGGCTCTTATCACTGTCACCACGTCCGTGGTCTGTTGTACTAACTCTGGTTCGAGTATTCGTCGCTCTCCGACTTCGTCCCAACATAACGGCGTTCTACATTTTCTTCCGTAAAGAGCTTCGTACGGTGGCATGCCGATACTCGCATGATAACTATTACTATATGCAAATTCTACTAAGGGAAGGTGGTCGTCCCAATTTACCTTGAAGTCCATCACGCAAGTCCTAAGCATGTCCTCTAGCGTTTGTATAGTTCTCTCACTCTGTCCGTCTGTCTGAGGATGATAAGCGGTACTCAACCTCAACTGAGTTCTTATTCTCTCTTGCAAGCTTTTCCAAAAGTTTGATGTGAAGCGTGGATCTCGATCAGAGACAATTGACGCCGACACTCCATGTCGTGAAACAATCTATTTTACGTATAGGCTTGCTAACTGGTTCAAACTATAGCGGATCTTGATCGGTAGAAAATGTGCGGTCTTCGTTAGTCGATCCACGATAACCCAAATGGCATCATAACCTTTCTACGTGACTGGAAGTCCCACCACGAAGTCCATCGTAATGTGCTCCTGTAACGACCCCAAAATTCTTACAATAATATTTTCCTTCTCAATCGTTAACAATACAACTTTAATCTCCCATTACATCATTATTCGATATTAAAAATCACTAAAAATGCGAAATATTTAAAACTTTTATAAATTTTCTTTCTATATTGCCCTGAATCGCAACCTTTACATTACATATCTTCGATTCAAATCTATATCATGAATCGCTACAACAAAATGACTATACAAAGTCTTACATAATAAAATAATATCCATCTACATTGGATAACTCTACGTATAATTCAGCGACATATTACAATCAAAACATTAACTACAATTTGAAATTGAACATAACTAATATTCTTGAATATTGATCTCTATAAATCACTTAACACGTATCTTTACCTTGCATCCTTGACCTGCAAAAATGGTTATTTGCAAGAGTGGGCTCGACAGCTCAGCAAGTTCTAACAGTTTTCATGCATCACATATCACATAATAAACATGCTCAACATAAATCTCATAATAATTAAAGTAACATAGCATACATGCTTCAATTCTCATAGCAAATATAAAGATTGAGTTCCTTACTCAATCAACATTCTTTAATCAATCAATGTAGTCATAAATTAACTTTAACATTTATGTTTATAACATATCATGCTCTTTGCAAAATAATTTAAAACAGTTCATAACATCATCAAGTTCACATAGAAAATAGGAACCGAAAGACTTGCCTGGCTCGTAGATTATCAAATACCGAAAAACAGCTTAATATAATCTGCTTCATGATCCTACATAACGTATTACCATATGCATTAATTATTAGTCACCTAGCAACGCTTATCAAACGTCTAAGTAAATACTACTTTATACTTTCTAATTCTCTTCTATTTACGCGTTTGACACTCGCTGTCAAATCATATGTATAATTAACAATATCAGTTAATTATCATATAGCTAATCCTCATCGTTAGTTATCCACTTTAGGTTAACTCATTCCTCTTTAACTAATAAGTTAATAATTAATTCCCACATAATTAATCTCATCACATAATCATATTATATTTCACATGATTAATCAATTAATAATTACATACTCATTTTAAATTATAATTAAACAAATTATAATTTAAACATCCACTTTAATTATAATTAATCATATTACATCTTATGTTAATCAAATTATAATTATCAATCACTCTACATCATGCATAATTAAACAAATTACAACTTCTAATTATTCATGCATTTATTAAACTATAATTAAATAAATTATAATTTAAATTACACATTCATCTTAATTATAATTATCCCAAATTATAATTACATATTAATCAATTAAATTATAATTACACAATTATAATTTAAGTTAAACATTTACTCGATAAAATAAATCAACTAACCTTCACTATAATTTAATAAGTTATAGATTAAATTAAATCCTTACTCTAATTATAATTATTAAAATTATAATTGCATATCATGTTCACTACATTATAACCAAACAAATTATAACTTAAGTTAAACCTTTACTTAATTAAAATAAATTAACTAATAACAATTTAAGGTTTTCACCAACTTCTTCCTTTTCTATTTTGAAATAGCCAAATACATACTCATTACATCTTATTGCAAATCTTGGTTCATGTTAACACATAACCAAATCCATTTAGGTTTTAAAACTGTACAATACTTTAAGTTTTCTGCCTCTGCTCAGGTACTGGGGCAGCTGCGCAGCCGTAGGCCTTGGCACCGGCGCAGCTGCGCAGGTGTCAAAACCCAGAAAACCCAGTGGCGCAGCTGCGCTGCTTCTGGCTGTGCTACCGGCGCAGCTGCGCAGGTACGCAGACAGAAGCAGGCAGTGCAGCCTCCCTGTTTCACCGATTAAACCCAACATGCCTTCAAACGGCAATAACAAGCTACTAGAACAATGTATAGCACATACTTGATACAATACACTCATATAACATATCTCCAAACACAAAAACCATTTAAACAACAATAATCAAAAGTTTTAGAAATCAAATTTGATATTTTCATAAAACTTATATATTTTATAAAACCATTCACTGTAAATCACTTTCTCAAGCAATTCAACTCTATATACATGCATTATATACGTAATTGAAGATAGCATCAATCAAATTCCTAATACGCATATTAACATATACTAATTCATCAATTTTACTCTAAAATCAACCAAATACATAAACCCATAAGAACACAAATTCTTCATAAAAACTTGTTTTATAACAAATTTTGATTTCTGAAAATTGTACATAGCATAAAATTCACTTATATGAACACAACTTATATATTCAATTCTTGGTTATACGAATTTCTCGTTAACTCACAAACACAGAGAACTAATACTTATGAACAATCATAAGAAAAACATATAAAAACATAAGGGAATTAAGACATACCCTTTCTGCTTAGATGTTTGAAGAAGAAGATGATTATTCTCTTACGTTCTTCCTTTCTTTCCTTCTCTTCTTCTCTAATTCTTCTCTGCTCTTTCTTTTTCTCTCTAGCAAACTGACTTTTTTTTTCTAACTCTTGTTTTAATCGAACGTAATATACATATAATATATATATATATATATATATATTACATAATTATAATACATATAACTTCCACAACATAATGGCATATATTAAATATAATAAGTACCATTAATATATAAGTTACAATTAGAATTTAAAAAGCCATAAGGCTTGTTTGGCAAAACAAGTTATTTTAAAAACAGATTTTTAGTAGTTAAGGCCATGTTTGGGTAAAACAGTTTTAAAACAAAAGTAAGGGCCTTATTTGGGAAAAATTATTTAAAAACTCTTTTCTTTATTTTAATAAATCATTTTAACACATACTTTATTGTTACACTTTAATTAATTAAATCTTAACATTCTAATTTAATTAATTAAAAGTCTAACATCAATTAAGCACATAAAATTTGCCACATAATTATAATTACTCGCTAATTATAATTCATGTAACACTCATCATATTACTCATCTAATTTAATTATCTCAATTAAATTAGAACTATAACATAAAATTATTATATCAATTAAATTAAATACTAAATATTCATTTAATTAATATACTACACTTAATTACATTACTCCATAATAATCACATAATTATTTATTTAAATCAATAAATAATTCAATTAAAATATTTATTTAACTCAATAAATATTTAAAATTATTATATAAAATCACAATCGTTACAATCTTCTCTCCTTAAAAGGATTCTGTCCCCAGAATCACACCTAAAAATTTCACATATTTCACAACATATGACACGTATATACATATTCACACTCAAAACATCTCATAAATAAGAATTTTATTTATTAAATTCTCATTTATAAATTCTTAAAATCCGGGATGTCACGACACCCATTTCCACTTTGGTATTTCCAACGGTTGTAGTAAACCACTCGGCCGCTTATGCTCTGCTTTAATGCTTTGGCAAGTCAGACATCTACCAACGCACTCTACGACTTCCCGTTTTAAATTGGGCCACCAAAAATGTTGCCTCAAATCTTGGTACATCTTCGTGCCTCCCGGATGAACAGAATACGTCGTATTGTGTGCCTCGTGCAAAATTTATTTTCTTAATTCAATTACCGTTGTGACACCCCCAAATCCGGGTCCTCTGACCCCGGTCCGGTCGTCACGAAATAATACTAAACATCCACCTTTAAACAACATATGATAACTAAAATGCGAAATATAATAAACGTATGTCGTTCATTCAAAAGGTGTTACTAGTCCCAAGATTCGATAACCTTAATACATCAATACAAACAAACCCTAGAATAAACATTAGGATTCATATTACATTAACAGTAATTAAACTATACATAAAGATAAAGTCTGCTCCTTGCAAACCATCCTAAATCTTTCCTTTACCCTTGTCCTTCCCTGAGGGCTCGGGCTTAACTGCAATATAAGTCATGATATAGCAAGAATGAGCAACAAGTTTGCTCAGCAAGTTTAGATACAATAATAAAGGATATATCATGATGAATGGAAAAATATCTGACAACGATTTCAACAAAATGAATATCTTAAAGATTCAACAATATGAATATTAGAACGATTCAATAATATGAATATCTGAACAATTCAACAATATGAATATCTGAACGAATCAGTACGAATAATAGAATGATTCAATAATATGAATATTTGTAAGGTTCAACAACCTTCATGATTCAACACTATGAACATCTGAACAATTTAACAATATGAATATTAAAAACAAAGATAATAATTGCCTTTAGAATGACTGATAGTCGAGTAGACTCTGAACTATAACTTTCCAATGGGTTCAATAGCTAATTGACCCTTTTTAGAATTACTGGCTTCTGGCTACAGAAACTTAGTACCTCGAGGAGATCAGCCTCGGGCACAACGTGAATATGCATAACACTTAAATCTGCTTGCTCGTATCATATATATTAGATACCTGGGCACACTCCCACATATGAGGGGTGTTCTGTTCCATCTAAGAATCCTTACCATCAAATGGTTTGGATAGCTTCAAAGAAAACTTCATACACTAGTCTGACCGAGCAAAGGTTCAGACTCTTACTGACATGGTTCAATAAATTTAGAACCTTGAATAATGTACAAGTCCAAGACTGTACGAGCTCAAATGCACTAGGTGCGAAAATCAATAATATCGATGTGGAATAATTGATAAGTAATTAAACCACTAAATAACATGCTTGGAAATAAAGTTCAAGCAATTAAGTAAACAACTTTCGATTCAACAATAACCTACTCAATACAATATGAGAAGGATAGAGAACTTGCACAAAGTGAAGTTTAGAATTTGCACAATATAAGAATTTGTGTAAGTTCAGGGAACTTGCACAATACTCAATGTGTGAAGTTCGGGGAACTTGCAAAATATTCAACGTGTGAAGTTCGGGAAACTTGCACGATAATAGATTCCTTGCATAAAATAAATGCATAGGCTTAGACACTTACAACATCAAAGAGTGAAATTCGGGGAATTTCACCATAATAGATCCCTTGCATAAAGTAAATGCATAGGTTAGGACATTTGCTTAAATCTCTACACTATATTCAAGAAATTTGAATATATAATTTACTAACACTTTTATTAATATTCTGATATAAAAGTCTCAGGGTTAATCTACTAATTTAAATAACTATTAGTGATTCCCTTTAATAAAAATCCTAGCATTTATTTGCATAGGTTAAATTCACATAAGCACATAACCACATAAGGTTTAAATAAGTTTGAAAAATTAACTCTCAAAATTTTTAAATCACAGATAAAATTAATAAGAAGCTTAAAATTCCTGGTCGTTACAACCGCTGGTACCCACACTCTCTCTTCGAATCTCAAGATACCGTCTGTATCCATTCTGAATCTCTGTTCTCCATTTCTGTGATCCTCTTTCTGATTTTCACGTACTCTTCATCCTTTTCTTGTGATTCCTTTACTCTATCCAACAAGGTTGGACGAGCTTCCATTACAAATAACCTCTCTTCAGGCCTTTCCGATCCTTTTACCTCTATTTCCAATTTTTCCATTTCTCTTATCAACTCTTCCTGAGTCGTCAAGTGAAACAGTTTATCCCTTCCTTTTCTGCTCAGAGCGTCGGCAACTACGTTTTCCTTACCCGGGTGATAAAGAATATCACAATCATAATCCTTTATTAATTTTAACCACCTTCACTGACGCATATTCAATTCCTTCTGTGTGAAGATATATTTCAGACTTTTGTGGTCCGTGTATATCTCACATTTCTCTCCGTACAAATAATGTCTCCATATCTTCAACGCAAAAACTACTGCCGCTAACTCTAAGTCATGAGTAGGGTATTGTTTTTCGTAGTCCTTTAATTATCGTGATGCATACGCAATAACCTTACCGTGTTACATAAGCACACATCCAAGTCCCTTGTGCGATGCATCACTATACACCACAAAACCTCTCGCATCGTCTAGTAATGATAATACAAGCGCTTCGCTTAATCTCTTCTTCAATTCTTGAAAACTTTCCTCGCATTTTTCTGTTCATATAAATTTCACCGTCTTCCTTGTCAGATTGGTCAACGGGGTCGCTATCTTAGAAAAATCTTGGATAAATCTTTGATAGTACCCAGCTAACCCTAAAAAACTTCTTATCTCTGTTGGTGTTCTCGGCTGTTCCCAATTACTCACTACTTCGACCTTTGCAGGGTCTACTGAGATTCCATTCTTATCCACCACGTGACCTAAGAATTGAACCTTCTCCATCCTAAATTCACACTTAAAAAATTTCGCGTACATCATCTCCTTCCTTAGTGCCTCCAAAACAATCTTCAGATGTTCGGTGTGCTCTTCCTCTGTCTTTGAGTAGATCAAGATGTCGTCGATGAAAACTACCACAAACTTATCCAAGTATGGCATGAAAACTGTAACACCCCCAAATCCGGGTCCTCTGACCCCAGTCCGGTCGTCATGATACAATACTAACATCCACCTCTAAACAACATACGATAACTAAAAATGTGGAATATAATAAACGTACGTCGTTCATTCAAAAGGTGTTACTAGTCCCAAGATTTGATAACCTTAATAAAACATTACAAACATACCCTAGAATACTCATTAGGGTTTAAATTACATTAACAGTAATTAACTAAACACAAAGTAAAGTTTTCTCCTTGCAAACTATCCTACATCTTTCCTTTACCCTTGTCCTTCCCTGAAGTCTCGGGCTTGACTGCAATAGAATTCATGATATAGCAAGAATGAGCAACAAGTTTGCTCAGCAAGTTTAAATACAGCAATAAAGGATATATCATGATGAATGGAAAATATCTGACAATGAATTCAACAATATGAATATCTGAAGGATTCAACAATATGAATATTAGGAGGATTCAACAATATGAATATTAGAAGCAAAGATAACAATTGCCTTTAGAATAACTGATAGTCAAGTAGACTTTGAACTATAAAACTTCCAATGGATTCAATAGCTAATTGACCCTTTGGTTACTGGCTATAGATTTAGTACTTGAGGGGATCAGCCTCGCATACCCTATGTATATGCATAACATTTAAATCTGCTCTTAGTATCTTTATACTAGATACCTGGGGTACTCCTCTATCATTTAGGGGTGTTCTTTCAATGTAAGAATCCTTACCAACAATTGGTTTGGATAACTTTTATAAACTTCATACAATTGTCTGACCGAACAAGGGTGCAGAATCTATCTGACACAGTTCAAGAATTATAAAACTTTAAATGAGGTACAAGTCCAAGACTGTACGAACTCAAATGCACCAAGTGTGAATATCAATAATATCGATATGAAATAATTGTAAAGTAATTAAACCACTTAATAGCATGCTTGGAAATGAAGTTCAAGCTTAAATGAATAACTGTCAATACGATAATAACCTGCTCAATACAATATGAGAAGGATAGAAAATTTGCACAATAAGGAATGTAAGGGAACTTGCGTTCAAATCAAGTGAAGTTAAGAAACTCGCTTACACGATTCATTAAATAAAGCAGTGCAAGGGTCTAGAATACTTGCTTGTTTGCTCAGCTACAAATAAGTTTTAGCTATAATTAAACTCGTTGAAACAACCTAACATTAACAAGTCGGTCTTTCAATTAGCATGTGTAAACCGATACAAGTCTACACTTACAGGAATCTACTTATCATATAAGTTTATCACATAATTCACGTAAGTTAATCTAATCATGTCTTAGATTTAATAACTTTTGATTATCTAGTTTCTATGCATCAATATAGGCTTGAACACATAGCACTTCAAGTTACTGATATAAATCAACACACATGCTTTATCAAGTTATTAACACAAATTCGAAACATAGCATGCTCATCTTACGTTCACTTTAAGGTTATAGGTTTTCATTCCGGTAAACCTTAAGCCAATCAAATCCATGTTATAAGGTTTAGCCACAAAAATCATATTGTCACATAATGAGATTAACAATACTTAGTAGTATGCTCGTACGTACACTACACATGTATACTTTAATCCACATAGTTCATGCTTGAAATTCATTCTCTATGAATAAGAATGCATAGGCGATATTCATGTAGGATGCTCATGTCAACATGTCTATAGGCATAATATAAATGCTTGCACGCTCACAACATAACCCACATATTAATTAATGTTATTAGCTTTCAAATCTTAAGTTTCTTTGAAAAATATACTAAGTCCACAAAGGTCGTTTAGTGTAAACAAAGTGTTTCGTAACCATGTCTCACATGTATGAAAACACACTACTAAGCCATATAAATGCTCTCACATGGTCAGAATCTAAAAGACATTAACCTTGGTCAAGTTTGCTTCAAAAGTTCTTAAGTGTCTTACTTTTGAAATTGTCTTAAATTTCAATCTAGTATGCTAGTGTACGATTAACACTTTAAACATTCATTACATGTCAATGTAAACCATACTATTAAGTTCATTAAATCCGAATACACATATGGCATGTTTATGACAAAGCTCAAATCCAAAACTATGAGTTTTATTTTGAAAACGTCTTAACTTTTGATCAAGTATGCTAGTGTGTTTAACCACTTTAGACTTAGTTCTCGTATCCATATAGACCATACGGTCGTGTTCTAAAATCAGAATATACATTTGTTATGTACATGTCAAGTTCATAATCGAAACTATAATTTTTATTTCAAAACCATAAGGGTTGCGTCAATCATGTGTACTAACATTGTTATACTTGTTCATACTACATGAATATACTTATATATGTATGCTAATCCAGTTTACATGCTAGTTCTAACAAGGTACCGTATGTTAGTTCATGACAGCAGCTTAACAGAACTCATCAATAATTTCTGCAGAAGGGCGCGGTCGCGCCCCATTTGTACTAGGGAGACGCACGGCCGCGCAGCTCCGTTTCCAAACCAGGAAAGGCTGCTGCTCAGCAGTTTCAACAACCCAACTCACAATTTCATACCAATACACTTCTATTCCAGCCATGTAACAGTTCTAACAAGCTTATATCATCATATAACACTTAACCAACATATTCCATAGTTCAATTAACATCTATCTCAACATATTAAGAAATTTGACAATATAGAGCATGAATGGAATTTTACAGAGAATGAAGAACTTGAATGCAATTGATTATACCTCAGTAATTGCTTTGCTAATACTCTACTATTTAATTCTCAGACTCTCACTATAATGTATACTCACACTAGCCTTATTTAATGGAATTCTCAGCAATTGAAAAGAGAAGGAGAAGAGCTCTTTATATAGATAATTTAGTAACCAGTCAAAGCAATTCTCTTTCAAATTAAATCAAAGGATTGCAAGAATGTATAATGGATTACAAGAAGTTGGTGAGGAGTAGTTGAATTACACTATTATGCCCACTCTCCTTGTAATGATCCCTTCTATGTTGCTGAGTTTGAGAAAGTAGGAGTAGGCTAGCTTCATGAGTGTTTCACGTGTGGGAGAAGTGAAGGTGGGCACTCAATTTGGGACAACCAAATGAATCTCAGCAAAACAATTAGCAATGACAATACACTAAGTTTACATACATATACCTTGTATATACAGTTAGGATATTCTTAGTTTATACACTTAATTGGTCACAATGTCATTTTGATTAGTTAACCAATAATATAATGTATCTATTAGGGATACATGTATAATCCATGTACATTATATTAACAGCGAATATAAAGAAATTGGGTATTATTATTACTCCTTATCATGACAGTCATTATTACTATAATAACATCTTATAGAAATTAATATTAATTAACAATTGTACTTATTATATGTCAATAGGGTATTAATGTTTGAATGTTGTCACATACCCTTATGTACACATTCAATATACTAACCTTACTACATAAGATATATATAGTCACCTTGCACCTTATTCAATATACAAGGGTAACTACCTTATTCCAAAGGTTTGATTATTACATGTTTGTATTAAATAATTAACCAAGTAAATACAATATTATGATATTTATAAATCTCTTACTCATTAATTATTATTCCTTCATAATAATTATTAATCAACACATTATCAATTAATTACTCATAATTGCAATTAATTAATATGTTCAAATCCTGCCACTATATTCAAATAAATTGAATATTTAATTATTAATAATCCTATCAATTCCCTGAAATTAAATTCTTAGGGTTAGTCCACTAATTTAAATAACTATTAGTGACTCCCTTAATTCATTTTATAGTTTCGCATAACCACATAAGGTTTAAATAAGTTCACAAAACTAACTCATAAAAATTTAAAATCACATATTAAATTAATAAGGAGTTTAAAAAACATAGTCGTTACATCCCTCCCCCCTTATAAAACTTTCGTCCTAGAAATTGTATAAATAAGGTTACTCAAATAAAAACGGATAATTCGCTCTCATTTTCTCTTCTAGTTCCGACGTAGCCGCTTCGACTGCGTGATTCCTCCAGAGAATCTTGACGGAATGAATGATCTTATTCCTCAGCTTTTGTTCCTTCCTATCTAGTATCTGGACAGGAACCTCTTCGTATGATAAGTATTTCTGGACTTGGATCGGCTCATAGGAGATAACGTGCTTGTAGTCTGGTTTATACGGCTGCAACACTGACACATGAAACATGTTGTGAATGTGCTCAAGTTCAGGAGGTAATGCCACCTCGTACGCCACTTCACCGACTAGCCTCAGAATCTCGAACGGTCCTATGAACCTAGGGCTCAACTTGCCCTTCTTCCCAAAATGAATCTTCCCTTTCCAGAGAGATACTTTCAGAAATGCATAGCTTCCTAATTCAAAATTTTTCTTCTTGCGATGTAAGTCTGCATACTTCTTCTGGCGATCCTGAGCCGCTACCAGTAGGGCTCTTATCACCTTGATAATCTCTACTGTCTGTTGCACCAATTCAGGTCCCAACAGTCGACGCTCACCTACTTCGTCCCAACACAACGGTGTCCAACACTTTCTCCCATATAGTGCTTCATACGGTGGCATTCCGATACTAGCGTGATAACTGTTGTTGTACGCGAACTCTACTAATGGAAGGTGATCCTCCCAACTACCCTTGAAGTCCATCACACAAGCTCGGAGCATGTCTTCCAGTGTTTGAATTGTTCTCTCGCTCTGCCCATCGGTCTGCGAATGGTACGCGGTACTCATTCGCAATTGTGTCCCCAACCTCTCTTGAAGACTCTTCCAAAAGTTTGACGTGAATCGCGGATCTCTATCGGATACAATAGATACCGGCATCCCATGTCTCGAGATAATTTCCTTGACATATAATCTAGCTAGCTGGTCCAAACTATACTTAATCTTAATCGACAAAAAGTGAGCTGACTTAGTAAGACGATCTACAATTACCCATATGGCGTCGTGCCCTTTCTGCGTTGCTGGAAGTCCCACCACAAAGTCCATTGTGATGTGCTCCCATTTCCATTCTGGAATCTCTAACAGTTGTAATAACCCGTTGGTCATTGGTGCTCTGCCTTGACTCTCTGACAAGTTAGACATCTGCTTATGCATTCCGCAACCTCTCTCTTCATGTTTGGCCACCAGAAGTGGTGACGCAAATCTTGGTACATCTTCGTGCTTCCTGGGTGAATCGAGTATCTTGTACTGTACGCTTTTTATAGAATTTCTTTTCTTAATTCTGGAACTAACGGTACCCAAATTCGTCCTTCAAATCTTAGCAGTCCAATGCTATCAATCTCAAATTCTAATTCATTACTTTCAGCTAACCACTTCTTGATGTTATCACAATCTTCGTCCTTTTCTTGTGCCTCCTTAACCTTATCTAATAAAGTCAGACTCGCTATCACTGTAAATATTTTCTCGTTGATCTCCATCGGATACTTAACCTCCAAGTCTAGTCGTTCAAAATCTTTCACCAATTCCTCTTGACTGGTCAACTTTAATAACTTCTCTTTGCCTTTACTAGTCAAGGCATCTGCCATTACATTTGCTTTACCTAGATGGTACAGAATCTCATAATCATAATCTTTGATCAATTCTAGCCATCGGCGCTGCCTCATGTTTAACTCTTTCTGCGTGAAGATATACTTCAGACTCTTGTGATCTGTGTATATCTCATAGTTTTCGCCATACAAAAAATGCCTCCAAATCTTCAAGGCAAAAACTACCGCTGCTAACTCCAGGTCATGAGTCGGATATCCCTTCTCATAATCTTTTAGCTGACGTGAAGCGTACGCAATGACCCTGCCATGTTGCATCAGTACACAGCCAAGACCCTTGTGTGACGCATCACTATACACTATAAATCCTCCCGTGTTGTCCGGTAAAGCTAACACATGTGCTTGACTAAGCATCTTCTTCAATTCTAGGAAACTCTCTTCACACTTCTCTGTCCAAACGAACTTAACTGTCTTTCTAGTAAGATTGGTCAACGACAATGCTAATTTCAAAAAATCCTGGATGAATCTCCGATAGTATCCCGCTAATCCTAAAAAACTTCTGATTTCTGTCAGCGTCTTCGGCTGTTCCCAATTGATAACCGTTTCTACTTTTGCTGGATCCACCGAAACACCATTCTTGTCGATAATGTGCCCCAAAAATTGCACTCTCTACAACCAAAACTCACACTTGGAGAATTTTGCATACAGCTTCTCCCTCCTTAAGGTTTCCAACACTATCCGTAAATGCTTGGCGTGCTCTTCCTCCGTCTCTGAATACACCAGAATGTCACCGATGAACACGATAACAAACTTATCCAAATATTATTTGAACACTCTGTTCATCAAGTCCATAAATACTGCCGGTGTGTTCGTCAATCCGAATGACATTACCAGAAACTCAAAATGTCCATATCGAGTTCTGAATGCCGTCTTTGGAATGTCCTTCGGCCTCACCTTCAGTTGATCATAATTGGTACTCAAGTCAATCTTTGAAAAGTACTTTGCCCCCTTCAACTAATCAAACCGTCGATCCTAGGCAATGGGTACTTGTTCTTAATGGTGACCTTGTTCAACTCTCGGTAGTCGATACAAAGTCTTAGCGACCCATCTTTCTTCTTTACGAATAAGACTAGCGCTCCCCACGGCGATACGCTCGGTCGAATGTATCCCTTATCTAACAACTCTTGTAATTGAGCCATTAGTTCTTTCATCTCTACCTGTGCCATACGATACGGCGCTTTGTATACCGGTGTTGTCCCTGGTGCCAAATCAATAACAAACTCTATCTCTCTATTCGGTGGCAATCCCAAAATTTTGTCTGGGAAGACATCGGCGAATTCCCTTACAATAGGTATCTGACTCAATTCACCCTCAACTCGTCGAGTATCAACCACGTGAGCCAAATAACCTATACAACCCTTCCTAAGCAATCTCTGCGCTTGCACCATTGTCAGACAATGAGATTGTCTCGGCTATTTACTACCATAAAATACCACCTTCGACTTATTCAGAGTCTTAAGGCGTACACACTTCTTCTTACAGTCGATAACCGCTCCGTGAACCGATAACCAATCCATTCCAAGGATTACATCGAACTCCCCCAAATAAATCAGTATCAAATCCACTTTGAGCTTAAATCCTTTCAATTTGGTGTAACAGTTCCTATGAATGTATTCTACGGGAATAATTTCCTTGCTTGCTACTTCTACATTCATAGGATGTTCTAATTTCTCACAGAGTAAGTCTAACTGTTTAGCAAATTCTTTAGAAACAAAAGAGCAGGTAGCACCCGAATCGAATAACACATATGCATCTA
Source organism: Panax stipuleanatus (assembly GCA_020205555.1). Taxonomy (NCBI): domain Eukaryota; kingdom Viridiplantae; phylum Streptophyta; class Magnoliopsida; order Apiales; family Araliaceae; genus Panax; species Panax stipuleanatus. The sequence continues at coordinate 11,083,943 of CM035123.1, read as the reverse complement.
TATTATTGATCAGGATGATACCTGACACCACGTCCTTGGACTCCACCGCATCCTATACGGTTATGTTAAACGTTCGTGCCATTGGTTTGTTGGCTTGACTAGCTGGCCCTCTGATGCTCAGTCCATTGTTGTTGTTGTAGTTGTTGCGATTGCCGCTAGCTGCATCGCCATTCTCTTCGGGCAGTCCTTTATTTGATGGTCTGAGGCTCCACATACGAAAAACATCCTCCCTTCGGTTTATTCGGACACTAAGGAGCCATGTGCCCTGGTTGTCCACAATGATAACATGCGTTCTTTCTCTTCATGTATTCCCCAGAGTGGTTCCTCCCATAATTCTTACACTTTACACCTTTCTTGGCCTCTCCCCCGGACTTGCTACCTCCAGATGATTGGCTCTCCATCCATTTACGTTTGTTGGGGTTACTGCCTCCGCTGCTTCCCCCTTTCTGTCCCTCCTGACCGGTCTTCTTTTCTTGTTTGAATCGAGCGATGGCTTCATTGCCTCCTTCGGCAATGATATCCCTTTCCAATAGATCAGAGAATGTCTTAATCTTTAATACAGCCACTGCTTTTTGCACCCATGGTTTAAGTCCTAATTCGAACCTTCTTATCTTCTTGGCCTCCGTGTCCACTTGGTGTGACGCAAATCGAGCCAACTCGTTAAATCTTTCCGCATACTCTGCGACTGACATATTACCTTGTTTCAGTTCTAGAAACTTAACTTCCATATCTTGCTGTGTATTCTCCTAGAAGTAGTTCTTGAAGAATAGCTCCTTAAATTTATCCCATGTGACAACTCCTTCGCCTGCTAGACCTTTATTGGCTTTCCATCAATAGTTAGCTTCGCCCTTCATCATGAATGTGGCAAAACCCGTCTTCTGTGCTTCGGCCACCCGTGCGACCTCAAACACCTTCTCCATTTCTTCTATCCATGTTTGGGCTTCAATTGGGTCCAAGGTTCCTCAGAACTCCGGTGGTCCTACCAATTTAAAGTCCTTGAAGCTAGCCAAGTGATATCCTGGTTGCCCTGCTGCTGGCTGGGGTTTGTTTTGCATTGCTTCTGTTAACAGGTTAATGAAGTTTTGCATTGGATCAACATTTTCACCTCCACTATTGTTAACAGATCCTTCTTCCCTCTGGTTCCGCGGTAGTCTCCTAGGCAGCATGATCCTGAGGAAAGGAAGAAAACATTAGGCTTTATGTGATATGCTATTCATGTTAGCATTAAGAAGTTAGGACGTCTATCAATCATAGTTGATTTAAATAAACAACTTCAGTATCACAATAAAACTCGATGGGTATCCTCAACCCATCACTTACATATTCTACTTGAGTTTTCTACTAAGGTTATAACCTAGGTTTCGCGTTCCTAACGTTTATAACCTATAGCTTTGATACCAACCTGTGACACCCCCGAATCCGGGTCCTCTGACCCCGGTCCGGTCATCACGATACAATACTAACATCCACCTCTAAACTAACATACGATAACTAAAAATGCAGAATATAATAAACGTACGTCGTTCATTTAAAAGGTGTTACTAGTCCCAAGATTCAATAACCTTAATAAAACATTACAAACATACCCTAGAATACTCATTAGGGTTTAAATTACATTAACAGTAATTAACTAAACATAAAGTAAAGTCTGCTCCTTGCAAACTATCCTACATCTTTCCTTTACCGTTGTCCTTCCATGAAGTCTCGGGCTTGACTGCAATAGAATTCATGATATAGCAAGAATGAGCAACAAGTTTGCTCAGCAAGTTTAAATACAGCAATAAAGGATATATCATGATGAATGGAAAATTTCTGACAATGAATTCAACAATATAAATATCTGAAGGATTCAACAATATGAATATTAGGAGGATTCAACAATATGAATATTAGAAGCAAAGATAACAATTCCCTTTAGAATAACTGATAGTCAAGTAGACTTTGAACTATAAAACTTCCAATGGATTCAATAGCTAATTGACCCTTTGGTTACTGGCTATAGATTTAGTACTTGAGGGGATCAGCCTCGCATACCCTATGTATATGCATAACATTTAAATCTGCTCTTAGTATCTTTATATTAGATACCTGGGGTACTGATGAGAGGGATTTATATAGTTTTTATATAGTTTTTATGAGAGGGATTTATTTCAAAACCATAAGGGTTGCGTCAATCATGTGTACAAACATTGTTATACTTGTTCATACTACATGAATATACTTATATATGTATACTAATCCAGTTTTCATGCTTGTTCTAACAAGGTACCATATGTTAGTTCATGACAGCAGCTTAACAGAACTCATCAACAATTTCTGCAGAAGGGCACGGCCGCGCCCCATTTGTACTAGGGAGACGCGCGGCCGCGCAGCTCCGTTTCCAAACCAGGAACGGCTGCTGCTCGGCAGTTTCAACAACCCAACTCACAATTTCATACGAATACACTTCTATTCCAGCCATGTAACAGTTCTAACAAGCTTATATCATCATATAACACTTAACCAACATATTCCATAGTTCAATTAACATCTATCTCAACATATTAAGAAATTTGACAATATAGAGCATGAATGGAATTTTACAGAGAATGAAGAACTTGAATGCAATTGATTATACCTCTGTAATTGCTTTGCTAATACTCTACTATTCAATTCTCAGACTCTCACTATAATGTATACTCACACTAGCCTTATTTAATGGAATTCTCAGCAATTGAAAAGAGAAGGAGAAGAGCTCCTTATATAGATAATTTAGTAACCAGTCAAAGCAATTCTCTTTCAAATTAAATCAAAGGATTGCAAGAATATATAATGGATTACAAGAAGTTGGTGAGGAGTAGTTGAATTACACTATTATGCCCACTCTCCTTGCAATGATCCCTTCTATGTTGCTGAGTTTGAGAAAGTAGGAGTAGGCTAGTTTCATGAGTGTTTCACGTGTGGGAGAAGTGAAGGTGGGCACTCAATTTGGGACAACCAAATGAATCTTAGCAAAACAATTAGCAATGACAATACACTAAGTTTATATACATATACCTTGTATATACACTTAGGATATTCTTAGTTTATACACTTAATTGGTCACAATGTCATTTTGATTAGTTAACCAATAATACAATGTATCAATTAGGGATACACATATAATCTATGTACATTATATTAACACCGAATATAAAGCAATTGGGTATTATTATTACTCCTTATCATGACAGTCATTATTACTATAATAACATCTTATAGAAATTAATATTAAATAACAATTGCACTTATTATATGTCAATAGGGTATTAATGTTTGCATGTTGTCACATACCCTTATGTACACATTCAATATAGTAACCTTACTACATAAGATATATATACTCACCTTGCACCTTATTCAATATACAAAGGTAACTACCTTATACCAAAGGTTTGATTATTACATGTTTATATAAAATAATTAACCAAGTAAATACAATATTATGATATTTATAAATCTCTTACTCATTGATTATTATTCCTTTATAATAATTATTAATCAACACATTATCAATTAATTACTCATAATTGCAATTAATCAATATGTTCAAATCCTGCCACTATATTCAAATAAATTGAATATTTAATTATTAATAATCCTATCAATTCCCTGATATTAAAGTCTTAGGGTTAGTCCACTAATTTAAATAACTATTAGTGACTCCCTTAATTCATTTCATAGTTTCGCATAACCACATAAGGTTTAAATAAGTTCACAAAACTAACTCATAAAAATTTAAAATCACATATTAAATTAATATGGAGTTTAAAATTCATGGTCGTTACAAAAACTTGGTTCATCAAGTCCATGAATTCTGCCAGAGCATTAGTCAATCCGAATGACATTACCAAAAACTCGTAATGTCCATAACGGGTTCAAAATGCAGTCTTTGGTATGTTTTCTTCCCGTACTTTTAGTTGGTGATAACCTGTCCGTAGGTCTATCTTCGAGAAACACTTCGCTCCCTTCAGTTGATCAAATAAGTCGTCTATCCTCGGTAACGGATATCTGTTCTTGATCGTTACTCTGTTTAATTCTCGATAATCGATACAGAGCCTCATCGATCCATCCTTTTTCTTAAAGAACAACACTGGTGCTCCCCAAGGAGACACATTTGGTCGTACGTAACCTTTATCTAATAACTCTTGCAGTTGTATCATCAACTCTTTAATTTCTACTAGTGCCATACGATATGGGGCTTTTGAAATCGGTGCAGTTCCAGGTATTAAGTCTATTACGAATTCAATTTCTCTGTCTGGCGGAAGACCAGGCAGATCGTCCGAAAATACATCTTGGAATTCATTCACTACAGATATATCCTTAATTTGTACTCCTTTTTTTTGAGTATCTACAATATAAGCTAAGTAACCTACACATCTTTTCCTTAACAATTTCTTGGCCTACATCATCGTATGACAACATGATTGCTTAAGCGATGAGCTACCATAAAACACTACCTTAGACTTACTCGAAGTCTGAAGGTTCACACTTTTATTCTAACAGTCAATTATTGCAGCATGGTTGTACAACCAATCCATTCCCAGTATTACGTTAAATTCTCCCAATCTAATTGGAATCAAGTCTACGCTCAGTTCATGATCTCTAATGTTTGCGCGATAATTTTGATAAATAAATTCTACAGGGATTACTTTCTTATTCGCAACTTTTATGTTCAAGGGATCTTCTAATCGTTCTCGGGGTATATTAAGTCTACTAGCAAATTCTTCAGATACAAAAGAACAAGTGGCACCCGAATCAAATAATACATATGCATTTATATCATTGATTGGGATTATACCTGACACCACGTCCTTTGCAGCTACTGCATCCTGGATAGTCATATTAATGGTCCTAGCGGTTGGGCGGTGGGATTGTGTCGGTCCGCTGATCATCAGTTTGTTTCCACCTTGTTGGCTGCTACCTCCGCCACTTCCCTTCTTCGTACAATCCTTGATCCGGTGCTTCGTCGAGCTACAAGAAAAAAATCCTTGGATCTTCTTCGATTTCGAGCAATTGGGTGAAATGTGCCCCTCCTGATCACAGTTGTAGCAAGTGTCGCGTCCCTTCTAGCACTCACCTTAGTGATTCTTTCCATATTTTGGACATCCCTTTGCCCTCTTCTTAAATCCTCCATGAAAGTTCCCCGACTGATTGTTGTTGTTTTTGTTGTTGTTGTTGTTGTTATTATTCTCCCACTTCCTCTTTCCCAAATTACTTCCTCCACTGCTGCTACCTCCTCTCTGGTTTTCTCCTCCAGTATTCTTTCCTTTCTTCTCTTTGTTATACAGACTGAAGGCCTCACTGCCACCTTCAGCAATGATCTCCTTCTCCAGCAATGTCACGAAGTAATCAATTTGAAGAACTGATACCTTATTAAACATCCATGGCTTCAGTCTTTGTTAAAAATGTCTCGCTTTCCTCTCCTCATCTCCGACTTGGTGTTCTACAAATCTTGCTAGTTCATTGAACTTAGCTGCGTAATGCGCCACCGTCATATCACCTTGCTTCAGTTCTAAGAACTTCACCTCCATCCTATTCTTCATGCTTTTCGGGAAGTAGTTCTCAAAAAACAGAGTCTTGAATCTATCCCAAGTTATTATTCCTTCTCTAGCTCTTTGTTGATTAGCCTCCCACCAGTAGTTGGCTTCGCCTCTCATCATAGATGTATCAAACACAGTCTTCTGGTCTTCACCTACTCGAGCGATAGTGAAAGCCTTCTCTATATCCTAAACCTATGTCTGAGCTATGATCGGATTGGTAGTACCCTCAAACTCTGGGGGTCCTACACTCCTAAAATCTTTGAAACTTGTGACTGGTACTGCTTGAGGTTTGGGACGAACGGGTTCGTTGTTCCTTCCCCTAAGAGCTTCTCCTAACAAGTCTACTAGCTTCTAGATCGGGTCTACTTGTTCCCTCTCATTATTCACTGAATTCTTCAGGTGCAGTTAATCTACACCTTAGTGGCATTATCTGCATCACAAATTTTTCATTTTATTAATACTCAATATTATTACTTAAGTATTTCTTTAATATTAAAGGCATAAAATTTTATAACATATTTCTGAAATAAGATCATTTATATTCATATGCCAATTCATTTCATTACATGCTTTTCCCTAGCATATTTCTATAAATATCATCACATATATCCCCTAATATCACAAAAGATGGGGAATATACCAACCTACTACCCCTCTAACATAAGCCTACTCAGGGTTAACATATCTATCCCATACATTACACAAAAATTTAGGATTACAACGTAGCATATACATCACAAAAGAAAACTACTAAAGCTACTGCTAGTCAAGCTAAGGGTCTCATCCCATCATCCCGCGCTCCACAGCGCTCTTATACTCTATCTGCGCTATGTACGCCACCAACTCTCGGCTCGCAATGTGTAAGGTTTGTCCCTGCTCCGCTGGGTAGTGGTATACACCATCGATCATCCTCTCAATAGCTGAACGGAACACATACCCCATCTTGTTCATCTTCCTCTTCCTGCATCTGACTTCATCCTCCAAGTCGTCTGCTCTTTCATTCGCTGCTTCCCACTTCTCCTAGAAGTGAATCCTATCCATGACCTCTAACTCTAGTTGAGTACGGAGTGCCTCCTTCTCTATCTTCTCGCTTAGTTCCCTCTGCTCTACCTATTCCATCTTTCCTGCCAGACCTACATTCCTAGCCACCGATTTGTGAAACAAGGTCCCCATCTGGATCCCTGCCTCCCTGCGGTAGGCAATATCCACCTCTAACTCCTGCATGGCCAGCTTCCTCTAGTGGTCCTCGTCCCTCAGTTTTTGGAACTCAGACTCTCTCTCCTGGGTCTCAGCCTCCAGCTCCTGTATTCGGTAATCTAACTCTAGAATCCGCTCCTCGTACTCTCCCAGCATATGCTCCTCCAGATTAGGCTCATAAGAGTCCTCCATGTGCTCGCTCTCCGTAGGCTCGTCCTCCACAGGCTCGTCCTCCATGAGTTCCTCCTCTGGGTCAAACTCTACCTCGATCTCGTACTCGTCGTTAGACTCAGACGGTGCAACAGCCTGCACAGGCACAGCCTCTAGAGGCACCTCATATACCACACGTATATCTCTGGGCTCCTCCTCTGCCACTCTACTAGGTCCTCCCATGTCTGTCATCCTACAATCATAAACATAAGACAAACAAACAGCAACTCCATTAGAATGTTAAATAAAATATAAGTTCATTGTATAGAATGAAGTTACATTTTATAACACACTAAGTCTCTCAAGGAAAACTCTACATGAGTTTTATCTCCTTCTAACTTTCTATATTCTCCTAAGTTATAATCTAGGGACACTCGCTCCTAAGGTTTATAACTACAGCTTTGATACCAACCTGTGACGCCCCCAAATTTGGGTCACAATGCCTCGAATCCAGTGTGTCACTATCTAACAATAATAACTAAAATCATACAATCACAGCGGATAATCTAGAATAATATACAATGATTTATTATATTTATTCTCCCAAGTCTCGCAACCTACAATACTGAATAGATTACATAATAATATTAAATAGAGACTTATTACAGAACCCTACTTAAGTTTAGCCATAGTTCTGAATCAGTCTTAATACATTATCATAGTTGTCATAATACAACACCAGAATTTTTAAAACATAAAGGGACTAGCTAGTCAGTAGCCTTTGCCCTTGCCCTTATCTGTGCCCGAAGGTCCGCCCTTCTCTGCCTTAACTAAAATGTTTTTAGGGAAAGCAAGAATGAGCAACAAGTTTGTTCAGCAAGTAATATGACAATAAGGGTGAGTAATATAGTTTTCGACTACCCGAAGGGTATAACAAGATATGATAGTTCAAGGATAGTAAGAAATATCAACAGTTCTCAATAATAGTTGCTAAGGACATAAAGATATCAAAAAGATTCAATGTTAAATCAATTCAAGATTTCAAGATAATTGAATACTGAGCAGTCACTAAGGACTATGAACTTCTACTAAAATTAACAGAAATATACTGATAATCCAATAAATAAATAAAAAGTACAACAGGTGATCAGCCTAAAGTACCCTATATTATGCATAACATTTAATCGTACTCAAGTGTGCACGTCGATCTCCCGATAATATATAATTTCCCCTTCAAGAGGGTTTTTCATCTCAGTCAAGTATAAGATTCTGCACCAATCAATTGGTTTGGATAGCTTTCTAATCACGATATAGGTCTAGACGAATCAAATGGAATAGACCCCTCTTTATAAGTTCAATACTTGATATTAAAGTTTGAAGAATATAATCGACTTTATCTTAGCTATGAAGCAACAAGTCATGAATCGTAATTTGAATAGCTTACTCGTATAATGAATGATAGTACAAGCTCAATACATGTTCCATAAGAGTAGAATACTTGCTTACAATATCCGTGGAATAAAGTAATGCAAGAGTTTAGGATACTTGCAATTAATAATACAAGAACGGGTTCAAGGAAACTTGCCTTAAGCGTAGATTACCAAAGTAAAGCTTATCAACACGTCGAATTCCTATCGTAATATATTTACATGTATAGGATATTTGTTAGCTAAGTACATTTGGTACACAAGCTTGCTATGTAAGTTAAATATACACATATGGCTCTAACTCAGTCATATAACCCTATACGTATATCACTGCGTATTTATTCATATGTAGCATGAACTCAGATTATAATACACGATGAACATAGTTCGTAATTATCGTTTAACATTTGAGGTTTATAAATATTTTGTCAATTTAATATGGTTTCATTGCTTAGCAAGCTCATTGATACGTTGAATAACGTTCTGGACAAGTATTACAAATTAGGACAACCATATAACTATGTCTCAAGTCCATATTGTAATCAAACAGGCTCTGGTAATTCTGTATATTAGCGCGGCTGCGCTTGGTTTGTACTATGGAGTGGTGCGGCCGCACTGCTCCTAGTTCAAACCAAGACATGGCTGCTCCTGCAGAATCCCAATTCATTACGCTTTGCATATATATGGAGGATCATGCCAAACACACATGTCGGGATGCTTATAACTAGGTTCGACCCCATATTATCTTTAATATAGTTTGTTATCCATTCTCGTTCAATCAAGGCATTAAGTGGTCAAGTAACGAAGTTTCTCACGTTTAATCATTAGTTATGAGGTCTCTACGTCTCAACTATTCATGCTTATGTTAGTTTAGTCATGTATTTCAAGTTATGAGGTTCCACCTTCTTTAACACTCGTCTTAATTCACGTTCGAGTAGTTTACCATGCATAAGGCTAGTTAGGCATACATTTTGATCATGTATAGAGGCATATGATATCCTATCATGTCGATTATAATTTTCAGAATACTTGTAATGTAGTTATCAACAAAATTAGCTTCCAAACTATTAAGGTTTCTTTTGAAAATCTTATGTTAAACCATTCCACATACAATGTAGCTTCACATATCATATGTTATGCTTTTATATACATAAATAGATCATATAGGCATGCTCACAAGTTTATAACTCAAGTGTATATAGTTTATCCAGTTTGTATGTGAAACTCTAAGTTTTCCATTAGAATGCTATCAAAATCATTTAAGCATGCAAAGAAAACATACTATGTTTCATGCTCATGTACATATGATTGATAGTAGTGTGCATACAAGCCAATCATATATGATGATAAAGCACGTACTTTGTAAACAATCTTATTTATTTATTAATGAAATATTCATTTATTACAGGCATTTAATTATCTACATGTTGCTGTTTTTATAATATGTAAATAACCCATAGTTTTAAGCAATGCTTTTAGAATCATGATGATGATCATGCTAATGAGATCTAAATTCTTAGAAAGTTTTAAAACTTAAATAGTTCCCAATCGTGGGATTACTAAAAAGGGGATTAGTAAATCCGGATAGATTGGTATATATGTTGCTTGCTCATTGGATGAGGATGATTGATCTCATGATCATTTGTGTGGAGACACTAAAGCAAGTATGTAGGTGCTTATTGAAGAATAAGTTCACTGAACGTGATTCGCTATGGAATACCTAATGGAGTTTTACTCGCATGTCAATAGGAATTCCTAATGTGATAGTAGTACAAGTGATCCTTGGACTTGAGATCATCATAGTATCTTGTATGTAACAAATTATACTTTGACTTATTCCTTAAGACCTTTTAAGGCATATATAGGGTATGCTTGGGTATAATGAGTTACATATGGAGATAATGAATGATCAATAAAGAATCTACCACCTCTAGTAAAAGAGGAGATATGTCCCATGTGATTCGTTAAATGACAACCCAGGAATCCTTGGCCAAGGTGAAATGAAATTAGAAAGGAGTTTTTAATTTGCATTAGTTGGAGTTGTGCATTTTCTAATCGAAATACATATAATTAAATAAAATAAGACTTGACAGTAAATCCATGTCTTATATTTAATTGGGACATTGTATGGTGGAAGGATTGAATTGTATGGTAACTATTAACTCACAGGTTCTTTTATGATTAATGTTGAAATCTATATTATCTGGAAAGTCGTTAATCGCTAGGGAGGCTTATCCCTATTGTAGAATAAATATTATTTATTTAAATAAATTATTAGTTTAATTTATTTATTTAAATAAGATTAAAATTGTTTTAATTGATTTATTCACAACCGGTTTAATATGGAGAACCTAAAGGGTCACACCATAAAAGGAAGAATAATTATTTAAGAAGGTAATGGCATAATCGTAATAATGCATTAAGTATAATTAATTTAATCTATGGTGATAGAATAAATTAAATAGCTTAATGTTTATTATTTAATATTTTGGAAATATTAAATATAAATTAATAAGAGGAGTCTTATTAATATTATTACAATTATTATTATTTTAATTTCTAAAGGAGTTTAGTAATTAATTTAATATTTAGTACTCTCATTTATTCCTAATAAGATTAGGAGACAAATTAATTAAATGAATTTAATTAATTATTCCCATGTGGTGGGAAGCCTAAATTAATTAAAGGAGTTTAATTAATTAAAAGAAATCCCATGTCTAATAGGATTAGAAGGGTTGACCAATGTCTATATAAGAGAAGTCTTATAATAGATATTAGATTGATGCAATTCCAATTGTTGGAAAGTACTCCTTTTCTATAGAGGATAGAAAACTAAGGTTAAGCCAACACCCTCCTTCTTGATAATTCATCTTCCTTGGTGGATCACCTCTAGAGGCCAAACACTTGGGTGGCTAACGTTGATCAAAGGAAGGAATCTAACCCGGAAATTCAAGGAGATCACGAAGAACAAGGAGTTGAACTAGTACATGTGGAAGCTTCGTTCTACAAGGGTATGATTCCATAACTTCTTATTTATCGTTTTAAATTAATAATTTGCATAAAGGATGATCCGGGTAATGGTTTTGTAGAAATTTTTTAAACTCTGATATACCATGCTTCCGCTAATTTTTGTAATTTGATTGCATCACGATTTCGTACAAACCCAACAGTGGCATCAGAGCCAAATCTTTATGCAATTATTAATTTATTTTTGATTTCATATACATATGGGTATGTATTTAAAATAATTTATTGGGCATAATTTTATTGTATAAAATTATATTTTTTAAGAAAAAAATAAAAAATAAAAAAATAAAAAAAAATAAAAAGACTTTTTTTGGGAAGAATCACAAATTTTTTTTTTTTGGTGCTAATCTTGAATTCTGCAAAGAAAAGGTGTTGTCTCTTTCTTACTCCAAAAAGAATGTGACCCATCAAGAAAGGACTTTTTTAATAAACCTGCAGGACTCTTTTAATAAAAGAAGGTGACTTTTTTTAAAAAAAAAATAAATATGATATATTTATATATTATATTCTAAATAATTTTATAATTAAAATAAAGAGTTTATTTTAATCTTGAAATTGGATTTCATGCAATTTAAAATTGCCCATTAAATGATACTCATATATATATGGAATGTTTTAATTCATGAGATGAATATTTATTTATTAATATATATGGTGATATGTATGAAAATAAATGGGGATTGATTATGGACTATTTGACCAATGTGATTGGATTTTATTTTAGTTGAATGCTTGAATGAATGGGTTTTATTAAATGGGGTCTGCGTACCTCGTCTTCTCTAATTTTTTTTTCTTGATGTAAAATTCTATCTCCCTCCTATGTACTTCCCCTTGACTGTTGATCAAGGTTTCTATTTAAATTAAATAGTTTAATGTAATAGAAATAGTTAGAATTATCTTTAAAAATTAGAGACCAAGGAGCAAGGAGCGCGTGAAGACCCGTTTGTATGGAGCCCGGGTTTAAATGTAATAGTTACGTTTAAATTTAAATTCTTGCACCCCTAGGTTTGACCTTTTGGTTCACTTGGTGGCTCTAGTGAACCAAACTAGAATAAAAGTCCATAATCAATCCGGGTAGAATATAGTATTCTATATTGCATGCTAAATATTATATATATTATATTTTATGCAAACATGCTTCGCATGTTAATAAAATGACGCGTATTTTATATATATATGTGCATGCGCGCTAAACAAAGATGAGACTAATAATAACAAATCCCTCAAAGAAATAATATTAAGTCCGAAGTGTTCAAATGATATTTGGAATATCGAACGTCGCCTTCTAGCATGATAAATTAATAGAGTATTAGATATTTAATATGAGTTTGTTGTGCTATCCACAAGGCGAGTATTGCGTATTTAAGATGTTAATTAATCACATTTGATGCTTATCAAGAAAATTGAACGATCTAGTCTTGTTGTGCTATCCACAAGGACGAACATTTTTCTTTTTTGAATTTATGAAAGTGCTAGGCTGGACTTAACTTAAATTATTTTAGTTCGGATGTGCACACACTTGACCATTATGATTTAAGAGGCAAAATAAAAGGAATTACATGGTGATGTAATTGACAAGAGTTGTCTACCTATTTATTTGTATATCGCTTGTTGTGCTATCCACAAGGTTATATACATTTGAAATGGGATCCTTATTCTCACTAGCAAATTTTTAATTAGATGTTGCCGAACTATATAAGTGAGGGTAATATAGTTTGATAAAAATAGTAGGGAGATACCAATTTAAAATAAAGACCTAAATTTATTTTGGTATGCAAAATTAATAAAATGAATGTTTGCTAAAATGTTGTTTTTCACATGCAGAATTTTAAAAATGTCAAAATCACTAATTTCACTGCGAAGCATACTTGATGCTAATAAGCTTACCGGGCCGAATTATACGGACTGGCCAAGAAATCTGAGAATAGTTCTCACTACTGAAAAGATTTCTTATGTCCTAAACTCACATGTCCCTGGAACTATTCCAGAAACAACCTCTGAGGAAGAGATTGCCACCATTGTAAAGTGGCAAGATGATGCATCTGTAGCCCAATGCATCATGCTCGCATCCATGAATAACGAGCTTCAGCGTCAGCAAGAAAACATGGATGCTCCTACTATGTTGATTCACCTCAAGGAGTTGTATGGTGAACAAAGTAGGACTGCTAGATATGAGATATCTAAGGAGCTCTTCCGATCTCGGATGACCAAGGGCAAGGTGAACATAAAGGAACAAAAGAAATCTGATCCAGCTAGCAAAGGAATGTGCTTCCATTGCAACGAGCCGGGTCATTGGAAGAAAAACTGCAAGAAGTTTCTGGCAGACAAGAAGCTTGGAGAAGCTTCGACTTCCAATCAAGGTTTGTTCATGATTGAAATTAATTTTTCAGAAAGTCAAAATTCTACTTGGGTATTGGATACCGGCTGTGGTTCTCACATATGTAATAATGTGAAGGGACTGGTCAGAAGTAGAAAGCTGAACAATGATGAGGTGATCCTACGAGTAGGGAATGGAGCAAAGGTTGCTGCATTAGCTGTAGGAACTTATTATTTAGCAATGCCTTCGGGCAAGTCCATTTATCTTAATAATTGTTATTATGTTCCGAATATTATTAAAAACATTATTTCAATTTCTGTATTGGATATGGAAGGATTTAACGTTGTTATAAAGAACAATAGTTGTTCTATTTATAAAGACGATGTTTTATATGGTATTGGAAATTTGCGAAATGGACTTTATACACTTGACTTACAAGAAAATATATTTCAAATTGAACAAACTAAGAAAAGGAAAAGAGATTATATTAATTATACCTACATGTGGCACTGTAGACTCGGTCATATCAATGAAACAAGATTATCCAAGTTGCATAAAGATGGGCTCCTCGAGCTATCCGATTATGAATCATATCCAACTTGTGAATCTTGTCTCATGGGTAAAATGACTAAATCTCCTTTTAGTGGAAGAGGAGAAAGAGTTACAGAGTTGTTGACATTGATTCACACAGACGTTTGTGGGCCTATGACAACAAGTGCACGGGGTGGGTATTCTTATTTTATTACTTTCACTGATGATCACTCAAGATTTGGATATGTGTATTTAATGAAATACAAGTCAGAATCATTTGAAAAGTTCAAAGAGTTCAGAAGTGAAGTAGAGAAACAAACGGGCAAGAGTATAAAGATACTTCGATCAGATCGAGGCGGAGAATACTTAAGCAGTGAGTTTCTCAATTGTCTCAAAGAAAATGGTATAATCTCACAATGGACTCCTCCAGGTACACCACAGTTAAATGGAGTATCTGAAAGGAGAAATCGAACACTGTTAGACATGGTTCGATCCATGATGAGTTTTACCGACCTTCCAATTTCCTTCTGGGGATATGCCCTAGAAACGGCTGCATGCCTACTTAACAAGGTACCTACCAAATCCGCCCCAAAGACTCCATATGCGATGTGGAAGGGAAGGAAACCAAATCTTAAGCATGTTAAGACTTGGGGTTGTCCAGCTTATGTCAAAAAGTTTGAACATGATAAGCTACAGACTAAATCCGAAAAGTGTAGATTTGTGGGATACCCTAAAGAAACTGTAGGGTATTATTTCTATCATCCAACTGATCAAAAGGTGTTTGTTGCGAAACATGCTGCCTTCTTGGAAAAGGAGTTTATCCATGAAGGGGTCAGTGGGAGTAAGATATATCTTGAAGAAGCTCAAGAACCACAAATTACCACGGATCAAAGTCAGGTACCTGACCAAGTAGAAGAACCTACTATACCACACCCTGTTCGTAAATCTGGAAGAGTACCGAAGATACCTGAGAGGTATGGATTCGTTGTAGAGGATGACGATGAGGTACGCATCATGAATGATGATGATCCATTGAATTACGAACAGGCCATGAGTAATAAACACTCAGGGAAATGGCTTGAAGCCATGAAATCCGAAATGGACTCCATGTATGAAAACAAAGTATGGACTTTGGTTTCACCACCTGAAGGCATTAAGCCTATTGGGTGTAAATGGGTCTTTAAAAGAAAGACTGGAGCGGACGGCAAGGTGGAGACCTATAAGGCCCGACTGGTTGCAAAAGGTTTCAAACAAAGACAAGGAGTTGATTATGATGAAACATTTTCACCAGTAGCTATGCTCAAGTCCATTCGGATTTTGCTTGCGATTGCAGCTTATAACGACTATGAGATCTGGCAGATGGACGTGAAAACGGCCTTCCTCAATGGGAAACTTGAGGAGGATGTGTATATGACACAGCCAGAGGGATTTGTTTCAAAGGTTGGAATAAATCAAGTCTGTAAGCTGCAACGATCCATTTATGGATTGAAGCAAGCTTCTCGTAGATGGAACATTCGTTTTGATGAGACAATCAAAGAGTTTGATTTTATCAAAAATGACGATGAACCATGTGTGTACAAGAAGGTTAGTGGGAGCGCAGTTTCATTCCTTGTATTATATGTTGATGATATATTACTGATAGGGAATGACATTCCTATGCTACAATCAATTAAAATCTGGTTATCTAAACACTTCTCCATGAAGGACTTGGGAGAAGCATCCTATATTTTGGGGATAAAGATCTATAGAGATAGATCTAAAAGGATGCTTGGTTTATTCCAAGGAACGTACATTGATGCAATGCTAAAGAGATTTAGCATGGAAGATTCCAAAAGAGGACTCATGTCGATGAGCCATGGAATACATCTCCAAAAGAAACAGGCCCCAAAGACACCTGAGGAGAGAGACCGAATGAGTAAGATCCCTTATGCTTCTGCAATAGGATCTATCATGTACGCTATGATATGTACTAGACCGGATGTTGCTCATTCACTTAGTGTAATGAGCAGATACCAGTCGAATCCAGGAGAAGAGCACTGGAAGGCAGTGAAGAATATCCTAAAATACTTGAGAAGGACTAAGGATATTTTTCTTGTCTACGGTGGGTCTGAATTAAAACTCGAGGGCTTCACAGACTCAAGTTTTCAAACGGACCAAGATGACAGTAAATCTGTTTCGGGGTATGTTTTTACCTTGAACGGAGGCGCAGTGAGTTGGAAGAGTTCCAAGCAGCAAACAGTTGCTGATTCAGTGGCAGAGGCAGAGTATATAGCTGCAAGTGAAGCTGCAAAGGAAGCTGTTTGGATGAAGAAGTTCATAACTGAACTTGGTGTGGTTCCTAGCATTGGAGAAGCAGTTCCCATTTACTGTGACAACACAGGAGCAGTTGCACAGGCTAAGGAACCGAGGTCTCATCAGAAATCTAAACACGTGTTGCGGCGATTTCATTTGATCAGGGAGATCATTGAAAGAGGAGACGTCACCTTGGAGCGTGTAGACTCTCAAGACAACATTGCAGATCCATTTACTAAAGCTTTAACACAACAGCAGTTTGATCGTCACTTAGAGAAGATGGGTATGAGATACCATGGCGATTGGCTTTAGTGCAAGTGGGAGATTGATAGTAGTGTGCATACAAGCCAATCATATATGATGATAAAGCACGTACTTTGTAAACAATCTTATTTATTTATTAATGAAATATTCATTTATTACAGGCATTTAATTATCTACATGTTGTTGTTTTTATAATATGTAAGTAAATAACCCATAGTTTTAAGCAATGCTTTTAGAATCATGATGATGATCATGCTAATGGGATCTAAATTCTTAGAAAGTTTTAAAACTTAAATAGTTCCCAATCGTGGGATTACTAAAAAGGGGATTAGTAAATCCGGATAGATTGGTACATATGTTGCTTGCTCATTGGATGAGGATGATTGATCTCATGATCATTTGTGTGGAGACACTAAAGCAAGTATGTAGGTGCTTATTGAAGAATAAGTTCACTGAACGTGATTCGCTATGGAATACCTAATGGAGTTTTACTCGCATGTCAATAGAATTCCTAATGTGATAGTAGTACAAGTGATCCTTGGACTTGAGATCATCATAGTATCTTGTATGTAACAAATTATACTTTGACTTATTCCTTAAGACCTTTTAAGGCATATATAGGGTATGCTTGGGTATAATGAGTTACATATGGAGATAATGAATGATCAATAAAGAATCTATCCACCTCTAGTAAAAGAGGAGATATGTCCCATGTGATTCGTTAAATGACAACCCAGGAATCCTTGGCCAAGGTGAAATGAAATTAGAAAGGAGTTTTTAATTTGCATTATTTGGAGTTGTGCATTTTCTAATCGAAATACATATAATTAAATAAAATAAGACTTGACAGTAAATCCATGTCTTATATTTAATTGGGACATTGTATGGTGGAAGGATTGAATTGTATGGTAACTATTAACTCACAGGTTCTTTTATGATTAATGTTGAAATCTATATTATCTGGAAAGTCGTTGATCGCTAGGGAGGCTTATCCCTATTGTAGAATAAATATTATTTATTTAAATAAATTATTAGTTTAATTTATTTATTTAAATAAGATTAAAATTGTTTTAATTGATTTATTCACAACCGGTTTAATATGGAGAACCTAAAGGGTCACACCATAAAAGGAAGAATAATTATTTAAGAAGGTAATGGCATAATCGTAATAATGCATTAAGTATAATTAATTTAATTTATGGTGATAGAATAAATTAAATAGCTTAATGTTTATTATTTAATATTTTGGAAATATTAAATATAAATTAATAAGAGGAGTCTTATTAATATTATTACAATTATTATTATTTTAATTTCTAAAGGAGTTTAGTAATTAATTTAATATTTAGTACTCTCATTTATTCCTAATAAGATTAGGAGACAAATTAATTAAATGAATTTAATTAATTATTCCCATGTGGTGGGAAGCCTAAATTAATTAAAGAAGTTTAATTAATTAAAAGAAATCCCATGTCTAATAGGATTAGAAGGGTTGACCAATGTCTATATAAGAGAAGTCTTATAATAGATATTAGATTGATGCAATTCCAATTGTTGGAGAGTACTCCTTTTCTATAGAGGATAGAAAACTAAGGTTAAGCCAAACACCCTCCTTCTTGATAATTCATCTTCCTTGGTGGATCACCTCTAGAGGCCAAACACTTGGGTGGCTAACGTTGATCAAAGGAAGGAATCTAACCCGGAAATTCAAGGAGATCACGAAGAACAATGAGTTGAACTAGTACCTGTGGAAGCTTCGTTCTACAAGGGTATGATTCCATAACTTCTTATTTATCGTTTTAAATTAATAATTTGCATAAAGGATGATCCGGGTAATGGTTTTGTAGAAATTTTTTAAACTCTGATATACCATGCTTCCGCTAATTTTTGTAATTTGATTGCATCACGATTTCGTACAAACCCAACAATGATATCAGATCATAATATTATGTTTAGAAGCTCAGAATCTAAAGCATACATGGCTCATTGAGTTTGCACTTTGAAAACTCAAGTTCCCTTTGGAAACCAAGCCATGGTGAGTGACTATATGAAAGGTAGTATAAACTAGCATGTGAAGAACTTGTATGGTCTTATTTAAGTTCAATTAGTATGTTCATCAACTCAGAGACCACAACAAACCATCAACTGGTTCTGCAGAAGGGCGCGGTTGCACCCTGTTTGTACTAGGGAGTGGCGCGGCCGCGCCACTAAGGTTCCAGACCAGAATGCTCTCTACTATTGCAGAGCTTCTAGACCCATTTCAGAAATCTCTTGAAACATGCTCACAAATAGGCACATTACATCTATAACATGTATATAGACTATTCTAACATATTAACACCATTTCACATTATCAATTCCAATTAATTCATGCCAATTCCTATGAATTGAAATTGCTAAACTTCAAAGTTGAATGAGCATTATACCTCTTGAAGCTTTGAATTGCACAAGACTTGCTCTCAATCACAGAATTCTCTCTCAACTCACTCTTACAACACTTAGCAACAATTTCTAGCAACTTCAAATGAGTAGAGGGACTTGGTATTTGTAGGCAATATCCATACAAAGCAATTGCCCCAAGGTTTGAATCAATGAAGGAAGAGGAAAGATGTTGGGCAATTGAGAGTGGTTGGAATAGTGGTTAACAACCACATCAACCCACTCCCTTCTCATCATTTGATCTAAGCTATCATAAATTTGGTTTGGTATATAGGAGTAGCATAGCCCTTTTGCCATACATGTGAAAGAGAAAGGAGAGTGACACTCTTTATGGGACAAGGCTATATCTCAACATTTGCAAGAATGAAATAACATTACACTTAGGTTATATCCATATACATATAATATACACTTAAGTTAACTAAACATATATGTATACTTTGGTTTTGAAAATCAATTGCATACTTGGATTTTAATGACATTACAATATTACATGGTAGCAAATTGGGGTACATGTATACACCTCAATATTTAATTCATGTACATTTTAATATGCTAAATTATGATTTAATTGAATAGTGGCATACTACATTATCATAAACCTCATTATTCCAATTATGTTACTTATTGAAATAATTATTAATATTAATTATTCACATACTTTAATTTAATATTCCATATAGTATACATTAATGTACTATACCTATCACATGGTCACATAAGCATCATTTATGTAACTCATACAATTTATTAATCTTATTATATAATTTTATATATATCACATAGTATCTTGTAGTGTCACATTACACTTTATATAATATTGTTTGATTCCATATTGTACAATGTACACATAATATGTATTCTCATAGGTCCAATCATGTGACTCACTTCCTTTTACCATACAGTTTCTATATTGCATAATCATAACCCAATGTGACACTATACTTTATATTATATAGATGTAGGTATTATACAATATGTGATTACATAACTATATACTAAGCAATTAATTTGAACAAACATTAATCCCATAGTATTAATTAACTATTTTCCCATTAATATGCTATTACTCATAATAACCCTTAATTAATAATATACTATCAATTAATCATCCACTTATTAATACCTTCTTCAATTAAATTAAATCACCATAATTCTCACCACTGTGCCACACAAGGCATTCTTCGAGCTTTTTATAACCTCACATTTTTCTCAATTATTATAAATTCAATTCAAAATCATTTGAATTAACTCACCTCACAACACATAACCATTTATATTCAAATAAATATTCATTTCCATTAATAATATTCATTAATAATATTTAGAAATTCTCAGGTATTACAGTCGTTGTCGCATGTTGAGTTCCTTTTGGGTGAAGAAATATTTGAGGCTTTTATGATCTGTATATATCTCCACTTTCTCCCCATATAGGTAGCGTCTCTATATCTTTAGCGCGAAAATGACTGCTGCCAACTCTAGATCATGAGTATGATAATTCCTCTTATATTCTTTGAGTTGTCGTGAGGCATAGGCTATGACTTTCCCATGTTGCATGAGAACACATCTTAACCCTTTGCCTGACGTATCGCTGTAGATGACAAATCCCTCCGAACCAGATGGTATTGTTAGAACAGGTGCTGAAATGAGTCTCCTCTTGAGTTCTTGGAAACTCTTCTCACATTCCTCGCTCCATCCAAATTTTGTATCTTTTCGAGTCAGCTGAGTTAATGGAGTGGCGATTCGAGAAAATCCTTCCACAAATCTCCGATAATAACCAGCTAAGCCCAAAAGCTACGTATTTCGGTTACTGACTTAGGTTGCTCCCAACTTTGTATTGCTTCAATCTTCGCCTGGTCAACTGACATTCCATGTTTTGAGACCACGTGCCCAAGGAATGCTACTTCCTTAAGCCAGAACTCTCATTTCTTCAACTTGACATATAGTTTGTCTTCACGAAGCTTTTGGAGTATCAGCCTCAAGTGTTGCTCATGATCTTCACGACTTTTGGAGTAAATGAGGATGTTATCAATAAAGACAACCACAAAATGATCCAAATATTCCTTGAATATCTAGTTCATCATATCCATGAAGGACAGTAGGAGCATTAGTCAATCCAAAAGACATGACTAAGAATTCATAATGCTCGTATCGAGTTCTGAAGGCAGTCTTTGGAATGTCATCAGTTTTAATCTTTAACTTATGATATCCAGAACGAAAATTGATTTTTGAGAAGAATTTAGCACCTTGCAACTGGTCAAACAAGTCATCAATGCGAGGTAACGGATACTTATTTTTGATGGTGATATGGTTCAATTATCGATAGTCAATACAAATTCGCATACTCCCGTATTTCTTCTTTACGAATAAAATAAGAGCACCCCAAGGCGATGTACCACGACAAATAAAGCCGATGTCTAACAATTCCTGTAGTTGGACTTTTAACTTCTGAAGTTCAATAGGAGCCATTCGATACGGGGTTCTAGAAATGGGTTTTGTACCGGGTGCAAGGTCAATAAAAAATTCAACTTCACGTTCCGTGGGTAAGCCAGGAATTTCTTCGGGAAATACATCAGGAAATTTATTAACAATAGAAATATCATTCAAATCTGACGTATTCTTGTTTAAATCGGAGACATGGGCTAAGAAGGCTTGACATCCGTTTTTCAATAAACTGTAGACACTCAAAATTTCTTGCCCCAATACTAACACTGTAAAAGGGTAAAACTGTCTTATCAAATTAACTCTGATCTCCAATCGGGCCGTCAAATCAACCCCGATCTCAATATCGGGCCATCAAATCAACTCTGATCTCCAATTGGACCGTCAGATCAATCCCGATCTCAATATCGGGCCATCAAATTAAATTTGATCTCCAATCGGACCGTCAAATCAACCCCGATCTCAATATCAGGCCATCAAATCAACTCCGATCTCTAATCGGACTGTCAGATCAACCCCGATCACAATATTGGGCCATTAAATCAACTCTGATCTCCAATCGAACCGTCAGATCAACCCTGATCTTAATATCAGGCCATCAAATCAACTTTGATCTCTTATTAGGACCATCAGATCAACTCCGATCTCAATATCGGGCCATCAAATCAACTCCGATCTCCAATCAGGCCGTCAAATCAACCATGATCTCAATGTCGGGCCATCAAATCAACTCTGATCTCCAATCGGACCGTCAAATTGACCCCGATCTCAATATCGGGCCATCAAATTAACTCTGATCTCAAATCGGAACATCAAATCAACCCCGATCTCAATATTGGGCCATCAAATCAACTCCGATCTCCAATCGGAACGTTAGATCAACCCCAATCTCAATATCAGGCCATCAAATCAACTCTGATCTCCAATCGGACAATCAGATCAACCCCGATCTCAATATCGGGCCATCAAATCACCTTTGATCTCCAATTGAACCGTCAAATCAATCCCGATCTCAATATCGGGCCATCAAATCAACTCTAATCTCCAATCGGACCGTCAAATTAACCCTGATCTCAATATCGGGCCATCAAATCAACTCTGATCTCTAATCGGACCGTCAAATCAACCCTGATCTCAATATCAGGCCATCAAATCAACTCCGATCTCTAATCGAACCGTCAAATCAACCTCGATCTCAATATCAAAGCATCAAATCATCTCCGATCTGCAATCGGACCGTCAGATCAACCCCGATCTCAATATCGGGCCTTTCAAATCAACCCCGGTCACTAATACCGGGACAACCATAGCCTCAAACACCAGTCTCTGGATATCAACTCAGCCTCGGTCTTAACCCGGGAGGTACAGATCAGCCCCGGTCTCAGCCCGGGAGGTACAGGTCATCCCCGGTCGCAACCCGGGAAGTCAAGGCAACTTCAGGAACGAACCTGAAGCTCCATAACATCTCCAGAAGACAACCTGGAATGACCAAGTCAACTTCAGAGATTACACTAAGGATAGACTGACTCGAATGGGATCCAAATCTTGGAAACAACTCCCAAAAGTCAACCAAAGGCCATAACGACACTGAAGGCAACCCCGGGAGGGGCAAAATGGTCATTTTACCAACCTCAAGCCAATTTGATCAAAATTAAGCCAAATTGATGCCACCAAGGTCAGAACGAACTATAACGACGATCCCGAGTGCAAACAGCGCAAGACAGCTAAACGAATAAACTACGAAGAATCAAAGACCTGGTTATGAACCCATCTTCTTGGACTCAAAAAATGTTTTATCCCATGTCATTATGACACTCTCGGTGAGGGCTTTCTAAAAAGGTATCGCACGCCTCAAACAGACGCCCCGATCAAAAGTTAGAAAGTTTCGACTTCGACCTCGTGTTGCTAGGAGTGCACGTACTTCGAGACGACTCAATCAGACACGTGGGCCCCACCAGGGGAACCGCACCACTACCTGCAGCAACAGAAGGTAGAGCTGAGTCTCTCTGACCTATAAATAAACGTGCACACCCCCTCATTTGAAAAAAGAAAAAACGCAGCGAACCTCTGTATTTTGATTTTTTGACTTTTTCACCTCTTCTAAACCCAAATTTTTTCACTCTAACAACTAGATATACCCACATACTACCACATATAACCAGTAGATTCTGACGTTTAGAGCCTACGATTTGGCAAAAAGCCCGTATAGCAGTCCATTGTAAGTATTTTTACAATTAGAAAGTGATTCCTACTTCTTTGCACTGTTTTGCACTTGCATATCAAATTTTTTTTTCTAAATATGCCCGAAACTTAGTTCCATGGTCGTTTTCGTCAAAATTTGGTATATTTTTTGTATATAAACTCAATTTTTGGCATTTTTACAACTCGGATTGATGATCCGGCAGCTCTATCAGCTTCAGTGCACTAGCACTTTTGTTTTAAGCAACTTTGTCGGACTGGGTTCTCTTCCCAGTCTAGGTTTGGCTTTTTCCCATGTCTATTTAACTATATATATACTAACTTTTCAATTCTGTCAAGCCCAGATGTCAAATCTGAGATAGTTTACTGCTTTTATATATATTTATGCATATATAAGCAGCCTTCACCACCACTGGGTTCTCTTCCCAGTCTTGGTTGATTACATTTTTGTCAATATATATATATATATATATATATATATATAAATTTCTGTCTGGCATGGATTATTCTGTGGCTCTTATGCTATTTTTGCACACTTCACCATTACTGGGTTATCTTCCCAGTCCCTGGTTGACTATATTTCTGTACATTTACATTTCAGTTCGGCCTAGATTATTCTATGGTATTTTTACTGCTTTTATATATAAATATGCATATATAAGCAGCCTTCACTACCACTGGGCTCTCTTCCCAGTCTTGGTTGACTACTTTCCTGTCAATATATATATATATATTTCAATTCCAGTTCGGGCACCGGTGTGAAAATCCATCGCCCTTTACAGCATTTATATATATAACTGTGTATATATCTTGGCTTTACTTACTTTTCATTAAATTAATGCTTTAAATATTCATTCGATATGAATCAGCACTTTTCAGTCACAAAAGCAACCTCGCGTCCCATAGATCGCTA
The DNA here is from genome assembly GCA_020205555.1 of Panax stipuleanatus. Lineage (NCBI taxonomy): Eukaryota > Viridiplantae > Streptophyta > Magnoliopsida > Apiales > Araliaceae > Panax > Panax stipuleanatus. The sequence continues at coordinate 11,059,184 of CM035123.1, read as the reverse complement.
TCTAGTGGGAACGAGTCGCTTCAGCCTGGTGTGAACCAGGATTTACTGATGAATCCTCCGTTCTGGCAATATTGGGATATTTATCTGTTTCTGTACAAATTTGAACTGTGCAGGTTTATTGGCTACTCTCATGTGAGCCTAGGAATCATGGGATTCATGATCAAATCGATCAGAATCTGATTCCCATGATGGACAAACTCTGCTTTACAGATGTACCCTGCCAGTTTTTCTATAGAAAATGTACATACAAAAGACCTTAAAACGGTTATCCGGATTTAAGGTCTCAACATAGTGAAAAATATAGTTTGTCATGTCAGAGTCCCTCCGATGGTTTTCATGCCCATGAGGAGACCGACACTTGTATATATTTTGTGGTCGAGGATGCTTCGCAGTCCGACAAATCACCATTCAACTGCAAGCCTTAAGGCTATAAAGATAAAAAATGGAAGTATCAACAGGCTTCATTTCCTATGTTAGCGTTAGGGTTTGATAACCAGCTTTCAAAACCTCATTTTCAATTCAATCAAAAGAAAAGCTTTTGCAAATCAAATCAAATACTTTTGCAAATCAAATCAAAGACTTTTTGCAAATCAAATCAAACCCTTCGTATATAGGTTCAACGAAGCAAAGCACTACTTTCAATCAATCAAACAAACATAGGCCCAATTTTCAAACAGCATTCACACACGCATTTCAGTTTTAAAGGGAAATATTGAAAAGATGCAGTACCTTATTTACACGGGACTCGTGGGTTTCCTAACACCTTCCCCACACTTAACCAAGTCCCCGAGCTCAAAACTTTGTTTTCAAAGATCAAATTTTGACAGTGTCCAACAAATTGGGCCTCTTTCAAACAAAATTCGGTTGATTTGGTACAACCATTTTAAATCTACCAACTGGCGACTCTGTAAAATGTTCAAATCATCGACATGATACATGTTGGCCTTTTCCTAAAAAACCTTTCAAAACCTTTTTCGCAATAAAAAGAGAGATAACTTAGGAAGAGAGAAAGATCCGGGTTTGACCAGACCCGCGGATTTTTTCCCGAAGTCGACAGGTGGCGACCCTGCTGGGGACAGTAGAGGGCTTAGGCCGTTTTCAAATCTTTTCAAAGCATTTCCCTTTCAAAACTATGAATGCATGAATTTTGCGTCTCTACATTGAATAAATGTGTGAATGCTGCATCTTTACATTGAATGAATGTGAATGAATGTTTTCCTGCTTTTTAGTGCTTCGCACCCATATTAGTGCTTCGCACCAACTATCATCATATGCATAGGGTGAGGGCTATATATGTGAATGTATGTTGTGTGTTCCTCTCACAAGGAGGCAAAACCCGTCGGTGAAAAGTAATGTCTTTGGGGACGGCTTAGTCTCTGGGGCTCATGAAAATGCACCACCCAGATTCGCTTTAGTTGAAAGATCAAATTAATTTTCCCTCTAGTAGATTGCGATGATCTGGGGACCTTCATGCCAAAAAGCCGCAAGAGTAGCCTAATATAGGTCAGCCTCTGATTAACCAAATCCGATGGAAAGCTTCTTCATGCCTTCCTCTTTCAATTCAATGTCCAGTTTTCAATATTTATTTCTTGTCATCCTGTCATCAAAACAACTGACCTCAGTTTTGCAGGATAAAATTAAAAACCACATCATGCATCCTATCCCTACCTACCTCAGGAAATTGACACGCCTACATTTTGTTGTAGGTGAAAAATTGGTCCTGCCACTAGATCTAAGTCTAAGAAAGCACTAAGTCCATCCACGGACATGGCTTCGAGTGCTCAAACAGAATCCACCCCTGTATCTAGGAAAGAGTTCGAAGGACTGAGAAATCAGATAGCTGAACTAGACGGTTTTCTGAGAGAACAAAGCAAGGCCCTTAAAGAGAAGCAAACCAAAACTCATACAGAACCAGGAGCACCTGGTGGTAGTGGTAGTCAAGAGACAGAAAAGCCCAAGACTCAGATTCCTGGACCACAAAACCAGAACACAACCAATAAAACTCCTGAAATCACCACCCTCAACAAAGAACAGGAAGCTAGTGAGCTTCTCAAGAAAGTACAACAAATGGAGGAAACTCTCCGGTTTATCAAAGGGACTGGGGCATTCGACAGTGTTAATTACTCTGACCTTTGTATTTTCCCCGGGGCTCGTAATCTTAAAAAATTTAGAACTCTGATTTTGAGAAATACGATCGATTGAGAGACCCCTATACACATCTAAAAGTATTCATCGGAGAACTCGGATCCTATGTAGAGGACGAGAAACTTCGAATGCAGTTATTTCAAAAGAGTCTGACTGGAGAGGCTAGAGTCTGGTACGCCCGTCTGGACAATTCTAAGATTCACAATTGGTAAGAGTAAGCCCATGCCTTCCTCAGTCAATACAGCTTCCAATCTCAGCTGGCTCCAGACAGATACCAAATAACTAAAATTAAGAAACAGAGTACTGAATCATTCAGAGAATATGCCTAACGATGAAGGTGGGTGGCAGCACAAGTCACCCCAGCCATAAATAAATCTGAGATAGTCATGACCTTCATCGACATCCAAGAAGCACCATATTATGAGAGGGTCCTAGCAGGCATAGGAAAACCATTCTCTGAAATAATCAAACACGGAAAAATGGAAGAAATAGGGCTCAAGTCCGGGAAGATAAAAGATCTGACCTCCCTCGAAGCTGTTGCTAAATATATCCAGTACAAAAATTACGGGAGTAATCCCTGGAGAGTACATAAGAAGAAAGATGAAGAAGTGTCCTTAGTGTTATAAGGATAAAATCAAAGAGGCGAGTCAAACAGTATGCTTATTCAGAAGAGGAACTATACCCCTATCCAAGCTCCAGCACAGCCTTCAAACCCACCATTCCAGAAAAATATGGAGGTCAGGCGTCGAAAAACTTTCACCCCTCTAGGGGATTCACTTGAGAACGTATTCAAACTTCTGACTGCTCAGAAGAAGATTGTCTAACTCCTTCCACCCACCAATACTGGTGGACAAAATTTTAATCCAAGCAAGAAGTGTACTTATCATTCTGGATCTCCAGGCCATGACACGCAAGATTGTTGGTCTCTCAAGCACAAAATACAAGACTTGATCGACAACGGAGAGATTGTGGTAACAAAGCCTGAACAACCGCATGTGTAAGACAATTCTCTTCCACAACATAAAGAGGAGAATATCAACATGATCAGCACCACAAGTGGAGAAGGATCCAAATACCTCCTTTATATAGGAGAATCAACTCCATCCAGTAACAGCACCCCAGACAGTTGGGAGGTCTCCGAAATGAGGTTCCTGATAGAACAGGAAATGAAGTCTATCAAAGAATGAATCGAACAATTAGCAGAACTGATCGTCTACCAGCATCAGATCACCAGAAAAATGATCAAACAGGGCCAACCAGTCTGACATCGATCATCCTTCCACACCGAAGATCACTTCCCCGAGGAATCAATATCAGCCTCATGAGAATGAACTCTGGACCAACAGGGTAACCAAAGAAGAAAGCATCCAAACTAGTGGAAAATTCTTAATCTCCCAGATAATGACACTCTTTGGATCCCCACTTTATGGAACCAAAACACAGTAGCTATCATATCCTGTGATAGGGAGTCAACCCTCACACCCTTAGTCCTACTAGGGAAAGGGGTCCAAGAGATACAAAATCTTGTAAAGGTGGTCGCACCCGAGTCTTTAATCTTTCCTTTCAGACCCCAGTATCCAATTATCAGTCTGAAGCAGGTCCCATGGAACTATGGGAACGATGAAGGGTCCACCTCAAACAACATTACCGTTGTGCCAAAGGACAATCCATTATACCTGCCTCAGTGGGTGATTAAACCAGTCATCAAAGCCAAAGCAAAGGTGAATGATGAGAAGATTGAAGAGTTTCTCAACAAAAATGGGACACAATGAAATCAAGGTAGTGCAAGACCTGAAAGATGCACCCAAGAAAATGTCTATCCTAGATTTGGTCTTATCCTCAGTGGATTATAGCAACATTCTAATGAAAGTACTAGAAGAAGCCTATTTGCCACATACCGTAGATGCCAAGAAATTCCATCACGTGGTGGAACACATTTTCAACAACAATGTGATATCTTTCACTAACGATGATATCCCTGCAGAAGGAACGGGCCATCATAAGTCTCTACATATAGCTGTGATGTCTTTCGGGTATGTAATCGAAGGGGTACTCATTAACGAAGGATCATCCCTCAACATATGTCCCTACGATACTGTGGAAAGAATGAAAATTAACCCGAACCGGATCAAAACCAGTCATGTGGTCATCCGGGCTTTCGATGGATCGCGACGCCAAGCTATGGGAGAAATAGAACTACCCTTGGAGATTGGCCCACACACTTTCTACGTATCCTTTCAGGTGCTCAATATTGCCACTGGATATAACCTATTGTTGGGTAGGCCCTGGATTCATATGGCAGGAGCAGTGCCATCCACCCTCCATCAACAGCTCAAATACATTATCAACGGCAACCTCATCACAGTCAATGCTGAACTAGAATACCCTGTCGGCATACAGGGAGACATGCCAGTGATCATCCTGGATGCAAGGATTGAACCTGCAAGTTTTCAAGCCCTAGAGGTGAGTGATACCCAGTATCTACCTATCGGGGCACCAGCCCTGAAGCCTAAGGTCTCCACTGAAGTAATGATAGTGGGCCAGGAAATGGTATCCCTGGGTTTCCAACCTGGAGAAGGGTTAGGAAAGAATCAGCAAGGTATCAAGAGCCCGATACAAATCCCTAGTCAGGTTGGGAGAGTAGGATTGGGATTTTCATCCCGGGAAAACCACCTGAACCCACATAAACATCCCAAGGCTCATGCTTCCACCGTATTGCTGCCAAACCTTACTAATGTCAGATCGGTAAAACCAATAAAGAAGATCCCTATTGTGGTATCAGCAATGCTGTTTCCTCCAATCATACCTGTCAATGAAAGAAAAGCCCTCAAGTCTGAGGCGGATAGCGAAAAGGGAAAAGAAAAGATCCTGTATGAAGGACGAGACCCATTCCATAACATGCGGGTCATCATAAACTACGAGGGTATGAATGATGAGATCTCAAACAGCGAAGACGAGGATTAGATTCAAATTCCTCGCATCAAGAAGGAAAAGGAGGGAAGTTCAAAGAAAAACCCCGGCCCTATTATAAAGGATGTCTCAGTCATCATTCAAGACGAGGCAGATAATCACAAATCCCTGATCCTCCCGGTTCATGAGGATCTGACCTTGGATAACTGGAGTAGTGTCCCTTGCCTCGGTCGAAAAGGGTAAAGGGGCAGAGAGAGTTCATTTGCCCTTTAATCATGCTTTCATTTACTGCTTACTTCTGATTGCACAGCTATAGCAGCAACTTTGTCTTGCGTTGCAAAATACTATGTATATTTAAGCAGTTGTATATATCTAAGATGAAAGCTTTTTTATTTTCAGGACTCAAGCGTTGGATATATTTGTCTCTGCTGATGAGATGCCAACCTGTCAAGATGACTACAACTTTGATGTAGAACTGAACTTCAACTTGATGGATATTGATCAAGAGGAAGAAGATGACTATGAGGTGCCCAAGGTTATCAAAGAATGGGTCAAAGACAAACCCAAACCAAACCTCGACCAAACCACTACTATCAACATAGGAACCTCTGAAAACATCAAAGAAATCCAGATAGGTTTAGACCTCGCATCAAACCAAAAAGTCGACCTGATCGCACTCATAACACAGTTCCAGGATGTATTTGCATGGTCACATGAAGACATGATTGGCCTCTCTACTGACATTGTCATCCATTGAATGCCCATCAAAGATGGGTTCAAGCCAGTCAAACAAAAGCTCAGGAAATTGAAACCTGAATGGAGTCTGAAAGTCAAAGAAGAAGTTGTTAAGAAATTCAAAGCAGGGATTATCATGGTATCAACCTACCCAGAGTGGCTTTCCAACATAGCTCCCGTGCCTAAGCTCGGAGAGAAGGTACGAGTATATATGGATTACCGGGACTTGAACAAGGCCTGCCTTAAGGACAACTTCTCGGTACCTTTCATCCACATCCTAATCGATAATACTGCGCAGTATGGCATGTATTCCTTCGAAGATTACTTTGCTGGTTACCATCAAATCATGGATGCTGAAGAGGATCGGGAGAAAACAGCTTTCATCATTCCTTGGGGAACCTTTTGCTATAGACGACTATCCTTCGGCCTCATCAATGCCGGAGCCACGTATCAGCAAGCCATGATAGCCCTATTTCATGACATGATGCACAAAGAAATAGAGGTCTATGTGGATGACATCATCATCAAATCCCGGAGGGAGGATGATCAAATCAACCATCTCAGGGAGCTATTCAACAGGTTATGCAAGTACAACCTCAAGCTAAATCCCGCCAAATGTGCTTTTGGAGTCAAAGCAGGTAAGTTACTAGGATTCTTGGTGAGTAATCGAGGCATCGAACTAGACCCCGCCAAAATCTAAGCCATCACTGAGATGCCAGTACCTCAAACAGAGAGGGAGATACGTGGGTTTCTGGGGAGGATCAACTTCATAAGCCGATTCATTTCCCAGCTTACAGCAACCTGTGAACCCATATTCAAGCTACTAAGGAAGAATACCTCCACTAAATGGAATGAGGATTGTCAACAAGCCTTCCTTGCTATCAAGAAGCAACTAATTGAAGCACCAGTTTTGGTACCTCCGAGGGATGGAGTTCCCTTGTTCATGTACCTGTCTGTCAATGCCAATGTAATGGGTTGCATGCTAGGACAGAAAGATGATAGTAGCAAAGAAAGACCCATCTACTACATCAGCAAAAGATTCAGCAGTGGGGAATAGAAATACACCCTGATCGAGAAAACATGCTGTGCATTAGCATGGGCCACAATGATGTTACAGCACTACCTCCATGGGCACACGACCTACCTCATATCCCACATGGATCCACTCAAATATATATTTAACAAGCCAATATTGAACTGTCGACTGTCCAAATGGCAGTTGATCCTACAATAATTTGACATTGTCTACGTGACTTAAAAATCAATCAAGGGTCAAGGCATTGCAGACCAATTAGCTGAAGCACCTTCAGGATGGTTCGAGCCCCTGGAGACCTATTTCCCAGATGATGGAATCATGACAATTCAACAATTCCAGCAAGAGAATACAGTCTAACCATGGAAAATGTATTTCGACGGAGCAGTAAACATGGAAGGTGCAGGAGCTGGGGCAGTCCTTATCTCTGGTACAGGAGAACAATATCCTGTGGCTACCATACTTTAATTTGGCAACACCAACAACATGACCGAGTATGAAGGATGTATAATGGGTTGAAACTAGCCCAATCTATGGGTATCAAACACCCACTGGTCTTTGGAGACTCTGAGTTGGTCATTAGACAATCCACTGGGGCATATCACACCAAAGAGCTGCATTTGCTGCCCTATCATCAGTAGGTCATCAGAATATCTATGGAGTTTGAAGACATAACCTTCAATCATATTCCTCGAAATAAGAACGATTTTGCTAATGCATTGGCAACGTTGGCTTCATTAATCCGCATATCCGATAGGAGTGGGTTTCCCAACATCAAATTCACAGTTCAGAATGCCCCGACATACGGGAATTACATTGGAGAAGTATCAGATGAAATACCTCCTGTCAAGCAGCCTTGGTATCGAGACATCAAGGAATATCTACGAGATGGATCTACACCCACTGGAGCAAGCCAATCCGCGCAAAAGCGGATTCATAAGATGGCTATGAAGTTCTATCTAAGCGGAGATGCCCTCTACAAAAGAGATACTGGAATAGGCCTATTAAGATGCCTTGATAAAGAACAAGCCCAGAGACTGATGGATGAAATCTATGGTGGAGTCTGTGGTCCACACATGAGCGATCATCTGCTGGCCAAAAGATATTAAGAACAGGGCACTACTGGATCTCGCTCAAAGCTGACTGCGACGATCACATCAAGAGATGCTTTCAATGCCAAGTACATAGAAATGTCATACACGCTCCTCCTAATAAGCTACATAACATGAGTTCACCATGGCCTTTCTCCATGTGGGGAATGGATGTAATTGGCCTAGTGGAACTCAAAGCCAGCAATAGTCATCGATTCATCTTCACTATGATCGATTACTTCACCAAATAGGTTAAAGCATCCTCTTTTCCCAAAGTCACAAAAGAGGTTATCATTGGTTTCATCAGAAATAATGTTGTTTGTCGGTATGGACAACCGAAGGTGATCATATCAGACAATGCCAAGAACCTGAACAATTAAATATGAGAGAACTGTGTAGCAAGTTCCACATCAAGCATCTCAACTCCGTCATCTATTGGCCCAAGATGAATGGTGCTGTCGAAGTGGCCAACAAGAACATCAAAAAGATCATGAAGAAAATGTCCGCCAATCACAAAGAATGGCCTAATCTGCTGCCTCTAACCCTGTTAGCATATAGGACATCAATGCGCACCTCTACTGGGCCTACCTCCTATTCATTGGTCTATGGCATGGAAGCAGTCCTCCCCATAGAGGTAGAGATGGAATCCTTGCGAGTATTGATCGATGCTCAGTTAGACGAGGATCAATGGTTGCAAGACCGATATCACCAACTATCCCTGATAGATGAAAAGAGGGCTACAGCCATTTTCCATAGGCAGTTATATCAGCAAAGGATTGCTCGATCCTACAACAAGAAGATCCGAATACTGCAATTTAAAGAAAACGACTTGGTGCTGAAGCAAATCCTGGCCAATCAAGATGAAGCCAAAGGAAAGTTTGCCCCAAATTGGGAAGGCCTTTTCATTGTCAACGAAGTGTTGATGGGAGGAGCTATCAGATTACAAGAAATGGACGGGAATGAATTTCCCCAACTCATCAACTCAGACACCATAAAAAGGTACTATGTCTGAAGCACATGCATACCCGCATCCGAGACCTACAAATCAAATCAGGTTCGGTTTTTCACCAAAAAGCCAGAACTACAAATGACCTGATCTCCCTCAACCCGGGAGTACGTAGGCAGCCATTTCTGGTGCGGTCAAACCAAATAAAAACTTAAAAACTCATTAAACCAAACTCAAAACCCAAGACAAATACTTTTCAAGCCTTTCTCATACAAAGCCAGAACTACAAATGACCTGATCTCCCTCAACCCGGGAGTACGTAGGCAGCCATTTACAGCGCGGTTTAACCTTCAAGAAAAAATAAAAACCCCAATGAAAACCAGTTCCAAGACACCGAAACCATATATAACCTAAATTCTATCCAATCTTCCTGATCAACAGGCCCATTTGAGATACTCCCTAACATCTTAACCGACAATCCATCAAGGAGAAGCTCATGATACATCAACAACAGCAAGTCATGAAATAAGTGGTAATCACTCAGCAATGACAATACATCTCCAAACAGGGAAGTGAATCAAAAAATATATTTCTCTGATATAAAACTATTTGATATATACATAGTATCCTGTACATGACAAAAATGGCTTATCTAGTCTGTGCAGGAAAGATAAATCTAGTCTATGGACCCAAGGATAAGCGGGCTAGCAATGCCACCATGGCATCTCTCTCGAAAGATAGAGGAGCAGCAAAAAGTGCAATACCCTCAGCCTCCATACTACTCAAAACCTTCATAATCATCTGCAGTGTGGCACTATGGTCATCAATATATGCGCTCATCTCGGTAACCAGGCCATGAGTATAAGATCAAAGGGAAGTACTGTCAGCAATATGGAAATCACAGAAAGCTATAGCCTCATCCCTCTCCGCCAAAGCTGTGTCCCTAGCAATCAAAGTCTCCTCGATCTCATCAAAAGTTGTATCTCTGGCTGAGCGGATCTCATCCCTCTCCACAACAGCTGCATCTCTGGCAGATCGGAGCTCCTCTCTCTATCAAGCCAGCATCCTGAGCGACTCGAAGGTCGTCCCTCTCAGCTAAAGCTCTATCTCTGGTAGATAAGGCGATCAACATTTGCGCTCTAGCAGAATCCCGCTCAAAGGTCATCCTGAATAGAGAATCCGCCAAAGCCGGATATGTGCCTATAAAAATAGTCGGTGGGTTGCTAACCAAAGCAGTTATCAAGTCCACAAATAGCTCATCCTTAGTAGGAGACTCAGGATCCTCCATAGGCTCCTCCTCATCAAAATCCAAAATCGGAGATAAATAAACAAGTACAGTTGCTGCCAAATCTGCCTCCAACCATGCCGAGACTCTGGAGAACGGTCCGGGTGGTTACTGGAGAACTCAACCTTTTCTCTATGAGTTCAACACTCATATACTTTGATCAAATCCGTCAAAGACATAGACAATGCCGACATCCTCTGATCAGTAGACCCCTCGAATCAGTGCAAGCTCTGGAACTGTTCAAACTGGCTTATAACAGCCAAGGGATGATAAGTAGTCACTCCCCTCAAACCCGCTAGGGGCAAGTAATCTATGCCAGGCGCATGAGTAATGAAGCTATATGGGGAGGCTAACCCTGAGTATGGCAAAATCAAGAATGGATGCTCAATATCCGACAAAAATGCTGACCACGTCTCGGCATCAGTACACTACGCAGGCTGAAAGGAGTAAGATGTGGCTACCTCGCGGGTAAAGCAATATCCATGAGGCCTGAATAATCTGATCGGTCGGCTATGGGACATCAGCCATACATACAATAAAATCGAGCTACCTCAGAAGAACCCCTCCGGGTGGGTAATACAATAAGTGGTTGTCCGTAGCGTCTCAGCTAACATCATCGGGATAATGGTGCTACCCTGTCTAAGGGCCTGAATAACAACTACCAATCCCACATCCAGGTGATCCAAGTGCAGCGGCATGTAGACGTATGCCACAATGCACATCAACAGAATATCTACCCTGGCCAGATGCCACACCTCTGCTGAAATAATAAAGTCCCCAACATGTCGATCGTAGCTGTCAAGCTCCCCAAAACGATCGATCAAGAAGTCAATCGAGATCACACGCCCAAATACAATCTCGTCCGCGACTACCCTCTGACGAAGACCGAACATCTACAGGAATGGTCTTCGCATATCACTAATAGCAGTTCGAGCGCACAGCAAGTCCAAAGCCAGACCAGTAAGCTACTCGTACTCCTCCAAAGTAGGCGTCAGCTCATGTCGCCCACTGCAAAACACCTGCCTCTTGGGTATCCAGCAAGATAATATGCCATCCACAAACCCATATGGCACCTAAAAATCTGCAAGGGCCAGCGAATGCCCTAACATCTGGTCAACTATCCCTTTGGCTGAGAAGGGCAGGCTCTCGTACCACGACCTCAATGATGAAGCCACCTCAGACTGTGGCAAATGCTCAATACGGCTCACAGCAGATGACGTCATCTGTGTCACCGTACCACGAGACCATCCAGGGGTCAAATCTGAACTCATCTGTCTAAATGCATACATATGATATAATACATGCATGATGACAAATATAAACATGATGCGATAGATAGGAAATAGTATGAATATCTACGATAAACTATCTACTGCGGGCATCATTCCTGTCTGATAATACAAAGAAAAATGAAGAAGTACAGGAAAATGGGGCACCACCACCCAATTACTAATAGTGGTCTATCAAAATGATGGCACAACCGCCCAAATAGCCAAAATAGTGGCTGACCAAAAACATAGCTGCCATAGCTTTCCAAAAAAGATCCAGATAATCCACGTCCAGGTGGTCAACCTGCTCCATCTCCGCTATAGATACAAAGCTGCGGTCATCAGGCATGTCTGGGTGGTTTAAGGGAGGATCTTCCCCTACAAAACTGCTGCTAAATGGACCTGAAGAGGGGCCTGCTCCTGAGCTGGACGGGTCAAAAGAAGATGCCTCTGACGAATCTCGGCCAAGGTTCCTGATAAAGAAGCGAGCCCTATCCAACTCCCGGTTCAGATCTGCAATCTGGTCTAAATGAGTCAGCTCCTTGAGGCAAGCTATCCAGTCCGTCATCATCACGGACCCTGGCACCATGTCTGCCATTAATTGGGTGGCCCGAGTCTAAGCTCCAATAGTGCGAGGACTCCACCATCTGTTAACTGCCTCCAGGCTAAACGGACCCGCTAATAGGGTAAAGCCATCTATACCCTCCATGGGAATCTCTGTCAGTGACATGATCAAAGGCCAATGATTCCAAGCAGGAGGAGCAATGAAAATGCGAATCTCACCCGTAATACTCCTGATGGCACGCTCTCCCAAATAGAGCTCCCAGCCTCCCTCTGTCAAAATTGGGACTCTGCGGGTCGACAATGCAAACTCTCGACCAGTGGAAAAGCCTCCCTCGAATCCGACGATCTAAAACTCAGAGGTATACGACACCTAGGAGATCGATCTAGTCGTCAAAAGCTCCAACTATAGGAGAGCATGAGTAAATCCCTCAGCAACAGGGACCTCTATCAAAGTCAAGTGATGCCAATGCCGTTCTCGAGGATAGGACTCCAGACCTAAAGTAGTGGCGGGCCGTAGGCAAGGAAGCCACTCAAATGCCCAGAACTAACCATGTCAATATCAAAAGTCCTCAATAATCAAGACTGACAAATATAAATGTTGAAATCAAAAAGGTACAAGAAAGATGTACTCACTAGCAGAAACGGGTAGAATCCTAACCAAGCCTCCGTCGATCCCTCCGAAAGCATGCGCAAGCTCCGGAGAAAATAGGCAAAGGTGTAGGAACCCCAATCAAAATCACTAAGGCGCTCTACATACCGGGTAGCGGTAACCAGAGCGAAGGACACATTAGATGAGTTGTCCGCCACAAAACAACCCCTGATGATCACTAAAAATAGTCTCCTCAGAATGCGATCTCTAACCCTCCGATCACCAGGAGGAGGCTCTAGCAAAGTCCCATTCTATACATCTATACTCAAGGGGCCAGATCGGACCGACCGACCCTTGAGCACCTTCACAGGAACTCCCAACAGGGATCGAACGGTAGTAGGCGTAATGTCAGCCACGACAGGCACTGGTCGCCCTCAAATTCAATGCCGGTGATGAACCTCCAGTCCATAGGGGTCATCATCACCTCACAGTCTAGCAGATGAAGGGACTGAGTCTAGTGGAACCAGCGCTCAGACAAAGCCCTCATATACCCCCAAGGGCAACGGCGGGGAAGAATGGAGAAGAAAGCCTGGAACCCCCAGCCATCAACAATATCCCTGTAATCCTCGTGCAAAGTATGATACAGGGAGTGCACGTTAAACCAATTCCCTCAAGGTTGTGTAAAGCCAGGAACCTGCATCAAAAACCAATCCATGTCAAAAACCTGTGCCCCAAGAATGGCAAAAAAAAGAAAAAGAATTCAAGAAGAGAAAAACTTCAAGTTACCTCATTGGCGTGGAGATATCTCAAAGGATGGCGACTCAAGTCGCCCAGGAGCTCCTGGGTAGGCACAACAATACCTGGAACCTTCGCATGTGGAGACTAGCTGGAGCTGGAGCAGCAAAAGCAGCCTGCTCATCATTAATGTCAATCGACGGTTCATCCTGAGCTAGACAAATCACCGACTCTGCCAACCTGCGAGGCGGTCTAGCCGGACGTGGCTGAGGAACATCAGAGGCTCTCCTATGTCTGATGCCTGAAACGACTCTGCTAGTACTGTCGGGTCTAACACGGTCCATCACCTGTGCCAAGTCTCCAAATCACCTCAGAAAGGGTGTGGTAAGCCTAAAACCTATGGCTTATTATTATTTTAAATCAGTATTTTATGCATCTTTAAGTCCTAAAACATGCATGGGTCAGTCAAAAATACCCAGTAAAGTCAAAACTGCATGTTTTTCAAAATATAAATCCTAAAAATATGCATGGGTCAGTCAAAAATCCCCAGTAGAGTCAAAATTGCATGTTCATTAAATGCTCGAGTTTTGAAAAAATTTGCCATAGTTTCCTTTGTAAAATGGACTGTCCGCATGCACATAAGCATGTCTAGGTGGCCATTCAGTAGCACACCTTCCCAAAAACAACAATAGTTCATATTTATGAAATAAAATAAAAAATAACCTCACATGGTATCCAAATTACCATGGACATTTTTTAGTTGAAAATCCAGGCTTACTAGGCCTCGAAGAGGATGAGTAAACTGATCAAAAAAGTGCAAAAATTGACTATCTCAGAATTTGAATTTTCTTACATCCAAACATGCATTACAGTAAGATATGCATATATATGTAGTCAGAAAATTTTTAGCAGATTATATAGGCATACATTTTTCATATATTGCGTCTAAAAGCCCCCTACGTGGTTCACATGCTTTTAACTGTCAAAACTTACAAAAAAAGGACGTAAAACGTTACCTGCGCTGCGCTGAACGCGTAGGAACTGATGGAATCAGAACAAAGCTGTCCAAGCTCTGTAGATCTAAAAAAGAATATCAGATTCCGTTTGAAACTCGAAATGAAACTTCGAAATTATGAATTCCCACGGCCAATATAAAACCACAGGTGGGAAGAGGGCCCACCTGCGGCTGCCGCACCTCCACCTGCGACTCCCCAGGGTGGGTCCCACTCCCCCGGGCTCAGTTCGATTCGGTTTGAAATGGAGTTTCTATGTGCTGCCATGTCAGATCTAAAGAAAAATCGCTACACGATTGAGTGGTTTGTCCTGAAATCCTGCGTTTAAGCAGCGTAATCCTGACAGAAAGGGGACACTCTGGAAACCCTTGGTATTCATCCCAAAGTCATATCCGGGGATCAACAATGAAAAACTGTGCAAAACTGTCAAAAAATGCCACTTTCAAAGCGTCGGGTACAGACCGAGTTCAATCCAGCCGTTGGCTTCAATCCAACGAAGTTTCGGGTACAGACCGAATCCAATTCAGTCGTTGGTTCAGCCCCAATGAAGTATCGGGTACAGACCGAATCCATTTCAGTCGTTGGTTCATCCTCAGCGAAGTATCGGGTATAAACTGAATCTAGTTCAGCCATTGGTTCAGCCCTAGCGAAGTATCGGGTACAGACCGATCCAGTTCAGCCGTTGGTTCAGCCCCAACGAAGTTTCGGGTATAGACCGAATCCAGTTCAGCCATTGGTTCAATCCCAACTAAGTTTTGGGTACAGACTGAATCCAGTTCAACCGTTGGTTCAGCCCCAGCGAAGTATCTGGTACAGACCGAATCCAGTTCAGTCGTTGGTTCAATCCCAACGAAATTTTGGGTAATAAACCGAATCCAATTCAGACGTTGGTTCAGCCCCAGCGAAGTATGGGGTACAGACCGAATCCAGTTCAGCCGTTGGTTCAGCCCCAGCGAAGTATCAGGTACAGACCGAATCTAGTTCGGCCCCAGCGAAGTATCGGGTACAGACCGAATCCAATTCAGTCGTTAGTTCAGCCCCAGTGAAGTATCAGGCACAGACCGAATCCAATTCAGTCGTTGGTTCAATCCCAACGAAGTTTTAGGTACAAACCGAATCCACTTCAGCCGTTGGTTCAGCCCCAACGAACTATCGAGTACAGACCGATTCCAGTTCAACCGTTGGTTTAGCCCCAGCGAAGTATCGGGTATAGAACGAATCCAGTTTAGCCGTTGGTTCAATCCCAATGAAGTTTCGGGTACAGACCGAGTCCAATTCAGCCTTTGGTTCAGCCCCAGTGAAGTATCGGGTACAGACCGAGTTCAATTTAGTCGTTGGTTCAGCCCCAGCGAAGTATCGGGTACAGACCGAGTTCAAGTCAGCCGTTGGTTTAGCCCCAGCGACGTCTTAGCCATCGGAGCAACCTCCGCGAAGCATCAGAAGTGATCCGGTAACGGGAACCATATAATAGTCCATCTCCGATGATGGAATTTGTTATACACATCCTCAAAAGGTGCACCAAAGAGAATTGGTGATTCAACAGCATATTGCCAAATAACGACGTAAACTTTCATAAGATGGACATTGGAAGCCTCCATGAAGGAGACTCGATAATCGAGAAATGTCCCCAGCAGAGGAGCCTTTAGAAATGTGCAACAGCACCAGCAGAAAGGAAGTCACCCCTGCAAAGAGTACCGCCAGACAGGGAAACCATTAGTCTCAAACTAAGGTAGCATCAGTAATATCATCCCTATCTAAATCAATGACGCTATCGCAAAGAACATCATCCCCAGCAGAAAGTGACGAAAACAGTTCACGATAGCCTGGTATTGACATCCCCGGTAGAAATGTAGAAAACATTTCAGTTTATCATCATCAAACAAACATCGACAACACCGATGAGAATCAAACCGTTGGTATCAGCCCCAACACAAGCACAGATAAAAGTAAACAATTTACAATGCGATCTGCGATGCGATTTGTGAAGCAATTTGCGATGCGATTGGCGAAGCGACTTGTGATGCGATAGGCGATGCGAAGTGCGATCTGCGATCTGCAAAAACATTACAACATTCATTGCATTGCATCATTGATATCTTTGCATTTCAAGTGTGTAGCAATCTTTATCCTGCTCATTCCATTACATTGCATAAGCATGATAAAGAGCGGCATCTGTAGACACTCGAAATTTCCTGGCCCGATACTAACACTGTAGGAGGGTAAAACTGTCTTATCAAATCAACTCCGATCTCCAATCAGACCATCAAATCAACCCCGATCTCAATATCGGGCCATCAAATCAACTTCGATCTCCAATCGGACCGTCAGATCAACCCCGATCTCAATATCGGGCCATCAAATCAACTTCGATCTTCAATCGGACTGTCAAATCAACCCTGATCTCAATATCAGGCCATCAAATCAACTCCGATATCAATATCGGGCCATCAAATCAACTCCGATCTCTAATCAGACCGTCAAATCAACCCCGATCTCAATATTGGGCCATTAAATCAACTTCGATCTCCGATCAGACCTTCAGATCAACCCCGATCTCAATATCGGGACATCAAATCAACTCCGATCTCCAATCGGACCGTCAAATCAACCCTGATCTCAATATTAAACCATCAAATCAACTCCGATCTCTAATCGGACAGTCAGATCAACCCCGATCTCAATATTAAGCCTTTTAAATCAACCCCAGTCACCAATACTAGGACAAACACAGTCTCGAACACCAGTCTTGGGATGTTAACTCAGCCCCGGTCTTAACTCGGGAGGTATAGATCAGCCCCGGTCTCAGTTCGGGAGGTACAAGTCAGCCTCAGTCGCAACCCAGGAAGTCAAGGCTACTTTGGGAACCAACCTGAAGCTCCACAACATCTCCAAAAGATAACCTAGAATGACCAAGTCAACTTCAGAGATTACACTGAGGACAGACAGACTCGAATGGTATCCAAGTCTTGGAAACAACTCCCAAAGTCAACCAAAGGCCATGACGACACTGAAGGCAACCCCAGGAGAAGAAAAATGGTCATTTTACCAACCTCAAGCCAATTAGGTCAAACTTAAGCTGAATTGATGTCACCAAGGTTAGAACGAACCATAACGACGATCCCGAGTGCAAACAGCACAAGACAGCTCAACGGACAAACTGCGGGGAATCGAAGACCTGGTTATGAACCCATGTTCTTGGAACCATAAAATGTTTTATCCCATATCATGGTGACACTCTCGGCGAGGGCTTTCGGAAAAGGTATCGCACGCCTCAAACGGACGCTCCGATCAAAAGTTATAAAGTTTTGACTTTGACATCGCGTTGCTCGGAGTGCACGTACTTCGAGATGACTCAACCAGACACATGGGCCCCACCAGGGGAGCCTCACCTCTACCTGTGGCAGCAGCAGGTAGATTTGAGGCTCTCTGGCCTATAAATAAACGTGCACCCCCCCCCCCATTTGAAAAAAGAAAAAACGCAACGAACCTTTGTCTGTTGGATTTTGACTTTTTCACCTCTTCTAAACCCAAATTTTTTCACTCTAACACGTAGATATACCCACATACTACCATATATTAGAAAATAACCGGTTGATTCTGATGTTAAGAGCCTACGATTTGGCAAAAATCCCGTGTAGCAGTCTATTGTAAGTATTTTTACGATCAAAAAGTGATTCCTACTTCTTTGCACTGTGTTGCACTTGCATATCAAATTTTCTTTTCTAAATATGCCCGAAACTTAGTTCTGTGGCCGTTTTCATCAAAATTTGGTATATTTTTGTACATAAACTCAATTTCTGGCATTTCTACAACTCGGATTGACGATCCGACAACTCTAACAGCTTCAGTGCACTAGCACCTTCGTTTTAAGCAACTTCGTCGGACTGGGTTCTCTTCCAAATCCGAGTTTGGCTTTTTCTCATGTCTATTTAATTATATATATACTAACTTTTCAATTCTGTCAAGCCCAGATGTCAAATCTGAGGTAGTTTACTGCTTTTATATATATTTATACATATATAAGCAGCCTTCACCACCACTGGGTTCTCTTTCAAGTTTTGGTTGACTACATTTCTGTCAATATATGTATATATCTATATATTTCTGTCCAGCCTGGATTATTTTGTGGCCCTTATGTTGTTTTTGCACACTTCACCAATACTGGGTTATCTTCCCACTCCCTGGTTGACTACATTTCTATATATTTACATTTTAGTTTAGCCTAGATTATTCTATGGTCCTTTTACTGCTTTTATATATAAATATGCATATATAAGCAGCCTTCACCACCACTGGGTTCTCTTCCCAGTCTTGGTTGACTACTTTCCTGTCAATATATATATATATATATATATATATATTTCAATCCCAGTCCGGGCACCGGTGTGAAAACCCATCGGCGCCCTTTACAACTTTTATATATATAACTGTGTATATATCTTGGCTTTACTTGCTTTTCATTAAATTAATGCTTTAAATATTCATTCGATATGAATCGGCATTTTTCAGTCACAAAAGCAACCTTGCGTCCCTTAGATCGCTATCTAGTGGGAATGAGTCGCTTCGTCCAGGTGCAAACCAGGATTTACTGATGAATCCTCGGTTCTGGCAATATTGGGATATATATCTGTTTCTGTACAAATTTGAACTATGCAGGTTTATTGGTTACTCTCATGTGAGCCTAGGAATCGTGGGATTCATGATCAAATCGATCAGAATCTGATTCCCACGATAGACAAACTCCGCTTTACAAAAGTACCCTCCCAATTTTTCTATAGAAAATGTACATACAAAAGACCTTAAAACGATTATCCGGATTTAAGGTCTCAACATAGTGAAAAATATAGTTTGTCGTGTCGGAGTCCCTCCGATGGTTTTCATGCCCATAAGGAGACCGACACTTGTATATATTTTGTGGTCGAGGATGCTTCGCAGCCCGACAAATCACCATTCAACTACAAGCCTTAAGGCTATAAAGATAAAAAAATAAAAGTATCAACAGGCTTCAATTCCTATGTTAGCGTAAGGGTTTGATAACCAGCTTTCAAAACCTCATTTTCAATTCAATCAAAAGAAAACCTTTTGCAAATCAAATCAAATACTTTTGCAAATCAAATCAAAGACTTTTTGCAAATCAAATCAAACCATTCGTATATAGGTTCAATGAAGCAAAGCACTACTTTCAATCAATCAATCAAACATAAGCCTAATTTTCAAACAGCATTCACACACGCATTTCAGTTTTAAAGAAAAACATTGAAAAAATGCGGTACAGTATTTACACGGGAGTCGTGGGGTGCCTAAGACTTTCCCCACACTTAACCAAGTCCCCGAGCTTAAAACTTTGTTTTCAAAGATCAAGTTTCGACAGTGTCCAACAAATTAAGCCTCTTTCAAATAAAATTCGGTTGAGTTGGTACAACCATTTTAAATTGACCAACTGGCGACTCTATAAAACGTTCAAATCGTCGACATGATATATGTTTGCCTTTTCTTTAAAAACCCTTCAAAACCTTTTTCGCAATAAAAAGGGTGAGGGTAGAGATAACTTAGGAAGAGAGAAAGATCTGGGTTGTGACCCGACCCGCGAATTTTTTTCTGAGGTCGACATAAACGAATAGCCTTATAACTTGAAATGACAGTGATTGATTTTAGTGGTTTGGTTGTTTGAATTCGCATAATAGTTTGGTTAGGAATATGAAAGCTAACAACCTTACGAAAATAATCAATTTTAGCATAATGAGTGGTTAACAAGTTAATTCCTAAAATTACATCAAATGCAAGTATTTTCAAAGAGATAAGATCAACAGGTAATGTGAGGGTGCCAACTTGAATCAAACAGGATTTGTAAACTATGGATGTAATGAAGGTTTCTCCCAACAGAATTTCAACAGATAAATTAAAGTCTAATTTCTCAAGGGTCAAGTTCAAACGTTGAGCACAAGCATGTGAAATAAAAGAATGGGTAGAACCGGTATCTAATAATGTATAGACTTCACAAGAGTTTATGATTAGCTTACCCGTGATAACTTCCTTCGGGTTCCTCGCATTTTGGAAAGTCACGACAAACGCTCTCCCTTGAACCACCGACTTTGACTTGTCTGGGACAGCCTTTGGTGTCACCATCCCAGCTGGACTTGACTTCGCTATGGAGCACACTCGAGCTATGTGACCTTCCTTTCCATAATTAAAGTACACCTTGGATTGCTGTGTGCAGTTTGGACTGATATGTCCCTCTTGTCCGCATTTGTAACATACGACCGGTGGTCGTTCCCCTCCCCTAGAAACGGTTGCTGGTGCTGGTGCCGATGTTTTTCCGTTGTCGTTGTTGAATCTTCTCTTTTTAAAATTTCCACCTGACTCACTTCTTCTATTATATTGGCCATGATTACCACCGAAGTGGTTACCATTTCTGGCATGATAATTTCCTCCACACTAATTATCATTGTTCCGATGAATGTTGCCACTGGTACGACTATGGTTGTTGTCCTTTAGTTAAACAGTCTCATTATCTCGCTCCAATAATTGAGCCCTATTCACAACATCTGAATACAAACAAAGTTTATGAGAAACGAGGTATTGACGAATTTTAGGTTTCAAACCTCTCAGAAACATTCGTGTCATTCGTTCCTCATTATCCACCAAATAGGATGCAAACCGGGATAATTCCGCAAACTTGGCCTCGTATTATGATACAGTCATATTGTTCTGTTCCAGTTTGGTGAATTCCACCTCCTTCATATGATGAATACTTTCTGGAAAGTACTTATCATTGAACAATTCCTAGAACTTCTCCTAAGACATAGTAAGTATGGAAAGCTAAGTACATTTTACAGATTTCGATTAGTAATCTGCCTCTCCACGCAACATAAAGGTGGCGAAGGGGACCTTTTCCTCCTCTGTTCATCCCAGGACATCAAATATCTTGGTAATCTGTTTAATCCAAGCTTCTACCTTCAGTGGCTCTGGCTTTTCCAAAAACTCTGGCTGTCCCAACTCCTTGAATTTCTTAGCAGTGACCTGCCGTGAGTTACCATTATTTCCACCTACATTATGAACAGGAGTCTCTCTCGTCTAATTTTTCATAAATTGTAGAAAGCTCCTAAACACTCCATCATTCATCGTTTGGTCGGTGGTGTTGTTTACAGGAGGATTATTGCCTTCTTGATGTACATTATCCTGGTTATTGATTGGCGGTGTCTCAATGGTCTCATATGCTCTATTGCTTAGATTTTCAGATGTCATTCTCAAATACTACCACAAAATAAGGATTAATTAAAGAAATTAACATGTCACATTTTATCCCTATATTCCATCCGACCAATTAAATAACAAATAAGCTTAGGTAGGATACACTAGCGAAGATTTTACTCGTCTCTCTCCTCCTAGTTCTATTCCCAGATCTCAGCCAACTGTGATACCAACTGTGATGCCCCCAAAATAGGTCCACACAACCCATTTTGAGTCGCCAAATACATGGTATAGTATCCAAATACACATCTTCAAATTCCAACTATTATACGGTCGTGCAAAATAAGACCACACAACTGTAACCTTTAATACAGATATTATTTCGTATAGAGTACAAAAATATAAACGCTCAAATTAAGTCTTCATTACAATTATTATCACACTATTTTATAAAATAGTGAGGACTACTATAGCACTATCTCGGACCATCACTCCATTCCCCGACTAGTCCCAGCTATGTTCTCATTTCCTGAAGAGAACAATGAAAGAAAATGGTGAGCTCAACTAGCCCAGTAAAAATATTATGACTAAGATAATGAATAATAAATTATCATTAGCCTTCAATAAATCAGATAAAATATTATGGACAACAAGTTTTAGATCAACAACTGCAGCGAAAATAACAATCTAATAGAAGAGTTAAATAGAGAATGATGTCTACTATCTTCTATGATTTAAAAGTTCATCATCAATATTTTATCCCTGTAACACCAATCAATAAATATTTTCAATCAACGAATTATCTATGCACTACGGGCCAAAGATATTCGTTTGTATCACCAGTGGTCATGATCATGCCAAACACATGTCCATCTTTGCACTACGGGCCAAAGATATTCATCAATCAACTATTCATCTTTGCACTACGGGCCAAAGATATTTATCAATCAACAGTTCAGCTTTGCACTACGGGCCAAAGATAACTTTCACCACAATTTAAGACTGAGGATGATGAAAAATGATATAACGAACAAATCCAGTGAGATAAAGGATAAATATTAGAGATTTACAATTTAATTTATCCAGAGTTCACGAATGTCCAAATTGTCAATATAGAGATCAAACATAGATCCAATTTCAAGAGTAAGATTCATAAATCAAAGATAATTTGGACAGAACAAGAAACCAATTTTGTCGTGAATAGTACCTAAATGAATAGTACCCAAATAAATAGTACCCTGACATGAAAAGATTAAAATTTTCATAAGACAATTCAGACTAATATTCCAGTGAAATAATATTTTATATGAGTATGAAAGAATATAAGAAACTGTAAATGGATTTTCACCCGTCATGCGGTAATCCGCGTAGACAGATCATTTCCACAATTTAATAAAAATGAATATGAAGGATTATTCATCATGCATGCGGTAGTCCGCGTAGACAGGTTATTCCCACAGATTATTAAAGAATGAATACGAAGGGTTATTCACCATGCATGCGGTAGTCCGCGTAGATAGGTTATTCCCACAACTTAATAAGGAATAGAATAACAACCCTTACGAGTATTAAAAGAAAATAACATCCTTTACCTTAGTAGAAGATTGAATAATGAAGTAGGGTAGTAGGAGAATACTCTTCTTCTTTCTCTCTTATTTTCTCTATATAGTTTCTCTCACTCTAGCTTGTAATTATAATTTTGCTCTTCAAAATGGTAGGAAATAATGAATGGATGGAGGAGTATTTATAGGCTAGGAAAAGGTGGCAAATTACAAGGTTAATTACACTTTAGTACCTTCATCTTTACCTCTATTTTTAATTTAATCCCTCAAGTATCATTAATCTTGCACCACCTCCCCTAATAGTACCAGAATGTAAACCAATAGTTCCTTGCATGTGAACCAATAGTTACGTGCATATGAACCAATAGCAATTAATTGCTCATTTTATCCGATTAATTGCCCGTTTGGTCAATTTAATATCCAGAAATCAACTATTATCGAAATAAATGTTGATTTTCACTAACATTAATATTCCCAACACAATAAAAATATTTATATCAACACATCATCATTAATATTATAACTCGCAATATTGACAACCAGATCGTTCCCAGGAAAGAGAGGGCTTTCTGCTAAGGATTTCTCCTTACTGGCGCGCAATTAAATAATCTAACCCCTTTCCTTGACAGAACTTTCTAGACATTGTCAATAATGCTAATAATAATAATATGAGTAACTGTGTCGTATCAATTATTGATTTAATAATATAAAGTATTGTGCAAATGATACTGTGATAATAATTGAATCAATAATATGAGATACTATGCAGCAACTACTGTGGCAATTATTGAATGAAATACTAAGTGACTTCTTACGTAAGCATCAAAAATCAGAGATACTGTGCAATACCTTGTGCTACTATGCAACAACGCGTATTACTGTACCTTTATCACCGGGTATTTCAACAGTTTAACTGTAAAAGTCTTGTCGTTATTTTCATAAAAAGGTTATTTCTGTCACTTTCTATATTCGACGGTTATTTCGTTGTGGGGTCCAACAATGATTGCGCCGTCGTACGATATTCTCCGACAAAAAGAATATTCCCCGACCAAGCGAATATTTCCTGACACAACGAATATTTTATGACCACTTGCTTACTTTGTAAAATTTGCACAATTCACCCATAACTATAACATTATAACAAATCAAAACCTTACTATTTAGAATAATACGTAGAGAAAATTAAATTTTTATTCATAAAAGTTGGAGTCTTACACATGTCATTGTGTAGCTCTCGGAAAGGGCTTTCCGAAAAGGTATAGCACACCTCCATCGGACTCCCGGATTGAAAGTTATGAAGGTTCAAAGCAGACAGCACGTTGGTTAGAGTGCACGTACATCGAGACAACGGGACCCACAGGATCGGGTCCCACCCGAGCAGCCACAGATAGACTCATGGCTGTCGTGAGTAGACCCGCGAATATTTTGGTCTATAAATAGAGACCCCCACCAGCCAAAAAGAAAAGGGAAAAAAGAGAAAAAGATAGGAAATTCCGCTCATTTCAGCTCTTAATACCTACAGTGCTCCAAACTTCAATTCTACTCTTCCAATACACTTGTATACATATATATATACTAACATATGAAATTTTAACTGATAAAAACAGAGTTTTCAAGCCTACCAAGTGGTTTAAAGCCTTTAGCACTATACACTGTAAGATTTCTTGTGATCTGAAGCTTTTTACTTCTTTATCATGTATATATGAGCGTATATATATATATATATATATATATATATATATATATATATATATATATATATATTTATAGCTTCTAGTTTCGCCTGGATTTCAAATCCATGGCCTTTCTGGCTTTAATTTATATATATATAAGTATATATATACATACCTTTTTTAAGTGCTATTTCAGCCTGGATTTCAAATATGTGGCTTTTATCGCTTTAATATATATATATATATATATATAAGTATTGTTTAGCCTGGATTGTTAATCTGTGGCATTTTTAGCTTTAATATATATATATAACTAACTATATATATTTACATTAATTCAGTTATGCCTGGATTATAAATCTGTGAATTTTCATGCTTTAATATATATATATATATATATATATATATATAACTATATATATATATTTATACTAACTCCGTTAGCCTGGATAGCTAATCCGTGGCTTTTTCTCGCTTTAATATATATATAATTATATATATATATATATATATATATATATTTATACTAACTCGTTTGGCCTGGATTGCTAATCCGTGGCCTTTTCAGCTTCAATATATATAAGCATATATATATATATATATATATATATATATATATATTGATCAGTTGCGCCTGGATTGTAAATCTGTGGCCATTTCTAACTTTAATATTTATATAAGTAATATATATATTATTTATTCAATGTGATTAAATATCTATTTTAACTGCTCATTTGATGTAAATCTGTTCTAATGTAGAGTTTATTGATTAGATTTATCTAAATCTAGCCATATCTCACTTTTAACCGGTTCAAAAGTTGTCAAACTGAAACCGTTGTGCTAGAATGACTAAGATTTGTTTAAATCTAGTTTTCCTTCTAATTTTGTAAATATTAAAGAAACCACGTGACCCTAGATCCGTATTTATAGGGAACGGGAAGCTTTGGCTACGCGCATGCAAGGATTGAACTGATGAAACCTTTGTCTTGCGACGTCTAGATTTTAATTTCATTTCAATATCTATGCTGTGCAGGCTTTTTGATAATATTCTGTGAGCCTAGGAATCACGGGATCTACGATTAACCACATGGATCTAGATCTGATTCCCACGATGGACAACTTTGCCAATATAGCTTGCCTACCTTTTTGTAAATGTAAATCAGAGAGACCTTAAAACGGTTATCCGGATTTAAGGTTTCAGCATAGTAAATTATGGTTTGTAGTGCTCGGGTCACTTCGATGGCTTTCATACACATAAGGAGCCCGACACTTGTGTATATATTATTTGGTCGAGGATGCTTCACATTCCGACAATAAAATCAAAATTAGCCGAATGCAGCATAAAATGGAAGTATCAAAAGGCTTCAATTCCTATGCAAGCGAAAAGGTTTGAAAACCATCTTCCAAAACATCACTTTCATATTTTGCCTAAAAATGGACTTTTCAAATAAATCAAACCCTTCGTATATAGGTCCAACGAAGCACATCACTACTTCCAAATAAAGCACTTAGGCCCAATTACTGCAAGCACACACACATACTGCAAATAAATTAGAGAAATTGAAAAGATGTGGTAACCGTGTTTCACAGAAGTCAGGGGGTGCCTAACACCTTCCCCCCGCTTAATCAAGCCCCCGAACTCTATGAATCTCGATTTCCAATGCCAAGTCAAAAAGAGTCCAGTAATAGGGCCTACTTGCAAAACTTTTCAAATAAAACTCGATTGAGTTGGTACAACTATTTCAAACATACCAATTGGCGACTCTTTAAATCAAACTTTTCAAATCGTCGACAGTATATGTCGGCCTTTTCCTAAAAATTCACCCTTTAGATCAAACAAATGGAAAACAAACAAGGGTATAAACACATAGGGAAAGGGGGATCGCCAAAGATTTTTTCCGACGTCGATAATTTGCTTCTTTAATAAATATTCTTCCTTTTATGATGTGACCCTTTACGGTTTTCATATTAAACCTTTTGTGAATAAATCAATTAGAACAATTCTAATCTTATTTAAATAAATAAATTAAACTAATAATTTATTTAAATAAATAACATTTACTCTACAATAAGGATAAGCCTCCTTAACGATCAACGACTTTCTAGAAAATATAGATTTCAACATTAATCATAAAAGAATCTTTGAGTAAATAGTTACCGTACAATTCAATCCTTCCACCATACAATGTCCCAATTAAATATAAGATATAAAATTATTGTCAAGTCTTATTTTATTTAATTATATGTATTTTGATTCCAAAATGCACAACTCCAAATAATGCAAATTAGAAACTCTTTTCTAATTTCATTCCACATTGGCCAAGGATTCCTGGGTTGTCATTTATCGAATCACATATGACATATCTCTTCTTTTACTAGAAGTGGTAGATTCTTTATTGATCATTCATTAGCTCCATATATAATTTATTACACCCAAGTATACCCTTTGATATACCCTAAGGGTCTTAAGGGACATGTCAAAGTATAACTCATCATACACAAGATACTATGATGATCTCAAGTTCAAGGATCACTTGTACTACTATCACTACAAGAATTCCTATTGACAGGCAAGTAAAACTCCATTAGGTATTCCTTAGCGAGCCACATTCAGTGAACTTATTCTCCAATAAACACCTACATACTTGCTTTAGTGTCTCCACACAAATGATCGTGAGATCAATCATCCTCATCGAATGAGCAAGCAATATATGTACCAATCTATCCGGATTCACTAATCCCCTTTTTAGTAATCCAACGATTGGGAAGTATTTTAGTTTTAAGCTACATAAGAATTTAGATCTCATTAGCGTGATCATCATCATGATTCTAAAGGCATTGCTTAAAACTATGGGTTTATCACATATTATAATAACAGCATCATGTAGATAAATAAATGCCTATAAATAAATAATTATTTTATTAATAAATGAATAAGATTGTTATAAAGTATATGCTTTATAATCAAACATGATTGGCTTGTGTGCATACTACTTTTAATCTCCCACTTGCACTAAAGTCAATCGCCATGGTATCTAATACCCTTCTTCTCTAAGTGACGATTATCCTGCTACTGAATAAGCTTCAATAAATGGATATGTAATGTTGTTCTTGAGAGTTCACTATCTTTGTAGTGACTTCTCCTCTTTCAATGATTCTTTTAATCAAATGAAAGTGCCACAACACATGTTTGGATCCAAGATGAGACTTAGGAACTATTCCTAGTTCTGTTATGAACTTTTCATCTGAAACATCAACTTGCAGCTTCATTTACAGCTATATACTTTGTCTTTATCACTAAACCAGCAACTCTTTGCTGTTTGGAACATTTCCAATTCATTGCACCACCTTTCAAGGTAACGACTTACCCTAAAGTGAATTTGTTGTCGTCTTGGTCAGTTTGAAAACTTGAGTCTGTTTAGTCCTCTAGTTTAATTCAGACCCATCATGAATCATGATTACATCCTTAGTGTCGGTTAAGTACTTTAAGATGTTTATCACTATCTTACAGTGATCTTCTCTAGAATATGACTGATCAACAATAAGTCTCATATATTTCATTGCATACATGATAGTAACTCATGCGATATCTCTTTTATTGATGATAATTTTAGAGAGATTCACTCCATGACTCATCATCATGAGACATCTCTTGGAATTTGTCATGCTAAACGCCTTTAGCATCAAATGAATATATGTTCCTTGGATTAAGCCTAAGCAACCTTTTAAATCTATCTATATAGATTTATATCCCCGATTTAGGATGTTCTACCCAAATCATTCATAGAGGAATGTTTAGACAACTTTATCTTTACTAATTATAGGACTGGTATGTCATTCCTTATCAGTAGTATATCAACATATAATACTAGGAATGTCGCAGCACTCCCACTGACCCTTTTGTACACACTAGGTTCATTATCGTTTTTGATAAAATCAAAATCTTTTGATTGTCTTATCAAAATGAATGTTCCATCTTTGAGAAGCTTGCTTCAATACATAAATGGATTGTTGTAGCTCATATACATGATTTGTTTCAACTATTATAACAAATTCATCTGGCTGTATCATACATACATTCTCTTCTAATAATTTATATTTGAGGAAGGGCGTCTCCACGTCCATTTGCCAAATTTAGTAATAATAAGCTACAATCGCAAGTAAAATTCAAATGGACTTGAGCATTAATATAGGTAATAAGGTTTTATTACAGTCAACTCCTTGACTTTATTTGAAAAAAAAACCTTTTCAAACCAATCTGGTCTTATATATCTCCACCTTACCATTTGCTCCAAAGATCCATTTCGAATTTAATGGCCTTCTGCCATTTCTCTGAGTGTCTACAACTCTTAGCCTCATCGTATATAATTGGATCATCATCTTCTATGATGCGTACCTCATCATCATCATCATCTATAATGAATCCATACCTCCCAAGTATCTTCGGTACTATTTTAGATTTACGATTCGGTTGTGGTACAATGGGTCTATCTACAAGTTCTCCTTTTGACTAATAGTGTTTTGTGGTTCTTAAACTCCTTCAAGATCTATTATCCTCTCACTAGCCCTTTAATGATAAACACTTTTATTTTAGAAGGTAGCGTGTTTCGCAACAAACACCTTTTGCTAAGTAGAATTATAGAACATATACCCTAAACTTACTTTAGGATGTCCCACAAATCTGTACTTGTCAAATCTTGTCCCACACTTATCCTTTTGAAACCTTTTTCACATAAGCTGGACAACCCCTTATCTTAACGTACTTAAGATTAGGAATCCTCCCTGTTAATAACTATTATGAAGTCTTGGGGACGGATTTTGAGGTTACCTTATTTTGTAGATATGCAGCCGTTTTCAGGGCATTGCCCTAGAAGGATACTGAAATTTTGGTAAAATCATTATGAACCGCCCCATGTCCAACAAGGTAAGATTTTTCCTTTTAGAGACACCAATTAATTATTGTGTATCAGGAAGCGTCCATTGTGATAAAACCATTTAAGATGATCTTAAAACTTATTGCACAAGTATTTATTCATCGATCCAATCAAAGAATCATAATACCTTGCCAATTAGTTTTACTTCATAATTCTTTTAACCTTTCAAATGATTCAGACTTGTATTTTACAAAATACAAATATTCAACTCTTTGAATGATCATCTCCTTTTCTTTTACTAGTTTGTTCAATTTAAAATTATTTTCATGTAAGTTAAGTATGTAAAGTCCATTTAGTAAATTATTAATTATTTAAACTAATGGACTTGCCCGTAGGCGGTGCTAAACAATAAGTTCTTGCAGTTAATGGACCAAGCCTTTGCTCCATTCCCTACACGCAGGATGACTTTCCTTTGTTTAGCTTTCTACTTCTGCTTTGTTCCTTCATAAATCTGTATTTATGAGAACTATAGACGATATCCAATACCTTAGTAGAAACTTTACTTACTGAAAGATTTATTTCAATCATTGACAAACCTATATATGTAATCGAAGCTTCACTAAGAATCTTCTGGTTAGCTTCTGCAAGATGCTTCTTGCAGTTTATATTCCAGTGTCCAGACTTATTGTAGTGAAAGCAAAAGCAAACTCCTTTGATATCCGTATTAGTTTTGTTATTATTATCTTTTGTATTTGCCTTTCTATTTACCTTCTTTGAATCGTTCTTCTTTTCAGAAGATCTTTTGGCCCCTACTAGTAAAACTTGGTCTTTCTTGGTTGGAAAGTGACTCTCAACAGTTTTTCAACATGTTTAAGCAAATCAGCGAGGCTAACATCTAGCTTGTACATCTGAAAATTCACAACAATTATGAGAATGAGTCCAGGAGTGAGTGCAAGATCAAATCTTGGCTCAATTTTCTATTCATGACAAAACCTAGTTGTCCTATTTGTTCAATTAGATAGATCATCTTAAGGGCATGTGTCTTTACTGTAGTGTCATCAGTCATTCTAGATTGGAAGAACTTTTTAGATATCTGATATCTATTAGTCCTACTTTTCTCACCATTCAACTCTTTGAAGTGTAGGAATATAGTAGGAGAATCCATAATTTCATGCTGACGCTGAAGCTTGTTACTCATGGATGCGAGCATGATGCATTGAGCCAATTGTGCATCATTTTGCTACTTTCTAAAAGTAGCAATCTCTTCCTCAGAGGCATTGCCTGCAACCATTGCAGGGATAGGCGTATTAAGGACATAAGATATCTTTTTAGCCTTGAGAACTATTCTCAAACTTCTTAACCAATCCGTTTAATTCGGCCCAGTTAGTTAACACCTAATATGCTACGCAGTGATAGTAATTTAGACATTGTAAAATTCTATAATTGAATTTATAATTAACAACATTATATCATATATTCTTTTATTAATTACCAAAATAAATTAGGTCTTTATTTAAATTGGATTCTCCCACTATTTTTTTCAAACTATATTAACCTCACAATATATAGTTCGGCAAATTTAATTAAAGATTTGCTAGTGAGAATAAGGATCCTATTTCAAATATATATAGCCTTGTGTGTGCACAGCAAACTATATATAAATAAATATGTAGACAACTTTTATCAATTACATCACCATGTAACTCTTTGTATTTTGCCTCTTTGATCATTATGGCCAAGTGTGTGCACATCCGAACCAAAACGATCTTAGTTAAGTCCGACCCAGCATTTTCATATAAGTGAAGAGAAAACTACAGCCCTTGTGTGTGCACAACAAAGCGATAATGTTTAATTTCTTATAAACATAATATGTAATAAAACAACATCTTAAATATTTAATACTCGCCTTGTGTGTGCACAACAAACTCATATTAAATATTTAATACTCTATTATTTTACCATGCTAGAAGGAGACGTTCGATTTTCCAACTATCTTTGAACGTTACAACTTAATATTAATTTCTTTGAGGGATTTGTTATTAATTATCTCATCTTGTTTAGCGCGCATGCACATATATATATAATAAGCATGCACTTATTGAATACTATATTCTACCCGGATTGATTATGGACTTTATTCTAGTTTGGTTCACTAGAGCCAGCAAGTGAACCAAAAGGTCAAACCTAGAGGTGCAAGAATTAAATTTAAATATAACTATTACATTTAAATCCCGGGCTCCATTATAAACGGGTCTTCATGCTCTCCTTGCTCCTTTGGTCTCCAATTTTTAAAGTAATTCTAACTAATCATATTACATAGACTATTTACAATAAATAAAAACCTTGATCAACAGTCAAGGAAAAGTACATAGGAGGGAGATATAAATTACATCAAGAAAAATTAGAGAAGACAATGTACGCAGACCTCATTCAATAAAACTCATACATTCAAGCATCCAACTAAAATAAAATCTAATCACATTGGTCAATAGTCCATAATCAACCTCATTTATTATCATACGCATCACTATATGCATCAACAAATAACATCCATCTCATAAATAATAAACATCCAATATATATTGATATTATTTAATGGGCAATTCTAGTTAGCATAAAATTCAATTTTAAATCAAAACAAACTCCTTTATTTTAATCCAAAATTAAATCAAAATAAACTATTTTATTTTAATTTATACAATTTCGAATCAATATAAACTCCTTTATTTTAATTAAATACTTTAATCAAAATAAACTCTTTTATTTTAATTAATCATGAAATCCAATTCTAAGTCAAAATTAATAAACTCCTTTATTTTAGTTTACATGAAGTTCAATTTGAAATAAAAAAAAACTCATTTATTTTAGTTAACATGGAATCCAATTCCAACTCAAAATAAAATCTTTATTTTAATTTTAACCAATTTAAAATTAGAATTAATTTTTGAAATAAAATTATACAATTTAAATTAAATTCCTAGTGAAAATTAAATTTAATTTCAATTTTAAACCATTTAAAACCTTGGAGAATAATTTAAATCTTAATACAATTTAAATTTTAAAAATAATATTCTATATAAAAAAAATAACGTTTGATCAAAAACCTTTAAAAAGAAATAATCAAACAAGTCTTCAAGTCAAACTCCAAAATCATAATTGTATAGTTTACATATTAAACATTTTGATTCTTAATCAAAATTAATTATAGTGCAATGGTAAGGCTTGTAGAAAGTGACCAAGGGTTCAAAACCCTCTAACTACAAATTATTATTTCTCTTTTTAAAGGAAGATGATGTCAGTGTCACGTCAGTAGTCAACAGTTGACCAGTACTCGCCACGTCAACAGTCAGCGCCACATCAGCAGTTGACTAGTCAACAGTTGACCAGTCCCCTCCACGTCAGCAGTCAGCGCCACATTAGCAGTTGACCAATCCTCGCCACGTCAGCAGTCAGTGCCACATCAGCAGTTGACTAGTCAACGTTTAACCGTGGACTTTGACTTTTTATTTTATTTTTATAAAAAAAATTAGCATAAAAAAATTTAATTTTACACAAACAGTTATGCTAAATTAAATTATTCTAAACACATATCAATATATATATATATATATGAATCAAAAACAACTAATAATTCGCATAAAGTTTGGCTCTGATGCTACTGCTAGAATTTGTAACATCCATAAACGCAGCGGAAGCAAGCAAAATAGGAATTTTAAAATTTTACAAACCATATACTCGGATCATCCTTTATGCGCAATTATTAATTAAACGAAAGAGATGAAGAAAGCTATTCATACCCTTGAAGATTCTAGCTTTCTCAGGTACGAGTTCAACTCCAAATCTTTTTCGCGTTCTACTTGAATCCACCGGGTTGATTTCTTTCTTTGATCAACGTTAGTCACCCAAGTGTTTGGCCTCTAGAGGTGATCCACCAAGAAAGAACAAGAATTCAAGAAGAATGGTGTTTGGCTAAACTCTAGTTTCTTGCTCTTTAGAAAAGGAGTGCTCTCCCAACTATTGAAATAAAGTGTGTCACTTATGTAACCTTGTTCCATAATAAGACTTTCTTATTTATAGATGTAGGCAACCCTCCTAAATAATTTAGGATTAGGGTTTCATATTAATTAATTAAATCCTTTTAATTAATTAGGCTTCCCAATCTTATTAAGAATAATTAATTAAACTCTTTTAATTAATTAGTCTCCTAATCTTATTAGGAATATATATGAGAGAGAGAGTATCTTATTAATTAATTCTCAAACTCCTTTAAGAATCAAATAATAATAATAATAATAATAATAATAATAAGACTCCTCTTATTAATTTATATTTAATATTTTAAAATATTAAATAATAAATATTAAGCTATTTAATTTATTATATCACCTTAGCTTAAATTAAATATACTTAACTTATTATTACGATTATGTCATTTTCTTCTTTAATAAATATTCTTTCTTTTATGATGTCTTTAGGTTCTTCATATTAAATCGGTTCTGAATAAATCAATTAGAACAATTCTAACCTTATTTAAATAAATAAATTAAACTAATAATTTATTTAAATAAATAACATTTATTTTACAATAAGGATAAATCTCTTTAGCGATCAACGACTTTCCAGATAATATAGATTTCAACATTAATTATAAAAAAATCTTTGAGTAAATAGTTATCGTACAATTAAATCCTTCCACCATACAATGTCTCAATTAAATATAAGACATGGAATTATTGTCAAGTCTTATTTTAGTTAATTATATGTATTTCGATTCCAAAATGCACAACTCCAAATAATAAAAATTAGAAACTCCTTTCTAATTTTATTCCACCTTGGCCAAGGATTCCTGGGTTGTCATTTATCGAATCGCGTATGATATATCTCTTCTTTTACTAGAAGTGGTAGATTCTTTATTGATCATTCATTATCTTCATATATAACTTATTACACCCAAGCATACCCTTTGATATACCCTAAGGGTCTTAAGGGACATGTCAAAGAACAACTCATCATACACAAGATACTATAATGATCTCAAGTCCAATGATCACTACAAGAATTCCAAATGACAGACAAGTAAAACTTCATTAGGTATTACTTCGCGAGCCACGTTCAGTGAATGTATTCTCCAATAAGCACCTACATACTTACTTTAGTGTCTCCACACAAATGATCATGAGATCAATTATCCTCATCCAATGAGCAAGCAACATATGTACCAATCTATCTGGATTCAGTAATCCCCTTTTTAGTAATCCAACGATTGGGAACTATTTTAGTTTTAAGCTATCTAAGAATTTAGATCTCATTAGCATAATCATCATCATGATTCTAAAGGCATTGCTTAAAACTATGGGTTTATAACATATTATAATAACAACATCATGTAGATAAATAAATGCCTATATATAAACAATTATTTTATTAATAAATGAATAAGATTGTTACAAATTATATGCTTTATCATCAAACATTATTGGTTTGTGTGCATACTACTTTCACCGGGCACATGGGGAGGGGACCAAGTGTTGAGCCAAAACAAGCAAAGCATTAAATGTTTGTCTACCCCATTAATTCATCTTAGCTAATAAGTCTTGATAAGCAATAATTTTTTCTACATTTAGTTAGTTTAATTATAGTGATTAGCCTAACCTTGGGGGATGATTAGCAATATATGAAAGATGAGGAGTAAGACTATAGAAGACTTTAGTTAAGTGACCAACATGTAAGTATAACAAACTATGTTTTATATACTAACCCAAGTTATCATCCAATTTCATTTCCATCTCATTTCACTTAAGTGATTTGAGAGCAAAGCAAGAGAGAGCACACAAAGAGAGAGAATTCGAGCTCGGTGAGGAAGAGAAGAAGTAAGAGCAAGCTAGTGACTTGATTATCTAAACAAGAAGAAAGGACAACAAGAAGGTAACTCCAAAACCATAGTTTCATCCATATTCTTTTCCAAGCTTTTTATAGCTTTGATTGATGGTTGTTGTTGTGATGGAAGATCATGAAGGATCTTGAAGTTATAAGAATGTGTGTGGTTTATATATGTTAAACTACCTAGTAATATGCATGAAAAGTGAAAACGAAAATAAAAACGTAAGCTCAAGCATAAGGATGGACAATAATTATGTAGAGGACTATTAAATGGACTATCATAAACGTTTAACCGTATGGAATAATTGAAATCCGAGAAGAAGGAAGTATGTGTATGGGGGTTACGTAAATGTTCCAAGTGGAATGGAGTAAAAATACTCCAAACGAAGTTATGATGAATTTTTTTGTAAAAGACGTCAAATGATGAAAACCCTAGCTTGGTACAACTTTCGGGCAAAGTTTACGGGTAATTAACGCTTCCAGAAAATTCTGATTTTTTGAGGGTTTTGTAGTTCGTAGTATAAATGAGTCGAAGGCTTAAGAATGAGCTCAATATAACTTCAGAAAAACAAGTTACGACGATTTGAAAATTTGACGTTGAAAACGTCATTTAGCGAAAACTAGCCAACAAAGGATTTTTTTAGCCAATTTTTCGGCTGGTTAGAGAATTAGAAAGATTATTCAGTTCAGGGGAAGTGGTATATAATGTTACGAGCAAAAAAATGACTCCAGAACGGACTCATTCCAGTATCGGATGAGTTATGACGTTGCGAAGTAGGTGCGAAGAAAACGAAAAACTGCAAATGTTGACACCACCTGCAGTATCTAAGGTTTCGGGCCGACGCCGCAGCGCCGCCTAAAAGGGTAAAATGGGCGTCGTAGCACCCAAAGGTCAGGAAGCCCAGTAAAGGGTTGTTATGCATACGGTTGTTGGGCATTTGCGCAAGCGTGTTGAACGTGCAGTGTGCAAATGTCGTGACGCCGTGCCAAGTCTTAATTAGACATAGTTTAATATGAAGTTTTAAATAAAAAGAAACATTTTAGAAAGTGAAATAAAGTTAACGTAAACCGTTAATTAATGTCATTATATGACTAATTGGTATGTCAACGTGAGCTTAAAATGTATAGGACATTTTGAAGGACGATTATCATAAAGTTTTAAATAATGCAAAAGGTAAGTTTTTCTAACCTTGTATACAAATTTTTATGTGCACGTTTTACGTTCATTTGACTATGCTCTTAAGAATGTTTCGTATGCATGTATTAATTTAGGCAATACTTGTATATTATGTGAATTTCAAAACTTATACAAATCTTTATATTTGTAAAAGTTGTTAAGTTATATTAAAATTATAAATTGCTAATTCTCAACGTTCTGTATGCATGAACTATTTAAAAAGATTGTAGATGCTATTTGTTTCGGCTAGATACATGTTAAAATGTTTTATTGATTTGAAATATTGTTGAGGTTAAGTAGAGTTATCCAAACGAATTGTTTTGGTTTGAATTTCAATTTGAAAAGACAACCCTAATATTTGGGGAAATTTTGGTCGGTAATACCGATTGACCCTGTTGGGTGATAAAACAAATGCATATAGTCATTTTCGTAGAATGTTGTACAACATAGGGTACAATAGGCTAATCACCTAGCGTGCCTTGATGCTAATAAAAATAGTTTACAATTGAATTACTGTTAAACCTTTTACGAAATGAAAAAGTTCATGGTCTTATAACCACTTAGTATGTTGTAATGTTGTTTAGAGTTATTGAAATGTTTTCACAACTATTGTCCATTTGTTGAAGTTTAGTATAGACAAAATATTTGATTCTTGATTTTGTTGTTGTTAATCAACTGTTAATACTTGTTGAACAATTAAATGTTCACTCTTACTTGCAATTAATTATTTTTAGTGAAACCAAAGCGAATTGAAGATCTGGGTAAGGACAAAGGAAAGTGGAAAATGAACAAAATAGAAGCAAGAGTACTATTTGTAATAGTTAGAAATATTGTAATAAATATTATGTACATTATCATATGTTAAAGATTTAAAAGTCTGAGAGACCTGGGATATCGAGTTAGACATATTGTAATAATTAGTAATTACATTTATGTCATTATTATTATGTTGAATTGATAGTACCGTATAGCACAATATTCAGGGTTTGAAAATACCCGAATTTGAGAGTGTCACATAAATAATTTTGGGAAAATAAAAAGACCTTTAATTTTAGTTAAATTCTAACACTCTAGAGGAAGAATATAAAAGAATTTTGATTCTAGTTAAATTATGGGACCAAAGATGAAGATAATAAAATTTAAACTTTATGTTATTATATATTTATATTTATATAGATATAGATATATATTAGATTGATTTAAAATGAATAAAATAAATTTAGATACTCTAAAAATATTTCAGTTGTGTTTAAATTTTAGGCCTATACCAAAAATTAAAAGCGAAGACTAAAAAATTAAATTTTGTCTTATTATATATACTGAAACCTAGAAATCCATTCACATAAAACTTAAAAATCACTATACTGAAATCTAGAAATACTTACCGAATCGGAGATGGGATACGTCAAGGAAGTCGAGATCGAAGAAGTCGAGATCAAACTGATGAGTTAGGTGTTTGATTTGGTCTGAAATAGTTAGATTCGTATTTTTCCCCTCTACAGCTTCTTTGTTTTAGTCTGGAACCGGAGTTATGTTTTGGGAAAAAAACGACGTGGGAAAGAAGCCTTATATGGAAGCCGTGTTTTTTTTTGTTTTGGGCCAAAACGACGTTGTTTTTGGCCGACTGCATAAACAAAAAATTTGCACGGCTGTGCATATCCATTTTCTCATATATATATATATATATATATATATATATATATATATATATATATATATATATATATATTAGAGGGTAATAAAAGATGACAAAAAATGAGATCTAACTTTAGACGAGAATCTCATTAATGAACTAAATAGTTTGCTCCAATGGTTACCCTCGACCCATACTCGACCGAGGGTGAAGTTTTGAACCTTGGCAGTGGTTGAAGTGCGTGTTTATTTAAATTCTTTCAAACAATAGTAAAAAATAAAATAACAACCGAACACAATATACAAAAATAATAAAAGACAATATAAAAAAATCTCATTCATGAATCAATACCATTTAATCAATATCACTCGTTTTCTATTTCATCTAGATAGGAAGATAGGAGTGTATTACAAGAAAATGTTCTGGCTTCAAGAACATAAATTTGGACTCTAAAGATCAAAGAATACCAAAGAGGATATAACCATAGCTCTGCTAATATCCTGCTCTTGCTGCACTATTAGATGAAGTCAAAATGATCATTAAAATTGTAAGTAATTGAGAGACGGCTGAGACCACAATATATAACTTCATCAAAAACTAGATGGAAATATTAACTTTTAGCAAAATTCCAAACAATAAAACCACAAAACAAAAGGTTAATAAAATTTAACCAAACTGGTAAGCGATACAGAAAATGTAGCCGGCTTGAAACAGCTCATACTTTACAAGAGGACCTAGTCAATCTCACCTTCATATTTGTCCCTTCTTCATCAGACATCATTGCTTCCTCCTTCACCCTTACTATTTCACCCCTCTTCAATTCTGTTCCTTATCTTGTTCCCACATTTCTTATATCCCAAAACACCCAAAAAGAAAAAGGAAAAAAATAAAGAAGAAAAAGAGAGAGAGAACCCATTTTCTTCATGCATTTTCTTACCAAACAAGCATTGAATATCCCTTGTGTTTCCGCGAAGAATCTAACTTGAGCATCAGAGAATTCTCCTTGTAGATTGTGTACATCCAATGATCATGGCTTCTAACATAACTTGGTGGGTTATTGTTCTTCATGTCTTGTTAGTATGCATTATCGGATCATCTGGTGATACAGAGGCGGAAATTCTACTTCAGTTTAGAGACTCTCTAACAAATACTACCGCCCTAAGTAACTGGAAAACAACTGTCAACTTGTGTAGCTGGAATGGCTTGCTTTGCTCGAAAGGCAGCTTTTACGGATTGAAACTTGAAAACATGGGGCTATCGGGGATAATTGACATAGACACCCTTTCGGAGTTGCCATATTTGCAGTCAATAAGCTTCAAGAACAACTTCTTTGACGGTCCAATGCCTAGCAACATAAAAAAACTCAGAACTCTTCGAGCATTGTATCTGTCGAATAACAATTTCTCGGACGAGATTCCAGGTGATGCTTTTTCGGGCATGAACTTGAGGAAAGTCAATCTGGAAAACAATGAGTTTACTGGGAAAATTCCCAAGTCTCTCACGGAACTGCCTAAACTTGTGGATTTGCAGCTGCAGAATAACAAGCTTGAAGGAGAAATACCTGATTTTAAACAAAAAGATTTAGTAGCAAATTTGGCTAACAACAGACTCAAGGGTCCAATTCCAGCTGTGCTAAGTGATGAGAATTCAAGCTTTTTCGATGGTACGTCTTATTTCATTGATTTGTCCCACAGCCAAAACTGTACCTGTTTAAGCTCTTGATCCAGGACATGTCGATAAATTTTGAGCAACTAACACATCATTCTTAGTTTTTAATTTTTCCCCTTAAATGTAATTTAGTTGCTTATAACACTTTAAGAAAATGAAAAAGAAAAAAAGTTAATCTTATGATTTTCTGCTAAAGAAAACACGTGATCTTTCCAATTTATACATTAAATTAGTATTTCAGTTGCAGGGTATGCATAGTTATCCAACAAAAGTTTACGAAGCAAAAATCATGTTAGGTATAACTTTACTTGCATTTTTCAGTCTGATTTAGTGTAAGATCTGCAAGTTTGACGATACCCTGCTATCAAATTATCAAGCTTTACAATTATATATTATTAATTTATTATTGGTAGTTTAGTAATCACTATAAGTAAAGAGAATCTTAATATCTCTCATACATAGCAGAATATCTGATGTTCTATATTAAAGAGGACAAAATAGAAGATAAATGAATGAAAAAGATAAACTAAGTACATGGATCATGTCACAGAGAAGAAAACTATTAAAAAAGATAGCAAGGAAGATACCATTGTTCTTGATTTCCAAGTGTTTGGAAGTAATTTGTTTAGTGGCATGCACGTTTATCCTGAAATTTAAAAAAGTCATTGTAAAACCAAACAGTTTATCAGCACCAAATGATTTATCATATTACTATATTCTTTATTATATTATAAAAAGTTCCAAATATGTCCTTTCCATTATAATACTGGTGATAATAACTAACAATTTATGGTAACCAACATTAACTCCTCTTTATTCAAAAGGCAAAACAAGGAAATACTGTTAGGCTCACTGAGAAAGTCATGTTTGCCTTTGTTTTTGCCCCCAAATGAGTGTCAATCTTTCAAAGATGATGAGGAGGATAATGACGATGATAAATTTTTAGAAAATGAATTATATGTCGACTAATTTTATGTCACATGTGGATCCCAACTAAGCTGTAATTGTGGAATTGTAAGCGATAAATTAGAATAGTATTATTTGGATCCCTTCTTTACACTCTCATTTCCCATGTATCTACATACTTTGGTATTTAATATCAACATAAATATATCGTCATATATATAGCAAGACTCTAAATTTTTGTATAATATAAATGATGATGATTATCATCCAAAAAAACAGAAGAAAGAACACAAGATGATCTCCTGACTAGACATATTATTCATAGATTAAACATGTAACATTATATTTTCCTGGCCTGATTGAGCAGGAAACAGCCTATGTGGTGCACCTCTGGACAAATGCAAGCCCTCCAAGAAGCAATCTGTCCCAAAAGTCGCCATCATCGTTGCTGTTGTCGGGGTAATTGCATTAGCTGCTATTGTCATAGCTTCCTTGCTCTTCCATAGGCGAAACCGCCGCCAAGCATCCAAAATTGGAAAGCCCCCATCAGCAAAACTCGAAAAGAACGATGCTAAATATAAATCCGATCGTCGAAAGGAAGTTGGATTGCCCAAGCACGCAGCTGATAACTACAAGAAAAATGAACAAGCTGGAAAATTATACTTTGTGAGGAATGGCACGGAGAGATTTGAATTGCAAGACCTCCTCAGAGCGTCAGCGGAAGTTTTGGGCAGTGGAAGCTTTGGGTCATCTTACAAGGCAATCCTTTTGAGTGGACCAGCAATGGTTGTAAAGAGGTATAGGCAAATGAGCAATGTGGGAAAAGAAGATTTCTATGAGCATATGAGAAAGCTGGGAAGTTTGTCACACCCTAATTTGCTGCCTCTTGTGGCCTTTTACTACAAAAAGGAAGAAAAGCTTTTAATCACCGACTTTGCTGAAAATGGAAGTTTGGCTAGTCATCTCCATGGTAAGTTATCTTATATTCCATAGCTAATTTGTTCATGATGTTCCATCTATGAAGCACTGACACACATACGTGATAAGCGATGAATATGACACGAAATGCGATACATGATACGGGAATTTTCAAAAAAAGTAGGATACAATACGTTGGGGATATGTTGAATTTTTTTAGTTTATGTTTATTACATATCTATATAATAAATAAATTATTTTACATAACCATAAGCAAATAAGTAACTTCAAAGTTTTTGTTCTTTAAAATAATAGCACCTATTATGACATAACCGAAAGGTA
The DNA here is from genome assembly GCA_020205555.1 of Panax stipuleanatus. Lineage (NCBI taxonomy): Eukaryota > Viridiplantae > Streptophyta > Magnoliopsida > Apiales > Araliaceae > Panax > Panax stipuleanatus. The sequence continues at coordinate 11,017,046 of CM035123.1, read as the reverse complement.
GGAACTTAACATTTTGCATCAAATATCATAATTTTCTACTAGTCCTAGACTTATTTACTAGCATCAAATTTATCATTACATAGGCAAAAGAAAGGATTCAAACACTACACCAAAAAACTGTAATAATCTCCAAGTCATAAGAAACAAAACATTAAACTAAAAAAAAAAAGAATCAAGCTAGTATTATTAATGGACAAGCCATAACATAGAGTCTGAATCCCCTTACGTATCAGGAAGTATCCCTAAAGTATCTGGAAGTGTCCAAAATTAATAAGATTAAATATACTAAAGTTAGTATCCGAGAGTTCGGACATGTATCCAGAAGTATCCACGGAGTATCAGTGTCCAACACGGATACGTCGACCTTTGAGAAGTTTCCATGCTTCATAGTGTTCCATGGTTCATCCTGACATTGTCTTCTTTATATAAAAAAAGAAAAATAAGCATTTCAAATTTTGCAAATGATAGATATAAACATCAACTTAACAAAATTGGTAAATGGCTTTGTTAATTTTCTTTTATTTTCATCATTAAAGTTTGTTTTTGTGACTCCCCTTTGAGCTACTCCTATTTGAATAGACTCTTGTACATGACATGGTAAAAGAAACATTTTAAATTCACTTAGAATAGAAAAGGCATAGGAAAGAAAGTAACAAAACTAGGAATAGAAATCTTAAGCAAGTTCTAAATCTTTAAATAGAATTAGGGTCAATTATTACTCTCTCTAAGAGGCATGCACCAGATAAACTATTTTCCAAACTTACTGTATGCGTACAAACCACACAAATAAGCAAAAAAAGGTTGCTTTATCAGCTTAAATATAGGTAAATTATGTTCTGAACTGTTCAAAGCTCACATTTATTTTCTAATCAGGTAAACACAGTCCTAATCAGCCAGGACTCGACTGGCCAACCCGCCTAAAAATCATCAAAGGAATAGGCAAAGGATTGGAATATCTTTACAAGGAGTTCCCTAGCCTATCTCTACCTCACGGCCACCTAAAGTCATCAAATGTGCTTCTGGACGACACATTTGTACCCCTGTTAGCAGATTATGCATTAGTTCCAGTGATCAACAAAGAACATGCTCATCAGTTCATGGTAGCATATAAGTCACCCGAGTCTACCCAAAACGACCACGTCACAAAAAAGACAGATGTCTGGTGCCTTGGAATTCTCATACTTGAGATGCTGACAGGAAAGTTTCCAGCAAATTATTTGAAAAAAGGCAAGGGAGGTAATGCTGATCTAGCAAGTTGGGTTAACTCTGTGGTAAGAGAAGAGTGGACAGGGGAGGTGTTTGATAAGGACATGAAAGGGACAAAGAATGGAGAGGGTGAAATGCTAAAACTATTAAAGATTGGAATGTGTTGCTGTGAATGGAATGCTGATAGAAGGTGGGATTTGAGGGAGGCTATTGAGAAAATTGAAGAGTTGAAGGAGAGAGACATTGATGAAGATTACTCTTCATATGCAAGTGAAGGCGACATATACTCTTCTAGAGCAATGACTGAGGATGAATTCACTTTTTCTGTGACTGGTTGAGTATGTTCTTTGCCGAGTCTTAAGACTCCTCCTTGACTTTTCATTTTCTTTTTCTTTTCTCCTTCTGTTTTGTTTTTGTTTTTGTTTTTTGTCAATTTAAAGGAGAGGAGGGGGATGAATGAAGAACATAAGCTATAGTGACAATTTGGTGTGCCTTTCTTTTGCTTTTAGGTCATAAATTAATATAAATCTTCCGGTCTTTTATTATGGTTATACTATGTGAAAGGTATATGTTTTGTATTTAATAATTTCCAATTAAATCATTTGTTTCATAAGTTAAATGATTATTCGGGTTATTTTTTATTCTTTCCGAAGTGACAAGTCCAACATATGTATGTACTCTATATTTATTCAGAATTTCTTTACAATTGCATTTTTAGGACAATATACTGGATCCTATTTGGTGATTAACAATGATGAACGCATGACATAGTTCTCTCTGTGAACACAAGACAATGCATGAACACCTAAAAATTAACAGTGTTCCTTGAGATGCAACTTTCAAGACAATACACATAATGGTTCTTTACAACTGCATTCTCTCTCCACTTCAAAAAAAATAAAAAAATTTCATTAAATCATTCAAAATGCTTTCAAAAGCTCCAATCAGTTAAAGTTCAAAATTATCAAATCTCCTTTCAAAAGCAAAGTCAAGCCCTTGCTCACAAACATTGTCAAACCCCGTTTCTAATTCAAATCCGCTTGAACTACATTCGACTTGATTCCTACTGTAGCTGAGACAAGCAGGTTTCTAATTCAAAACCACTTGAACTACATTCAACTTGATTCCTACACTAGCTGAGACACTTGGGCAGCCTTAATCAAGTTTCATTCACCCCCATCTTACATCTTCCTTTTCTGACTCTCCGGGCTAACAAGATATCTGAGATCTGATGGGGTGCTAGGCCCATCAGATGTGGCTGGACCTCAGGCTTGTTTTCCTTGGGCTGTATACTCTCCTTTATGGTTTCGTGTTGATTACGCACTTTATGTTAGTACTTGCATGATGTGTTGGTGCATATTTGGTTACCATTATTTGATTTGACGATAACATAAAGTGTTATATTAGTAAAGATAGCTAATGAATTGTGATGTACAAGGACTTAGTTAGGGATCTAAATTCTAAACTGTTAGTAAGATTCATGTTACTACCTTCATTGTAGACCTATGTATAGGAGTGCACAGAGTTTTAACTATATGATCATTTAGCTATGTCTGTTTTGTTACAAGCTGCTCAAGGAAACTCAGATCACAGACTATGGAGAATTGTACAGCTGGAAGGCTGACAAGGGACTACAAGATTGTATAGCTAAAAGGCTAGATGTAGATTGAGTCTATTTTACGAAGACAGTCTCTTGACAAAGCCACTGAAAGATCATAAAGCTCAAATCGTTTAATGGGAGTTACTAAACGATACGAAGACCAGCACTACGATTGTGAGCACAATGAAGAATTGAGCAACGGTAAAAATCTAAGGGCAGAAATTCAAGCCATGCTATAAAACGATTGCTACTAAAAACGAACTTAAGTGCTCAATAAAGAAGAGCTCCAATGCTCCACTCTATGATCTGCGAAACAACTTTCTGATGCTAAGTCTAGAAGTTCTGAGCTTACAAAGATCATTTAGTAACTCTTCAAACACACTCTCATTCTTAGTGTTTAGCATTGATCTTAGTGATCAACCTTGTATCAAGTCTTAGTGACTTAAAAATGCTAAGTGAATCTCTGTAGTAAAGTTCTTTGTGAACTTGGTTATTTGTAGCCCCTCATCCTTAGTAGATCATCCCTACTTTAGGAGTAGAAGAGAGGATTAGGAGTCAAACCTCTTAAAATCTCCTGTGTTCATTTAATTACTACTTTTACGTTGCTGCATATATAACCTGTTTTTGTTTATTAAATATGGTAATTTTTAATTTTTTTTAAGGGATCTATTCAACCCCCTTCTATATCTCTTTCTGCCTTTTGAACCTAACACTTTATTTTATGATCTAGCTCACACATGATAAAAGAAACAAAACAAAAACCTCAAAAACAATTTCCCTTCTCTTTTTTTGCAATATCATCAAGCTAAGTTGAGGACAAAAACAAGCACCCCTTCCGCGAGCGCCTCTTTTAGTCCCCACTGAAGCTCATGTTGGGGTAATTCCTATTTTTTTGCACATAAGGGGGTTGCCTAAACCTTCTCCAAATGTTATCGTATCCTTGACTATGACGAGGCTTTGATTTCAACTACAAGGAGTAATATATTGAAGGGCCTTCCAAATCAAAACTCCTTTCAAAGAAATTTGGATGGCATGACACACCCTTTTCTTTACTATCCAAAAACTATAACCTACTCAACAAGATAAAATCTGATAAAGCGTTGTGATACCAAGAGAAAAAAACAGAGGGTGACAATCTGGGAGGCAAGGCATCCCACGCATAGTGTTTTTACCGTTCCAGACCCTAGAACCTCATGTTTGCCCCCATCCGAGAGTAAATACACACGTGTGTGTATAGAAAGAGAGAGAGAGAGAGAGATAGATATCACAATACACAAGTTGTAATACTTGGCGTTTTACTTGTTAGTTTTCAAATAAGACATAAAAAGAGAATGTTTAGAAGAGGTCCACTTCGCTTTAGGAATTTAAGAGGGGCAGAGTTTTTTTCTCTCCCTATTTGCTTGGAGGAAATTAAAAGGAAAATATAGGAAAGGGAAAATTCTACAAAATAAAATTGAAAAGAAAGAAAAAAAGGAAATAGTATAGGGCAAATGTGGGATAAGATAAAGTGTCATGAAAGCCAGGATAACCAACTTTTTTGAAACACTTGTTTTGTTTCCTCAAGGCAGAGATATACCCCCCCTACAAATAGTTTGAACTCCAATTTAGTTAGGACTCAACTAATGAGGATGCCAATATGCAATACACATTTCCCTAAATACAAGAAGAGCTCCCTCTTATGTTTTCAATAACAACTGACACAGGTATAAAATCAAAAAATAGTATGCGAAGCGCTCCATGTACCCATTGACTTCTCTGAAAATCTTTGCAAACTTAGTTGAGCTAATTTGTGCAATAGCGTAAACGAGAACATTGTCACATTTCAATATTTTTATCCCAGAGCACAATCAATACAGATCGGATTCATCAAAAGAGACCTCTTAAGTTTCCACTCTTTCTTAGCAAAGCTCGTTAAAGCACATTTTCTAACTCCTTATGAAATCAAATTTGTTGTCTTATGGGGACAAATCCCCCATCGGTAGTATGGAATATTGACGTGTGGCTAATATAGCCTTGGGTTCTCCCACTTGGACAGCTAGCTTTCAGGATGGGCTCTCCCATGACTATACTTGTTACATTTTCTCAGTCAAGATCTCGGATTTGTGCTGTCAAACCTAGGAAATTCCAACTTGACCATTATATTCAATGTAACCACAGTTGTTTGGAAGTTTTTCTGCATCTCATGTTTAAGACCTTCCAAACCTACTTCAACAGCCTTCATTCTATTATCAAAGCCCTCCAATTGTTCATCAATTGACCCCATGGTTGTAGCCAATCCATCTGAATTGCGAGCCAATTCCTGCAAGAATTCATCAAATACTTTCTGTTGCTTCTCAAACTGACCTAAATGACCAGGAGTAGGGCTCAGATACCAAGTTGTCAAGTTACAGGGATAAAAAGAGGGAAGAAATGAAAAGTAATTTCGGTTATAATTCAAGATGCTTTTTCAATTGCACTCCCCACTTTATAACAACCTGATAACAATCTCCATGCTATATGACTGGACTATCCTCCCTATTACATGGTAAAAGACTAAAATACCCTTTAGTCAATTTCTAGCATAACAATTTCCTCCCCTTTGTTAAACCCTTGTCCACAAAGGTGTTGACAATCAACCAGATTATAACTCAACTTAAAAAAAATAGAGACTCCTAAGGAACAACTGAAAGAAATTACTGTGAAATTTATCAACTACAGACTCCACAAGAAATTGAACAAAATGGCTAATGAACACAACTCCATTTCTGACATTCTGCCAAGGCTAATATGTGGGTACTTTCAGCTATAGAAGTAGCATCCTTCCATGTAGAATCCTCAGGACTAGACAAGCAGACAATTATTTGTCAATATATAAAATTGCAGAAATATACAAAACTAAAACTTACATGGAAAGTCCATGGAAGTTTTCTTTATTCCAAACTTCAAACTTCAGGTTACAACACAATATTTTACAGTGTAAGAAAGAGAGAAGAGAGAATTAATATCGTAGTTTTGTAAGAAAGCATGAATTCGTAACATAGTTTTATAAGAATATAATAAAAATAAGATCATCTTACCTAATATTAATTCATTTCTTTTATTCAATATATATATGTGTGTGTACTGAGGACTGATCAATAGCCAACATTGTAAGGATAAGGTTATCCTTACAACAAATCCCAGTCGTCTATCCGCGGATCGAACGGTAAGGAGGATCTTCAATCCACAATTTAATATGTAGGTGCCCGTAGTACAATACTGCGGATTGGATAATGTCCAAAATATTGCTTGTCAATCTGCAGTTTAATATTGCAAATGCTCCCCTTAAGACGATGCTGTTTAATGGTCGGCCCGTCCACAGTTTAATACTACGGACGCTAAGTCATTAATGATAGCGGTTAACCATCAGTCTGCAGAACTAAACTGCGGACTTCGAGTGTTATATAAAACGGTCAAGTACTGCGATCTATCTGCGTTCTTCATAGCATGACTTTTGGATCTCATCTCATTTAGGCAGTAGCGATCTGAAACTAGAAGAGTTCGATTTAAAGCTAATAAAATTTCCATTTCTTCTTGCATATTATAGTTCTAACTGATTCATGTGATTTGGGCTGATGAGAAACATGTACAGCTAAACAATTGAAAGGATATATACTGCAATATGTTGTCTCCAATGCTTTATACTATGAGAAAACACTTCACCCCATTGCTAGATTCCATTTGTTTAGCCTATGCATGTTTCTCATCAGCCCAGATAACATGAATCTGCAACAAGAATATGCGAAAACGATGTGCTATTAGAAGATTTATAAAATTAAATCGAGCTTTTTTTGTTTGAGCCCTAATCCGCAAAATTAAACTGCGGACTATAAAAATAGAATTTTACCCGTCCACAGAACTAAAGTGCGGACGGATGGAATAACATATCTGGTTCCCTAATCGTCTCTTTTATCATAAAAGGTTATATTAACTTGAGAGAGTATAACAAGTACTGAGCATACCAGATCACTTTTATTTCTTCCTTTCTCACCTGCTCATAAGATTGAGAGAGCATAGCCTACTAGCAAGCATACCAGGAGACAAACATCAACAAAAATTGGTAATCTATAATTTAATTTTTACAAGTGATTCATTTGTTTTGCCATGGACTTGTTTGCTGAAGAATCATTTCATTCAATTTCAAGTACTGAGCAAGAATTGCATGATAATAATGATGTAACAAGTTTAGTTGATGACCATTCCTTATGTTGGTTAAAATTTTGATACGTTGGAAGATGCTGAAATTTTTTATAGAAAATATGCGAAACATATTGGATTTGAAGTACGAATAAAAACTAGCAAAAAACATGTGAATTCTGAAGATTTTTGTTCTATATTGTATCAGTGTCGTAAAACTGGATATATGGTTATTAAGAAAAATGAGGTTGTCCTTGATGATGAAGATAATAATACTAAGGGAAAGAGGAGGGATTCTAATGATAGAACAGAATGTAGACCAAAATTTTATGTTGTGCATGAAAAGAGTAAAGATAATTGGTTTGTGTCTACTCTTGAACTGAATCACAATCATAAATTTGTGTCCCCAAGTAAAGTTTCACAAATTCAAACACAAATATTTCAAGAGTTGCTAGGAATTTGATTGAAACCCTTAATAATGCTAGGATTGGTCAAAGTAAGATGATGAATGTTCTGAGCTCATTGGGAGGAGGTATGAGTAATGTTGGGTTCTCTGAAACAGAGGTGCGAAATATAGTTAGAGATATTAGACGTGATAATATCGATTTGAATTATGCATAGGCAGCAATAGATTACTTGAGAAAGTTGCATCGTGAGAGCCCGAGTAAATTTATATGTGTCAAACCAGGCATGGATGATCGTATAGGATGTATTATGTGGGTAGATTATCGGTCAATACTTTCTTATCAAAATTTTGGTGACGTTGTCACTTTTGATACCACATACCGAACAAACAAGTATTACATGTTATTTGCTCCTTTCACAGGTGTAAATTATCATTACCATTCTGTATTGTTTGGGTGTGCACTATTGAGCGATGAGACTGAAGATACATTTGTATGGTTGTTTGAGCAGTGACTTGAAGAAATGAATTTCAAACATCTCATAACCATTGTCATTGATCAAGATCGTGCTATGTCGAATGTGATTGCTAGGGTTTTTCCTAATACACACATGCATTGTGCACGTGGCACATTAGCAAAAAAATATCTTGAAAAACTTGGTCATATCTATTCTTCGCATTAGACTTTTAAGTTAGATTTTAACTACTATGTCTTCAAGTCTTTGAGTATTCAAGAATTTAAGGACAGATGGAATTTGTTGATGGAAAAGTACGATCTGCATAATCACGAATGATTGAAATATCAGTATGAATTAAAAGAAAAATGGATTGAGGTGTATTCAAAAAATTTCTTTGCAGCGGAAATGACTACCACTTCCAGAAGTGAAAGTATGAACAATTTTTTTTATGAATATGTAAATAGTAGTACGGGGATTAAATTTTTTATTTCAAAGTCCCAAAAAACTATTAAGAAATAGTACACCAGGAAGAAAAAAGATGATTATATTACAGTCAATCGTTAAAGAAAATTTGTTCTTGGAGATTCGTTAGAGATGCATGCAGCTAAAATATATACCAAAGAAATGTTTCGGCGCTTTCAAATTAAACTAACAAAATTGCATAAGTTAACTACTAGAAAGGTACATGAGATGTCAACTCCTGATTCAAAAAGCTACTTGGTGTTCAAACTAATGGTTCCTGAATCTTGTCGTGGATATTTCACAGTTGTGCATTATATAGATACTGGGATGGCGAAATGTAATTGCAAAAAGTTTGAAAATGCTGGTACTATATGCCATCGCATTCTCAGACTACTAACTTCAAAGAACTTTGCTCATATTCCCGAAGAATCGATACACAAGCGATGAACTCAAGATGCTAATAAAACCAATGGTCTCGCCCCGTATGTTCTGACCTCGGCCACAAATTATGCTGAGATAAACTGGTCGGTTCAATCATTTGTGCAAACGATTTTTGGGTTTTGTGTTGGATGCTTCATGTTCTAAAGAAGCCAGTAGATATGTTGATAAAATGTTTGATTGTGAGGAAAAAATTGTGGCAAAAATCCCTGTCAAAGGTGTCTATATAAGACGGGATGACAATGCCCAATCTCTTATCGAGGCCGAGGACAATATGGAATTGTGCGATGATGATGATGTTGAGCCCAATGATCCTGTTTTTGACCCAATTTGTTCGCAGACAAAAGGTCGTAAAAAAGCAACACGATTGAAAAGTGTTGTCGAACAAATCGCAGGACAGAAACCACTTCGAAAGTGTGCAATATGTGGAATATTTACAAACTATAATAAACGAAACAATTATAAATCTTTAGGATTGAAAAAAGCCTAAATCTTCATAATTTCATTTCTCTCAATAATATTTTATTACTTTCATCTTTTGGATGTATTTATTGAACCAAGACGGGACGAAATGTCAAGTTCAAATTCATGGTGTGGTTGTATTTAACTACATTTTAATAAATTATCTTGTGATCAAGTTGGTATTTTTTGTTTCTTAAGTTCACTATGCTCACTGGATGACAATTTTTATTAAAGTTGGTATTAAACTGCGGCAGACAATTTTTTTCAAGGTTCAGTCCCATGTAAGGACTTACCAGGCTCCGCAGTATTAAACTACGGATGAAAGTTTTTTTGTTAAGTCCTCTTGTATGGATTTAACAGGATCCACAGTATTAAACTGAGGATGAATTTTTTTTCTAAAGTTCCCTGTATTGATTGACCTGACTCTACAATATTAAAATGCGGATGACAATTTTTTTTAAAGTTCCCTGTATTAATTGACTTGGCTCTGTAATATTAAACTAATTGACTTGGCTCTGTAATATTAAACTGTGAATGACAATTTTTTTTTAAAGTTCCCTGTATTGATTAATATGGCTCCACGATATTAAAATGCGGATTACGGTTTTTTTGAGTTCCCTGTATTGGTAGAACTTCTCCGCAGTATTAAACTGCGGATGACATTTTTTTTAAAGTTCCCTGTATTGGTCGATCTTGCTCCGCATTATTAAACCAAGGATGACAATTTGTTTTTTAAAGAACCCTGTATGGATTGACCTAGCTCCCCTTTAAATTTTTAAGCCCATCATCACAAACAAAAGCAACAACTACAATCCATAATATTTACAAACTATAAATGTCATATCACAAACAAAAGCAACAACTACAATCCATAATATTTACAAATTGTAAAAGTCATCACAAACAAAACCAACACCTACAAAATCCATTGATCACAAACTGTAAATCCAATATTATATACACCATAAAATTGATTGTAAATATACAATGTACAAATTAAGATATATCCGTAACTCTAGTGTTCATAATGGTAAAATTCATGTCTCTAGCCCTATGCTTACGCAATTCATGGGCAATTCTATATCTAACTAAGGAGGCATCTTCCTCGAACCAATCAACCTCCCCTAAAGACATGCCTTGGACAGCGTAGTTAATGTACTTCATCACGTTGACTCCGCAATCAAAACCATTCTTTTGTTTAGGTCGCTTGGCCATTGAATGCCCACACCATTTTTTCTTTAGGAATTTTTTATCGGGACGCCAAATCTGGATGGCGTTTGCAACGAAATCACACTGTACATTAAACAAATATAATATTAGTAGGACACTATAACATTAATGTAATTGAAAAATTAAATAGTCAAACGTGGGGCCGTACCACATTCTTTATGTAATCGATGTCGACTATTTATTTTGTAACTTGGTACATCATCGTACAAAGAATCTATGAGTATAACCCTCCATTGCTTAGTATCAACAAACAAAAAATAATGTTCGTTTTTGTCGTTAATTGGAAAAAATAGAAAATCACAATCCGATAAATTCAGTTGTTGTCCCTGTTTGAAATAAACAAATGAGGGATTAACTACACTTGAAGACGTGGATATAGAAGCAAGAAAGAGGTTGATGTAGTATAAGAAAAACCCAAATCTAAAGGGTATGAAGGAGTTTCCTGAGTATGAATTCTTGGCAGAGATAAGTGAGAAAGTGTATTTTATGCAAAGACTCTGCACATTACACTATCAGCGACCTTCAGATGCAAATCATGACTGCTATACTCATGAAGTAGAAAATTAATTTTGGGGCGCTGTTTATTGATTGGATTGCAAATCTGCTGGAAGAAATAAAGAGGAAAAGATCTCTAGACAAGCCTGTGCCGAAGATCTTTTATGGTAGATTCCTAAGTTTCATTTAGAAAAAGAAACTGAAGAACAAAATTGAAGAGGATGAAGGGGAGACATTGAATGTTCATAAAATAATGTCTCCTAAATTATTCAAAAAATTGGAAGAAGAATCCAATGGAAAACAAGAGAATGAAAATGTCTGGTGGAAGTAGCAAGAGGGCTTCCAAATCAAGCAAAGGGAAGAGGAAGGCAACAGAAATGAAGATTGAAGTATCTACATCCGATAATTCTACATCTCCAACATCTTCTCATGCAAAACATTCAAGTAAAAAGGCAAGGGTTAGTGAAGAAACTTCAAAAACGGTTGAGGAACATAAAACCGTTAAACAAGGAGGCACAGAGAAGGAAGAAAGTACAGAATAGGAAGACATTTCAGAAGAGAACGAGATCTCAAGGAAGAAAGAGACGTCAAAGGAGGAGGAAACCTCAGAAGATAAAGTAGTCTCAGAAACACCAATCTCCAAGCTTGTGGAAAGAAGACAAAGTGCAAGACTGAGGCAGATGATGAAGTTCATAGGACACAAAATTGATGAAGGTATGCCTCCCATGTTCATTTATATCAATGAAGAAGAAAATGAATCTACAGGAATGGGCTTCGAGAGCAAAGGAAAACGGAGGATAGTCTCATCAAGTTTAAGTGACAATGAGAAAGATGAAAATGAAAAGAGTAAGGAGGATACTGAACCTGAATCTTCAAGTAAGTCAGGTGAAAAGGCTATGAGGGCAAATGAGCTCAAGTCAGAGAATAGAAATGATGATATATTGATTGATCAGACCTTAGTGTCCGAAGAAGAAAAATCTGAAGAAATTCTTGCCAAGACTAAAAATGGGTCAAAATCAGATGAAGTAGTTGTTGAAGAATCTATCAAAAACGAAGGATTGGTATCAGCTGAAGTGGAAGAAGAAGAAGAAATTATCAAAGAATCATGTTCAGAACCAAGGAAAAGCAAAAAGGACAGAAGTCAAAGAACAGGCAGATAAAGAAGAAAGAAAAGAAAAAGAAGAAAGAAGAGAGATGAGTTGGAATCAGGAGTTCGAGATTCTGAAAATGAAGAACCTATCGATCACTCGGTCCCTCAACCATCTTCTGCACCGCCTTCTAGAAGAATAGTCCTAGAAGCTCTTGAAGAGTTGAATGAAGATCTAGCTTCAAGATGGGTAGATCATGGAAACTCACAGATCAAGATGATTCCTGTAACTATGGAAGATCTGCTAAAAAGATTTCACGATGTTGAACTTGATCGAACCACAGTGTTGTACGATCCCCAAGGACAGCAGTTGGCATCATTCTATCCATGGATGCCCTGGTTAAAGGCTGTCTCTACTGGAGATGAAAGCTTTCTTGGTCGTGCTTCTCAAATTTTCCAAATTTAAATGCAGTCTCTCAGAACTTTCCCAGAGTACAATCCTATCCGTTGAAAATGAACAGGGAAAACAGACGCTTCAAAACCTACAGGCATTCTGGAGGTATTTACATTCCTCGTGATTTCCTTGCCATCTTTTCATCCAAGCCACATGTCTCAAAGAATTAGGTAGTAGAGTATCATCACTCTACGAATACCTCTGCACAAATTTCTCAAGATAACCCTAAAAATCAAATCAGTCAGGAATCCTCACTTCAAATCTCCCACTTGTCGTCCATCGATCAATCTGACATTCCATCCTCATCTCATCATGAATTCTTTGATGTTCTCACTGCTCTCGAGAACATTAATATGAAACAGCCACCCCTTGCTCAACAAATTGTCAATCCCTACTCTACGATAAAAATAACTGCATCTCAACCTCCTTCTGAACATGAAACCAATTCTCTCTATAAGATTCTGAAAGCCACTGTTACAGACACGTCTCTCAAACTCCATCAGCAAGATCTCATCCATCAGCAAACCATTGAGCAATCTCGCAACGCTTCTCTGGAAATGCAAAAGAGAACTGAGCAATACATCACATCTCTCCAAAAATGTGGCAGATCTCAGTCTCTCTCAATGAAAATCGAATTAAGCCAGCAAGACGTCTGTACAAAGGTTGAAAGTTCCTCGTTCTTGATTGAAAAACTTAGTGTTCATGTACGACAACTCTCCAAATTGATTGATGACAAAAAGGGGGAGAAAAAAAGACGACGTGATAGCAAGCTGAGAAAGAGGAAACATTGTAAAGAAAAGCTGGAGAAGCCACCTAAGGGAAAGAGGAAGGCACTACCTGAGGGGGAGCAAGAAAAGGAGGGTGAAGCTGCTGATACTATGGGGGAGTAGGAAGAGGAACCAGAAGAAAAGTTGCAGAGTCGGGGAAGCAAGAAGGACAAGAAGAAAAAGCAGAAAAGAGATCAGCAAAACCAATAAAGAAAGGTACATTTCTAAAATACACAAGTTCAACCTGGGCAAAGCTAAGAGAAACTTTTTGATATAGTTGCTTTAGGAAGCTTCTTAAGACCGTTTAGTATTCATTTTTGGATTTTAATATTTTAAAGACTGTGATTATCTGCTTTTATTTATGCATGAATGATTAATCTAAATTGCTATATATGTGAATGTCATGCTAAATGCACATCAATCATCATTTTATTCATATCTGTTGATCTAGAAATACAGTGACTTACTGTATATTAAGTCACTCATAATCATGCATATACATTAAATGAAATTGATTGAATAAGTTGCTATAGTATTTTTGTCATCATCAAATAGGGGAAGATTGTTATGAATCTAATAATAGATTAAAAGATTGCTTAATTAAGGGGGAGTTTGATAAGATCCCCGATTAGATTCCAAATGTATATGATTTGATGATGAAGTCTGTATGTACCTTAATGATAAAACTTATAAAGTATATTTGTATGAATAAATTTTGTACAGTCCTTAACTGAGATATCTATGTACAAGGACTTAGAATAGTATGATCAAACTTGTTAGGTTGATCTTTATCCTGTCTACATGTGTAATAGATAGGATCATTGTAAAAGGCTAATCTGCATGATAACAGATGTGTCAACAGAGTACCAACATGTGCTTCAAGTGAAATATAATTAATGTATATTTGTACAAGTAAGTTTTGTAAAGTCCTTAAAAAGAATTGATGTATAAGGACTTAAATTAAAAAGATCAAATAATGTTAGGTTGATCTTATGAGAATTGATCTGATGTATAGATGATAGGAATTCATGATCGTAAAGTCACTCTGCCAGTTCATAATATGAGGATACTTCACAGAGATAACCGTGTTTGCACAACATCAGAAGATCGCAGAATTCACGCCATCTTGTAAACAGAAAATTAGTTCGTGAAGTAAGCAAATGATCTCAAAGGTGAAATGCTGACACATAACTACACAAGGAGTCGAAGAAGCTATTAAACATCATCTAGCAAGATCGACCAATCTGCTAAATGAATCAATGGATAGCAGAGTGAAGATTGCTCAGTAAAAAGTGATTGTAGAATACTTAAAGCAAACAGTGAATGATTGCAATATCTGAAGATTACTTTAAGATCGTTCAGTAAGGTCAAGATCGTAAAATCAGCCTCAGAATAGTTAAGCAAAATGTGAAGTGTTGATTTTATGAATTAGAGGAGATCGTCAAGCTCAGTTTGTGCCATGGATGTAAAGACTGATAAAAAAGAAGCATATGACAAGAGAATATACTATGATGATATCTGAGTATATCTCTCACAAGAAGAGATCTCCAGAAGAAATCTAAAAGTCACTGCAAGGATATTCTACCAAATTACTGAACTCAGAACAGATCGTAGAGAAATCAAGTCTTCGTATAGAAGTAGCCAGTACTTGAGAACAAAGGAGAACAGCTCACTCAGGAAGATGTTATCGACTTCGTAAGACAACTAAAGTATCAAGGAAACGAAAAAGAGTCTGCTAAGCCAATCCAAGTATCAAGAAGCAATCAGGAAACAGAAAAGAAGAGAAGACTATAGTAACAGTGAGAATACAGGATATAAGACTACGACATCCCTCACTCTACTATCAACAGTTAAAAGGATACAAGAACAGAAAAGTTCAACATGATCGTAAGGCTTAATCCTACGATTCTTGCAACAACGGATCTTAAGGTTTATGTCAGGTCTGACAATGAGACTGACAAATGGACCGCTGCAAGAAGATGACCTCAAGGTCTCAGAAGATATATTCTTGGAAGAAAACAAAGGTATATCTACCGGCTAGTTGGCTGAAAGAAAGCTGTCTGAAAAGATATGAAAGGTACTAAGTGATGTGACAATACCTAAGTCAGAAAGTACACTTACATAGAGCCTCAGAAAGTCAACATAAGAGATATCAAAGTTTCTAAGCATTAAATGCTCCAACGGATACTTCTCAACGGGAAGATTTCTAAGAAGTATAAAAGACAACATCATTCAAAGAAGAAGATGATGAACACTGAACGCAAATCCAAAAAGTAGAATCATCATGAACATCAGACTATACAAGAGAAAACGTAGAATAAAGTCAACTCAACAAACAAAGAGATGTTCAACAGCTGCCAAGTACAAAAGGTCAGAGCCGCAGAGCCAAAGACCAAAAAGAGCTAAAAAGCTCTAGGGAATGAGCCAGAGCCGTAGAGCCAATGAGTGGAAGACATGGTAGAGCTGAAGGACCAAACTTGAAGAAGTCATGCAGTTGATGCTGATGAAGTGAAAGTGGAATATCAGAAGGCAAACCTCAAAGCACCAGTATACACTTCATCATGAACACTCAGAATCAACCAGCTGAAGAAATAGAACACAAGTCTACGATCCTGAGATTGTTCAATGCTGATAAGCACCAAAGATGAGGAGCTTAAGTGACTAGTTTAACAACACATCAACATTGATCATGAGCAACTGCTGATAATCAGAAGATATCAAGTTTCAACAACAGAGTTCAGCAACCTTCAAGAAGATGATCAACAATGTTGCTAAGTGCCAAAAGATGAAGCGCATTCATGCCATCATAGCAGCACCTCAAACAAACTTCAACAACAGGAAGAAGGGTCGGTGGATCCTGGTTTATGTGACCGAAATAGGGTCAGAGGATCCTGGTCTTGAGGACCGAATTGGGATCGGTGGATCCTGGTCAGTAGTGGTCGAATTGCCAAGTCTAAGTGACTTGATGCCGATACTTTGTGACTCGAATGAATCCTAGTGATTCATATGTAAAATTGTCTGTTGGGCCTGTATCCTCAGTAGATATCCTACTCGTTGAGTAGAACAGTGGAGTAGGAGTTGTTTAGTTTCCGAACTACTTAAAACCTCGTGTCTTTTACATTCTGCACTTTACATTCTGCAAACTATAAACTGCTATATCTGCTATGTGTTTTATTATTCATAAAACTTGTTTAAGAACTGAGATTTCTCTATTAATCTTTAAGGAGAGTTTTTCAAACTTATATTCCGCTACGTATAGATAATCTTGATTCATTAATTATTTGGTAACTCTTAAATAAGTAATTATGAAATAATTTTAAAGATCTATTCAACCCCCCTTCTAGATCTATTGTGTGCCTTTGGGAAATAATACATTGTTCTCTCTCCAACAATGGCTGAATAGTTGTGGAGGTTTATGGGGTTGTTCATCTGAGGAAGATGGAGCTGAGAAATAGAAGAGTTAAATAAATTCATTATTCAAACTTCTTCAAATTTGATTTCGTTTATTTTTAATGGTAGTGATGAGGTGTTGCAGCTTTATTTGGGTATAAAGACTTTATACTGAGTCATGAATTTGTTGTGTTTTTATCTGACGTGGTGCCACATAAACATTCTGTTAACTTTTAACACTTTTAGACGAAAATTTCAATTTTTGTAAAAAAATTATAGTTCAGTGAGTTAACTGTAAAAAAAATCAATTCAGTGATGCATATGTAAATCGGGGTCCAATTTAGTAGGGAAAAAATGATTTAACCCCCATTTTTTCAAACTAAAACAAAAATACAAAAATTATATATCGACCATACAATACAGAAAACAAAATAACCCTAAATCAAAACAATATATTGAAACATAATAAATGTAAGAAAACAATAATGAAAACTACAAAAAATAATTCATTGATGTATACAACAAATATTTGTAGCCAACAAATCTTTGTATACAACTAATTGGAGTGTATTCAACAACAAAAAATACATGCATATATATATATATATATATATATATATATATTGTAACGAATGAAATTATATGTGTTGGATAGTATGTATAAATCATTATATAATGTTTATAAATTATTTTGGTTGAATTAATCCATGAAATTATGTTTAAAAAGGGAATTTTGAGTTTACAGTAAAAAATATATGAATATGGCTTATATGTATAAAAATTGATGCTTAATTTGTATGTTAATCGGTAAATTGATGATTGATTATGTTTATACATTAAGAAACGAAAAGAATGCAAGTCTAATGGACTGATTTAGTGTAGTAACAAATCCGTTATGTGTAATTTCATTAAATTTGAAGAAACTTTGATAAAATGACAAAAACCTTAATTTTTGGTTCTTAAATTTATGGTTTATGTGGTTTATGATGTTAAAAGTATGCTAGAAATCATGGGTTATGATTCTATGTGATTTGTAGTATCTGGGTATGATTAAATTGTTGTATGAACAAAGAAATTGAAAGTTTATGGGTTTTCTGTGTTCTTCGCGAATTGTTTATGCGCGTTGTTGTGCCGAGGCGCCGCAGCGCCGTGTCCTTGAGCAATTATGGCGCCGCAGCGCTGGAACCATGCCGCAGCGCCTCTCAGCAGTTATGCTTGAGAGCTGCAACGCTAGTTCCGCCCCGCAGCGCCGGATTTTAGGATATTGGGGGACGCCGCAGCGCCACTAGGCAATTTTGCCCAAAAATGAGATTTTTATTGTTCAAGTCCAGAAAATATAATTGTAACATAATCTAATGAACATGAAAATGTATTAATCATATAATGAGATGTTAAAACAAATTAGTAACATGTTAATGATGATTTCAAGTGATTAATTGATAAGTTGAATGCGTACTTAAACTCATTATTCGTGAGGTTTAATAATGTGTTTAAAAGCTAAGGCTTGTGTATGCGGTTAGTATGATCAGATTTAGAATTAAGTTAAAAGAAAATATACTCATGATGCTAATTGTGTTCTAATTAATTAGTATTGTGACTTTAAATGGTATGTAGGGTTAATTGGAGAACGTGAATTGTAATTTTTATAGCTTATGCACGAGTCAAGTTTTCTTACCCTATCTTGATTACAATTACGCAAGTTCCCTAACCAAACTTCATTTGGTGCGGACTCTTATGTTAAAACTGAGATGAACCCCCCTATTATAGAGGATTATATTACGCAATAGCGTTAAGATATTTGAGCACAATACATGGTACGAAGGGCTGATCCCCTAAGTACGAGAAGTAAGGTCTATATAGTCTTATGACTGTTAAAGATTTAAAGTAGAAATACTTGATAACCTAGAACATAGTTCATGGTCTTATGACCCTCAGATGTACTTTTGATCTTGTCTTCTAATCTTGATTCAAAAGCCTAGCTTTTATTATTCAGAACTCATTGATTATTCTCATATTATTACTATTGTTATTGTTATACTTGTGGGCAATTGTTTGCTCACTCTTGCATAATAACATTGCAGTTAAGGTTGAAAGAGTTGACGAGCCGTCCACTAGTAAGGGCAAGGGCAAGATGAACAAGTGTTAAAGACTTGTTTAAGTTATTTGAAGTTGTTTATGTATGAGACTTATTTAATTTTGTTATGTTTCCGCATTGATGTATTTAAGGTTAGATTATCTGGTATTGATTTGTTTAAGATGTTGTAACCCTTTAATGGGAGGATTTCTATTTTCGTTATGAGTTTCATTCATATCCTTACTTATGTGTAGTTAGATGTGCTTTAATTGGACAGTAAACACCAAATCCTGTAGAAATGAAGTACCTGGATTTGGGGTATCACATATATGGGGATATATGTATTCAACAACGAAGAATACATGCATATATATATGGGGATATATGACGAATGTATAAGACTTGCATGACTTCGATTTAGCAAAGATGGAAGGAAGAAACGCTTGTACTGCTACTTGATCTAGTCGTTGTTAAACTCTAAAAATTGCAGAGGTAGTCTAAATCTTTGAGGAAGGAAGAAAGTCGTCCAGCCGATATAGAATATAACACTCAGAGTCCGTAGTTGAGTTCTGCGGACAGATGGTTAAGTGCAAAATAGTGCCGCTTGGATTATATCATTAATAGACTCAGCGTCCATAATTTTATTCTACGGACGGGCTGACTAAAAACGGTGTCGTCTTTAAGGGGGGCTACCTAGCGTCTGTAGTATTAAACTGCGGACGGGTCAACCATTAACAACATCGTCTTAAGGGGAACCATACCTAGCATCCGCAGTATTAAACTGCGGATTGGAGATCCTCCTTATCGTTCGATTCGCGGACGAAAGGTTAAGATTTGTTGTAAGGATAATCTTATCCTTACAACGCTTGTTATCGATCAGTTCCCTAGATATATATATATATACACACAATAATACAAGTTTAAGTAAAATTATATTACCATTTAGGTAATATAGTTTGCGAAGAAAAGAAAATTATTTATCTAACTTAAATTTGTTACTATTATTAAAATATAACTATAATTATAGTTTCGAGTATAAGAAAGATTTAATCATTATTTAGACAATATAATTGTTAGTATCAAAATAAAAATATAATATAGTAATCGACCATATGATTTAATTATTAAATAAAAAAAAATTAATTACTCTACCAAATAAGAATTCGTAAAAATAAGTTTCAAAACATTAATACTAATATTATAATAAAAAAACAAGAACTTTCGTTCAATTCAGCCAAGTTAAAAATAAAAATAAATAATGTAGTTTAGAAGGAAACAATCATAAGATTATCTTACCTAATTTGTTACCATTAGTAAATACGATTATATTAAAACTTATATAATATAGTTTGAGGGGGAAAAAATTACACAAATCGTCTTACCTAACTTTAATTTGTTACTCTTGATTAATTATGAGTATAATTTATATTCAAGTATAAACAAAATCTTATTATAAGTTAAATATTATTATCTTAGAAGAAAATTATTTTCTTATTAGAAACATTTTACCTAATAAATTCAATAACATATTTATTAAAAAAAAATTAATAAAATATTTATAATATCATAATTTTATAATAAGATCCCCCGTGCTTTGCATAGAGTGTAGATGCGAGAAATACTATATATCTATACTTTAATATATAAAAAAAGGCAGTTTAGTTTGTCTTCTTTTTTAGGTCCTTTTTTTTGTTTAAAAAAATTACTTTTCCTACAGTATTACTTCTTCTACTTTAAGTCAAAAATTATTTTTCCTACATTATCGCAATATGGTATTTATATAGTTTAAAATAGAGTTTTATTGTTAAATAAATATTTTATTATACTATATTGCATTGCTTGCAGGCTACTCGCACGAAAGGGATCTCAAAATATTTTGGATTAAAGGTATAAAAAATTCATGTTTAATGCATAGTTAATGTACAACATTTTCTTTATTTCAAAATAAAAAATCTGAACATATATAGCTCAAAATACATTAAAAATTCTAAATCATAAAAAAACATTTACAAAAAAATAACTTAAAGAATAAAAAAAATTAAATATAAAATTTTTATCATTAAAAATAATTAATAAATAAATAAAATTTGGAAAAAAGTCCAAAAGTCTAAAAATAATATTACTTATTCTATTTACAATATTGTATAAAAAACCATCAACAAAAAATAAATATAAAATTTAAGAATAAAAAATAAGACCCCGTGCTTTGCATGGGGTATACTATTACTATATATAAATGATTGTTTGAAGTAAGATTTAGACTATTTGGTTCGTCCTCCTTATTTTTGTCCTCCATTTTTTTGGTTCAACTTTTTTACTTTTACTACATTAAGTCAACTATTATTATTTGTATATTAATTCAACTTTCCTATATTCATCCAACCTAATATAGTTTTACAAGGAAACAATACCAACTTACCAAATATTGTAATGAATCTAATGATTACATAAACATATTCATTTACCTAATATTATAATGATTACATAATATATATATAAAATGGTTGTTTAAGTTAGATTTATTACTACTTAGATTAATATTTATCCAATAATATATTTATAATAAAAATCTAACAATATTATAATTCTAATATATGACCTCGTGCTTTGCATAAGGATAAGGATTATATATATATATATAGGGGGATGATCTAGCACTTGCGCTGGCCTGAGCACGATTTAGAGTCAACCCATTTTTCACCATTCAATCTATGAGTGATGGCTCAAATTTAAAAATTTATGAAACTATCCACAAGAAATTGTTGCGAATAGTTTTAAGTATCCGCAACTAATTATTGCGGAGTTATGTTAAAAAGCCTAGAAGGGATAGAATACTTTCTTCTCTCCTAAAACAAAATTTTATCTTTCTTCAGTTATACTTCAAAATTCAACATCTTTTTCGTTATAAATCCAAAATTCTTGTTCTATAAATCATCGAAAAGGTCTCAAAAAGATCTTCAAAACAAGATATATTGGTGATATGTTTTAATGTAGTTAAAATACCAAAAGATGCAATCAAAGCCTAAAATGGTGTATTTCAAAATACAAAATTTTAACCTCAATTTTGGTCATTTTAACTAAATCAAAATATATCAACAACGTATCTTGTTTTGAAGAATTTAAACAGAGCTTTTCAATGTCATAGATTGATAATTTTGGATTAATAACAAAAAAGTTACTGTAATTTAAAGATTAACGGTAGAAAGAGTAAAAATGGTTTTAAAAGAGAAGGAATGTTTTGATTCTTCCTGGGTTTTTTAACATAAAAACTATGTGTAAGAATTATTTGCGGATACCGCAAGAATTTCTTGTGAATACTTTAAGTAACCTTCTAATCGCTGTTATTCAATTTTTAGATGAATGGTGTGAGATCAGTTGGCCAAAAATAACTGTTTAAGTAAGATTTATTACAACTTGGTTTATATAATATGAAAAAGAATTAATTTCTCTTAAAGATCATCTTACCTAACATGAATTTGTTACTGTTTTATTAAAATATACATATAACTATATATTCGAGCTAATCTTACTTCATATTAATTTTTTACTATTACTAAATAAAAGTATAGATACAACAATATATAACTTTATGCGCACAAAATGTGCACACATTATTACTCATGTATTGAATAATCATAAAAAGTAAATAAATAATAAGATCATAGTACCTAATAATAAATTTTTTATCATTGTTAAATAAGATTTTATTGTAACTTAGATAACATAATAATTTGAGAAGAATATAATTTTTTCACAAAAATCATATTACCTTACTTGAATTTGTTACTATTATTAAAATATAAGTATAATCATATTTTAATAAATTTGTGCTTTTATTATTACGTAGATAATATAATTTTAGAAGTAAACTATATTCTTACGAGTATCATCTTAGCTAATATTAAATTACTAGTATTATTAAAATATAAGTATAAATATAATATATTGACCAACTATATGACTCAATAATTAAAGAAAAAATAAAAAATAATACATTATTCAATAATACTCCCTCCGTTCCAAAATAAAAGTCCTAATTAGTTTCGGCACGCTGATTAATAAAGTTTTCTTTTACCTAAATTACCCTTTTTGATTACTTATTAATTGAAGTTTTTTTTCACTTTTCTATGACCTCAATAATTGCTTTTTTACTTTTCTATGACCCTAATAATTGCTTTTTCACTTTTCTATGACCCTAATAATTGTTTTTTCACTTTTCTATGACCCTAATAATTACTCTTTCACATGTCATTTAATTCTCTAGATATTTTTTTTTGTAACTCTCACATTCCCAATAAGTATATTAAATAGATTATGAGGGTATAAAAAGAAGAATAAAAGAAATATAGTTACTAATATAGAAATAGGATATTTATTTTGGAACATACTAAAAAAGAAATTAAGACATATATTTTGGAACGGAGGGAGTAATATTTTTATAACAAAAATTTAGCAATATCATAATTCTAATATAAGACCCCATGCTTTGCATGGGTTGTACATGCTAGTTATTAACAAAATACAGACTGAAACATATTACCTCAAGGACTGCTTTAGCTTCCTGATCAAATACTTTACAAAGAATCTCATAACTCTTCCCAAGTCCAATCTGCAAGAGGTCAAAATATTGAGAAAGGAGATTAAGGAAAAAATTAAGTAGGACAAATTATATGTAAAGTGAAGCAAATATTCAAATACCAGATGATCGACTCTTGATGGTGATATACTAGATATTATGTACCTGCACAAGTTACATAATTTCAAATATGGTCAGACAGCTAAAGTTGCAGCAGGAAGTTCCAGCCAAGCGTACAAATATTAATGATCAGGCATGGCTAGGCAAAGCCGTACGGAGATAAGAAGTACAGCAACAGATGACGTAGACAAACACAGTTCACGAGTACCGGTCACAGCAACCAGAACATCCGTGAACTTCTTCCCTGATTATTCTTATTTAAAGTACGATTTTCTATATTTTATCCGCCCTCTAGCTCTAAGAAGTTGTCAAAACAAGACCTACAAACCCTGCCCGAAGCTGTCTTTCCTCATATATATCAGTTGATTATAATATTAGATACAAGTGAAAAAAAAGTAAGAAAGGGGTTCAAAGGAGTAGTAGTCCCTCTTCCCTATCCAGAAGAATCATACTTCAGAATCTGGCATAACAAGCCTGAGGACCTCAGGTAGTTTTTTTGGGAATATTAACGACTTGAAGATGCATAAGTGATCCAAAAAAACGTTTATTCATTATATACAATAAGACAATACTATGATATATAGTGGATGCCTAATGATGGCAAAAAGAACAAGAAAGCTAACTGACCAAGACATTCTTGGTAGGAAAAGACTTGGACACCAATTCTAAGCTTCTAAGTGACTGTGATTAGCAAAACCAAGATGCACCGAGTAAAAAGAGTTTCCTAGCCTGGTATATGCCTTAAATCATCTTCAAGTGTTCATTGAACTTGTCTTGAGAGTGAAAATCAACTGCAAGATCAGAAAAAAATGGTCTTGAATATTTTTTTTTAACTCGAGGCTAGTGTAGTTTAATTTATTAAAATTTGAAACTCTGTGTTTTAAAACCTTAATTATCATTTTATTTTTTAAAACTCTAAGCTCTAAAATATAGATATTTCCCTTACTTTCAATCTAATTTAAGTAGTAGAAAACAAATGAATGTCTAACTCTTTAGTAAAAATAAAATTGCTGAACTGTGCCTAATATAACACATACTAATAGTTGGATATAATAAAACCTGAAATCTACTCAAGTGCTTTTCCCATTTCTGCCCTGAGCTCACCAATTTTATCATTTTTTTCTTAAGAAAATCATTAATGGACCTCATTTGGTTTCTATTGCAGCCATAATTAAAACACAATCATGTGAATTTCATAATTTTTTTCTCAGACACGCCTCAATGGGAAATTATTACATATCAGAAACTCCTTAAGAGGGGGAACCATATGTATAGCAACGAGAAAACAACTATGCCTGATGTAAGAGAATCTTACATAGTTTAAATAGCTACTTTCAACTAACCCCTTATATTAACCAATGAATAAAAACAAGCCACAAATCTGGAAACCCTTCCCCACAAGGGGACATAAGAATACAGTTACCTCAAAAGAACTTTGAATACCCATGATCAAGCCCAATGTTCTAAAAGGCGCTAGGCGGGAGGCGGGCGGCCGGGAGGGGCCTAGGCGGGGCTTAGGCGGGACCTAGGCGGAATTTTTTATTTTAAGCCAATTTTAATATTTTATTTTACATTTATCCAAACAAAACAATAATATAAAGCAAAACAATCTATAATAAAGATAATAAAGGCATTTGCTTAAAGTTCAAACACATATCTATATTGTCAATGTCAAAATTCAAACACAAACATGCAATTGTTCAAAGTTCAAACATATCTTTAACATATTAGTTTTATTCATAAACAAGATTGCTATTAAATAATAAAATTTAAAATTTCAAGAATTCAATTCAATATTAAAACTTAAGAAACTAAACATAAATTTAACAATTATATTGAATTAAACTAAATATTATAAATGTATCATCATTTATATAATTTAAAGTTGGTACAAGTTCAAAAAATTACAACTATAATAAAATTATCTATTTTGACTTGATCTTGTTCACTTCTTGTTGTGATTTGATATGCTACAACTTGCATTATGAATATGGTAAATCATTAGAAAAATAAATATATCAAGATCTGGTTTGGGTAGTTATTAAAATAAAATAAAACCTCTCCGCCTAGGTCCTGCCTAATTTCCTGTAAGGATTTTTTTGCCGCTTTAGGCCTAGGCGAGGCGCCAGGGGGCCTAGCGCCTAGGCGTGGCCTAGGCGGGGATTTTTAGAACACTAATCAAGCCTTCAACACATCAATTCAATCTGTCCCATTTCATCCAAATGCAACACCAAGGGCATAGAACTAATATCAACTCCTATCCATGTTTTCCCAAGACAACCCTCTAGCAACATAAGAAGACCAACAATGGTCAAGGCATGATTCACGCCACCACTTAAGCCAAGCCCATGTCTCATAAATAAAAGTAGCAACTGGAAAAGAAATGTTAAGATGGTCAATTAGAATCTCCACGTACTTCTTTTCTTTTTAGGAAGTATTTCCACTTACTTCCATGCAACAAAAGTTAATATAACTTTTTCAATAATATAAGTAGATGCCACAAAAGTTTATATAACTTTACACCAGTTCATAAAATTATCAAGACTCATGATGCTCTCCATAGATTTACTAACTTAAGGAAAATTGTACTTGTAATACCCATCCAATAGAATTATTTACACAAGAACTGGCTCCATAAGGACAAAAGGTTGACCTCAGATACTGTTGAAAGAGTCCACTAGTCAGCTTCCCACAACAAATGAGACTTAACTCTATAGAGAAAATAAAATAAGCTATCAACCACCTCAAACTAAATTTCCCAAAAGCCGGACACCAAAGAAAACCATGCTTTAAGACACTGAAGAAAGTTAATTATAGCATCCTTCTTCTTTGTTCTGCAGGAAATATTTAAAAGGCAAGCAAGTCTCCTTTCCACACAACGAATCATGTCAAAACCTGAGATGTCGCTTCAATCCCAAACAGAACCAAAGAAGTTTCTAAATATCCCCCAAAACACTTATTGTATCCTTTCAAAACCCCAAACTGTAAGTTATACTCATCTAGTCGTCTCTGGTACATTTCACTCCAAAATAACATGGTAAACACTTCATCACTAAAACAAAGCATTCCCATGAACAAACTGAAATGCTTAGTTGAACATAACTAAGGCTATTCTGCAATAATTAAGCTTGAGTGCCTGACAGAACAACAAACACAAAGAAGTATGTTATTCCAATATTAGTTCCCACATATAGAAAGGTGTTCCCTACTTTATTTCTTTGGGTACTTGCCATATCCTGACACCTTCTGTAAACTTTAGTCTCATGCCACATCTATATCTAAAATTTATCAGTAACTCCACCAAGGCTAAATGTAATTTCTTGGATTCAGCCATGACAATATTATGGTATAAGAATGATAACTGCAGCAGCTAAGTGCAGCATTGGTACTTAATGCAACAGTTAAGGTATGATCAATGATATTCCTTCATACATAACGAGCATGCTAGATAACGAATAAGTACTAGTTAATCAAAGGAGCTAACTCGTACCCAAAATAAGGTTCACGTATATTTGCTAAACGCTAGACCATTATTGGTTTAAATCACACATGTATAAACAAATTTGTACTAAATGGAAGCTGTAATGCTGCAAGGTAGTCCTAAATTACCTTAGTTTACTGGTATAGAAGTTCATTGCTAACAAATTTTCCTTTTGAACAGTTAACACCACAGCACTCATACGATTCTACAACATGATTAAAACACTATATTAGTCATATACCACATGAACATCTAGTATTTTGTAGTAAAAGTTGGAAGAAATACTCAAGAACCATTTCTATAGTTTTAAAAAACAGTGTTACAAATTACCATGAATGCTTCATGTGAACATGAACCCTTTTGAGGAAATTCATCGTACAAACACTTTAGGGAATTATCCATTATCATATATTTCCAACGAACAGGTAAAGGGAGGAAGGGGGAAAAGTACATCACCTCGCGAGCTATAAGCTCAATTAGTTGCATCAAGAATTTTCCTAGCCCCATTCCTTGAACACGAGGCTCAAGCTGCAATTCATATACATAAAGAACAGGTATTTCCTCTTCTATAGTGAAGCGGTATTGTACAAATCCAACAACAGGGTCCTTATCACTTGCATGATCAGTATAAGGACTTCTCGTTTCAACCAAATTAGATATCTGATTAGCGTCTGCATTAGGAGACTCATATGCAAATAAATAGCGTGCTGCTGGAGAAACCATTTCTCTGCGCTTCGACTTTTCCTCTGCTTGCCACTCAGAACCATATAGACCTTCCATATTGATCTACAGCTTGGGAAAGAAAAATTATCATTTCCAATTTTTGGCAAATATTAAAGAAGACCTAACGGGACTCTTACATTCATTCTACTACCTTAAGGAGGTTTTGGATGTAATGCCTCACATGTGATGAGATCTTATCCCCACGTCCTGACTTCAAGTATAAAGAGAGGCCTAGTAACATAATCAACAAGAGAAATACAAATTTTAAATAAATAAATAAACAACTAAAATCTGTTGAAAACATCAATCCATTCCAATATATGCATCAAGGTGAACGTGGCACACGGTTTAAGCCTTATATAAATTCAACCATCTTGTTGCCGTTTGTGCTGCTCCTATAAAACATTGAGCATTTAGGTGTAATATTTGGAGTCAAGAATTTGTTTTTTTTTTCCAAATTTTAAAGGGGTCATTAAGCTCATCTCTATAACATTTATATTGGTTTAGTATACATAATGAACATTTTAATTCATAGCAAAATAGAAAGAGGTAAATATGGATGGAGAGAATATTATAGTTTGTCTATATACACCAAAATACAACGAGCACAAATAAAGTGCAATAGACATAGTAAATATCACAAAGGAAACTAATTTAAAAAATTGAGAACTAGATCCAAAAAAAGATGGGGAGAACTTGCAAATGTTGAACATCATAAGATTCAATAGAAAAATGTTTCGAAAAAGTTGCAAACAATAAAAGGCCTATGTTTAGAACATCCCAGAAAGCAGTGGCGAAGCCAGAAATCTTTGGTAGTAGAGGCGAAACTATTACTAAGGTATAAATAATTTAGCGGGGTTCGAGGGCAGCGCCCCCGAGCCATTTTTTTTAATACTTGATACTTTTAAGTCACACACACACATATATATATACTATATTACAATGAAAATATAATAAGTAATAATATATGGTATATATGTACTATATTGACTCATAATAGACTTTTTTAATCACAACTGTTCATAATTAAGTAATTCATTATTTATTTTTAAAAATAATATAAATTAGATTATTATTTAGTTTAAAATATTATACAGAGATATACATATATTGAAAGGATATGAGTCATATGTGGTTAAAATTTGATTGACAAAGTTATAAATTTTTAATTTGACCCCGTATAATAGAAAATTTATAAAATTTTAGTGGGGTCAATTTATATATAATATTTTAAAATTTACCTTACATTATAAAGCAAAAAAAAATTTCAGTGGGGTCGATTGACCCCATAAGTTACTATGTGGCTTCGCCACTGCCAGAAAGGACAGAATAATCTTTTATTTTGAACACAAGGAGTAATTGTGGGGATCTTAAAGCTGAATTTCATACCATTACTTTGGAGGAATGTCAATCCAAGTACAATGAAATGAATGACAATATTAACAATCTCTCAAGTACAACATTAAGTACACCTCACATTTTACAGTGAGAATCACAAGTCTCACAATAAGAAAGAAATAAAATCCCACAATAAGAGGAATGAAAGTCCCATAATAATGGGAAAGCACATAACAACAATAGAACATGAATCCGAAGGGTTTAACAAGAATTATACCATTAGTTTAACGTGTGTTATAAGAACTCTTTGGTTTTACAATAAGTAACAATGTCAACAAGAGATAACAATGGTAAAAATGTGGGATGTGAGTTAGATTCTCCAATTAATAGTATTGGACATGGATACAAATCCAAAAGCTGTAGTTGGCCACTTTTAAAAGAAGATCTAACACTTCAAAAATAATCACCTTAAAACTAGTAACGTAACAATCCGTAAGAAGATTAATTTAGATAAGAAGAATAACAATGATTATGTCACCCTTTTTGTAAATCATTTTCACGAAGCAATTCCAAATTCAGATTTTTTAGTTGATTCCTTGTATCCTAATATTTATGATCCTAGTGATTAAAACTTGAAGGCAAGTACCCACACCCTATGTTTTATGGACTCTTCTAAATGGATAAATTACACATGTTGGACACTTGCCCCCAGGAAGTGTAAGGGTATGGCATCCATAGAGAAGAATAAAAATAAACAGAAATAAACGAGGGAAAGAAGAAACAGGTTCGCTATGAAAGATGAAGAAAATAAATGTTTGGTCTCTTTCGGATGTCTTCATCTTCATGTAGATGCTTATTATAATGGAGTTTTGCTTAAGGAAGACAATGTAGTTGCATGAGTTGTCAAACTTCTTATTTAAAATCGTGTCTACGCACTCATATCCAAATTTTAGACATTGTTTTCAGCCATTTCTGCAGGTTCGGAGAAACTGGTTTTATCTAATCTGACACCTTGACACATACTCGTACTAGACACCCAACTGAGTCCACGTAACATAGCCCACAACTGAAACCCACACCCAAGTCCATATACCATAGCTTTTATGTTCTAGAATAAAAAGAGTGAGAACTCAGCTCATTTCGTAATAAGCATAAGCATCAGACCACTATCTAAAAGATTCAACAAGTCAATATGTGATCGTCTGGTCTCACAGGATCACAATCGAAGTGCTTATCGAGGAAATTGAGCTTATTCTCAATTCTTCCAAATATTCAAAGTGATGGAAAATTACAATAATAACTTACTGCTTTGGTTTATGTACAAACTTTTCAACAATCAAACGTAGCAGAAAGGCATACTGTTTGTAACATTATTTTCTTATGTGTCCCAAAATGAAAGTTCCAGTATTCTAAAGGTTAAATGTATCACAATGATCAAATATTTTTCCGTAATGAAAAATTAACTTAAAACCTATTCGGATATTAATGTTAAATACGAAGATTTGCTTTTGGAAATTAATAGTTTTACCTTAAATTGTCTATTTTTAGAAAGGGTCATTCAATTTGGGACAGATGGAGTATATAATCTGATATCATTAACGATTTAACGTGCCCATTTCAATAGAAACAGCTGATAATATACTCCCTCCCTCCGTTCCAAAAAAAAAAATTAGAGATACATTTTAATTTATGAAGTCAATTGGAAAATCCTAACATACAAAATTGATATCAATTAATTTCAGTTTTTAAAACCAACAAATATATCAACTAGTAATAAATTTTAGTTGACTTACAATAGTTATAATTTTTTTTATTAGAACCAAACAAATTCACATCGATTTTAAATGTTTTAATTTCATATATTTACTAAAAATTTCATTTCGGAGCCGAGTAGGTAACAAGTTAATACCGATTGCAATTAGACACCATAAGAAAGGATATGCACAACCAGATAATTATCTGTTTACTATTTTAATGCAATGATGAATAATTTTCAGAAGTATGTATATGTGTGTCAGTGTGTGTATACAAATAGAGAGAGAAAGTACGATATATACCATTTTTTTGGTAATGGTGAAAATGTGGAAAGGAGGCCAGATAATCTTTGTCGCAAGCAGAAGCAGACTTGATAATTTCATCAACTGCTTTCTTCTTCTCCAGTATCTGCATTTATCAAGAAACAAGAAACTAGATCCTCATTTCATTTCAACTAAAAGTTCGCCAATATTACAAATTGAAAAGGTTTACTTCTTTTCTTTTCATGTTCTCCTTTTTAGTCGTAAGAGGAATCACTTGGACGAGGTCAGGGGATTGCAGCTGGTGGGATTATGGTGGTGGCACGAGCAGTGTGGTTTTCCCGGCTAGGGAAAAAGGAGGGAGAGTGTGAACAAATAGGAGTATTTGGGTCCGAAGTCTCAAGGCCTAAACCGGCTCGCCCGAAAAAGGTCCCAAAAAGCTCGGTTTAATTTGTACCGAAAACAGAAAAAACTCGGTTTGACAAAAAGCATGATTTGAAAAGGGCTCGATCTGGTTTGGGCCTGGCCTGGACCGGGCTTTAAGGCATAAATGGGGCCTAACTAGTCTAGACCAGCCTAAAGCATAAATTGGCCTGTTTAGGCAAACAGTTGGGCTCGACTTGATCTATGCTTGAATATCAAGAAAAGCTTGAATATTAAAGCTTTCGGGCCTAATTTTCAGCCCAGCGATTAGCTTCCCACCAAAGCTTGACCATTTTGCCTCTCCTAACGGCTATAAAAATGACTAGTTTTTAGGATATTTTGGTCAAACATATTTCAACAAACTATATTTCTATATATATATATATATATAGATACTTACCCTTTCATCTTTTTTTTCACATTTCATTTTTATGCTTTCTTACACTCTCTCTCTAACCAAATTCCAAAACCAAAAATACAATTATATTTTTAATTTTAGTCAATTTGCAACCTTGTAATATTTCTAGCAAACTTGAAATTGCAACCTTACATATTTTCATTTCTTACAATTTCTATTTATTTTAAATTATGTCACCCTCAAGTTCTAATTCTAACGCCACTTTATTCCTTCATCAACTGGCAAAACATTCACAATTTCAACCCCCTTCGTCTTCCTCCAAACTATCAATCGTAGAGCCAAAATTTGAAAAGAATTTGTTGAAATTTTGGTGGATGGTGTTAGAAAGGCCAAGTATATTTATTGTTACTAGTAATTAGTGCTGAGCAAAAAATGGATAAAATCTAATAACCGAACCGAATCGATTTTTTTAATCGAATTAGTTCGGTTATTTGGGCATGTTAGGAATCTAATAATAGGTTAGAAGATTGCTTAATTAAGGGAGAGTTTGATTAGATCCCTAATTAGATTCCAAATGTATATGATTTGATGATGAAGCATGTATATGATTTAATGATAAAGCTCATAAAGTATATTTGTATGGACAAGTTTTGTACATTCCTTAACTAAGATATCTATGTACAAGAACTTAGAATAGTATGATCAAACTTGCTAAGTTGATTTTTATCCTGTTTATATATGTAATAGATAAGACCATTGTAAAAGGTTACTCTGCATAATAACAGCCTTGTCAACAGAAAAATCTACATGTGTTTAAAATGAAAATTTGATTAATGTATATATGTACAAGTAAGTTTTGTAAAGTCCTTCAAAAGAATTGATGTACAAGGAATTAGATTAAAAAGATCAAATAATGTTAATTTGATCTTATGAGAATTGATCTGATGTATAAATGATAGGTATCATGATCGTAAAATTACCCTGTCAGCTCACAGCGTGAAGATACTTCACAGAGTCAACATTATTGGTGCTGCATCAGAAGATCGCAAAGTTCACTCCATCTCATAGACAGAGTATCAGCTCGTAAAGTGAATGAATGATCTCAAAGTTGCAAGGCTATCACAGGAGCTGCAAAAAGGAGTCGAAGAAGTTATTAAACATCATCTGGAAAAATCGATCAACTTGTTAACTAAACCAATGGATCACAAAGTATAGATTGCTCAGGAAAAGGTGATTGTAGAATAACTCAAGCAAACACTGAATAGAAGCAGTATCGTAAGATTTCTCTAAGATCGTTCAGTGAAATCAAGATCGTAAAGTCAGCCTCAGAATGGTAAAGCAAAAGGTGAAGTGTTGACTACACGAAGTAGAGGAGATCACCAAGCTCAGTTTGTGCCATAGATATAAAGTGAAGATTATTCTAGAAGAAGCATATGGCAAGATAATATACTTTAATAGTATATGAGTATATCTCTCACAAGAAGAGATCTCCAAAAGAAATCAAAAGGTCACAATTGCAAAGATATTCTACCTAATCATGAAACACAGAACAAATCGCAGAGCAATCAAAAGCAGCCACTACTTGAGAAAAAAGTTGAACAACTCACTCAAAAAGATGTTATCGACTTTAAAAGATAACTAGAGTATCAAGAAAACGAAGAAGAGTCTATAAGCAAATTCAAGCATCATAAAGCAATCAGAAAGCAGAACAAAAGATAAAGTCGTAGTAAAAATGATGATACAGAACGCAAGTCTACAACTTCCATCAATCAGCAGTTAAAAGAATACAAGAACAGATAGTTCAAGAAATATCATAAGGCTCAATACTACGATTCTTGCAACAGCAACAGATCTTAGAGTTTATGGCAAGTCTGACAATGAGACTGACAAATGGACCGTTGCAAAAAGATGATCTCAAGGTTTCAGAACATATATTCTTGGAAGAAAACAAAGGTATGTCTACTGGATAGTTGGCTGAAAGAAAGTTGTCTGAAAAAATTAAGAATAAGATTCATACCCTTGAAGATTCTAGCTTCCTCAGGTACGAGTTCAACTCCAAATCCTTTTGCGTTCTACTTGAATCCACCAGATTGATTTCTTCCTTTGATCAACGTTAGCCACCCAAGTAATTGATCTCTAGACGTGATCCACCAAGAAAGAACAAGAATTCAAGAAGAAGGGAGTTTGGCAAAACCCTAATTTCTATCTCTATAGAAAAAGTGTACTCTCCCAACTCTTGGAATAAAGAGTGTAACCTTTGTTTCATAATAAGACTTTCTTATTTATAGATATAGGCAACCCTCCTAAACTATTTGGGATTAGAGTTTCATATTAATTAATTAAATCTTTTTAATTAGTTAGGCTTACCAATCCTATTGGGAATAATTAAACTCATTTAATTAATTAGCCTCTTAATCTTATTAGGAATATATATATATATATATATATATATACACACACGAGAGAGTATCGTATTAATTAATTCCCAAACTCTTTTAGAAATTAAATAATAATAATAATAATAATAATAATAATAATAATAAGACTTCTCTTATTAATTTTTATTTAATATTTTTAAAATATTAAATAATAAATATTAAGCTATTTAATTTATTCTATCACCATAGATTAAATTAAATATACTTAACTTATTATTACGATTATGCCATTTGCTTCTTTAATAAATATTCTTCCTTTTATGGTGTGACCCTTTAGGTTCTCCATATTAAACCGGTTGTGAATAAATCAATTAGAACAATTCTAATTTTATTTAAATAAATAAATTAAACTAATAATTCATTTAAATAAATAACATTTATTCTACAATAGGGGTAAACCCCCTTAGCGATCAACGACTTTCCAGATACTATAGATTTTAACGTTAATCATAAAAGAACCTTTGAATACTTACTGTACAATTCAATTCTTCTACCATACAATGTCCCAATTAAATATAAAACATGGAATTACTGTCAAGTCTTATTTATTTAATTATATGTATTTCGATCCTTAAATGCACAACTCCAAAGAATGCAAATTAGAAACTTCTTTCTAATTTCATTCCACCTTGGCCAAGGATTCCTAGGTTGTCATTTATCGAATCGCATATGACATATCTCTTCTTTTACTAGAAGTGGTAGATTCTTTATTGATCATTTATTATCTCTATATATAACTTATTACACCCAAGCATACCCTTTGATATACCCTAAGGGTCTTAAGGGACATGTCAAAGTATAACTTAACATACACAAGATACTATGATGATCTCAAGTCTATGGATCACTTGTACTACTATCACTACAGGAATTCTTATTGACAGGCAAGTAAAACTTCATTAGGTATTCCTTAGCGAGCCACGTTCAGTGAACTTATTCTCCAATAAGCACCTACATACTTGCTTTAATGTCTCCACACAACTGATTATAAGATCAAATTTTCTCATCTAATGAGCAAGCAACGTATGTACTAATCTATCCGAATTCACTAATCCCCTTTTTAGTATTCCAACGATTGGGAACAATTTTAGTTTTAAGCTATCTAAGAATTTAGATCTCATTGGTATGATCATCATCATGATTCTAAAAGCTTTGCTTAAAACTATGGGTTTATCACATATTATAATGACAACATCATGTAGATAATTAAATGCCTTTAATTAAATAATATTTTTATTAATAAATGAATAAGATTGTTACAAAGTATATGTTTTATCATCAAACATGATTGGCTTGTATGCATACTACCTTCAATCTCCCACTTGCACTAAAGTCAATCGCCATAGTATCTCATACCCTTCTTCTCTAAGTGACGATCATCCTGCTATTGGATTGCTTCAGTAAATGGATATGCAATGTCGTTTTTGAGAGTTCATTATCTCTATAGTGACTTCTTCTCTTTCAATGATTTTATTTAATCAAATGAAAGTGCCGCAACACATGTTTGGATCCAAGATGAAACTTAGGAACTATTCCTAGTTCTGTAATGAAATTTTCATCCGAAACATCAACTTGCATCTTCATTTACAGTTATATACTTTGTCTTTATCACTAAACTAGCAACTCTTTGTTGTTTGGAACGTTTCCAATTCATTGCACCACCATTCAAGGTAACGCTTTACCCTAAAGTGGATTTGTTATCGTCTTGGTCAGTCCTAAAAACTGAGTCTTTTAGTCCTCTAGTTTTATTCAGACCCAGCATGAATTATGATCACATCTTTAGTGCTGGTTAAGTAATTTAAAATGTTTTCCACTGTCTTACAGTGAACTTACCCAGAATATGATTGATCAACATCAAGTCTCGTACATTTCATTACATACATGATATTGAATCATGCGATCTCTCTTTTATTGAGGACAATTTAGAGAGATACACCTCTTGACCCATCATCATAAGACCTTTCTCAGAGTTTGCCATACTAAACGCCTTTAGCATCAAATGAATATACGTCATTTGGGTCAAACCGAGCATCCTTTTAAATCTATCAATATAGATCCCCAAAATTTAGGATGCTCCACCCAAATTATTCATGGAGGAGTGTTTAGACAATTTTATCTTTACTGATTATAACATTGGTTTGTCATTCCTTATCAGTAGTGTATCATCATATAATACAAAGAATGTCACAACGCTCCCACTGATCCTTTTGTACACACCAGGTTCATTCTTATTTTTTATAAAATCAAACCCTTTTGATTTTTCACATCAAAACTAATGTTCCATCTTTGAGAAGCTTGCTTCAATCCATAAATGGATTGTTTTAGCTCATATACATGATTTGCTTCAACTATTGAAACAAATCAATCTGGCTGTATCATACATACATTCTCCTATAATAATTTATATTTGAGGAAGAGCGTCTTCACATCTATTTGCCAAATTTAGTAATAATAAGCTGCAATCGCAAGTAAAATCCAAATGGACTTGAGCATTACTACCAGTAATAAGGTTTTATCACAGTCAACTCCTTGACTTTATTTGAAAACCTTTTTCAAACCAGTCTGGCCTTATAGGTCTCCACCTTGCCATTTATTTACTCCAAAGAACTATTTCGAATTTTATGGTCATCTACCATTTCTTTGAGTGTCTACAACTCTTAGTCCTATCGTGTATTACTGGATCATCATCCTCTATGATGCGTACCTCATCATCATCATCTATGATGAATCCATACTTACCAGGTATCTTCAATACTATTCCAGATTCACGATTCGGTTGTGGTATAATAGGTCTATCTACTGGTTTCTCTTTTGACTTATAGTGTTTTATGATTTTTGAACTCCTTAAGATTTATTATCCTCCCACTATCCCTTTATTGATAAACACATTTATCTTAGAAGGCAGTGTGTTTCGCAACAAACACCTTTTGCTAAGTAGGATTATAGAACATATACCCTAAACTTACTTTAGGATGTCCCACAAATATGTACTTGTCAATTCTTGTCCCAAGCTTATCCTTTTGAAACTTTTTCACATAAGTTGGACAACCCTTTATCTTAACATACTTAAGATTAGGAATCCTCCGTGTCCATAACTTTTATGAAGTCTTGGGGACAGATTTTGAGGTCACCTTATTCTGTAGATATACATTCGTTTCCATGACATTACCCCAGAAGGATACTAGAATATCGGTAAAAATCATTATGGACTGCACTATGTCCAACAAGGTATAAATTTTCCTTTTAGATACATCAATCAATTATTGTGTATCAGGAGGCATCCATTATGAGAAAATCATTTGAGATGATCTTAAAACTTATTGCACAAGTATTTATTCCTCTATCCAATCGAAGAATCAAAATACTTTGCCAATAAGTTTTACTTTTGAATTCTTTGAACATTTTAAATGATTCAGACTAAATACAAATATTCAACTCTTTGAATGATCATCTCCTTTTCTTTTACTAGTTTGTTCAATTTAAATTTATTTTCATGTAGGTCAAGTATGTAAAGTCCATTCAGTAAATTGTTAATTATTTAAA
The DNA here is from genome assembly GCA_020205555.1 of Panax stipuleanatus. Classification (NCBI taxonomy): domain Eukaryota; kingdom Viridiplantae; phylum Streptophyta; class Magnoliopsida; order Apiales; family Araliaceae; genus Panax; species Panax stipuleanatus. Next base: position 10,979,350 of record CM035123.1, on the reverse strand, counting down.
CTAATGGACTTACCCGTAAGCGGCGCTAAACAATAAGTTCCTGCTGTTAATGGACCAACCTTTTCTCCATTCTCATACGCAGGAAGACTTCCCCTTGTTTATCTTTCTATTTCTGCTTTGTCCCTTCATAAATTAATATTTATGAGAACCACAGCCGGTATCCAATACCCAAGTAGAACATTGATTTACAGAAAGATTTATTTTTAATCATGAACAAACATGTATCTATAACCGAAGCTTTACTAAGCTTCTTCTGGTTAGCCTCTTCAAGATGTTTCTTTCATTTTCTTTTCCAGTGTCCATGCTTATTGCAGTGGAAGCAAACTCCTTTGCTATCCGTATCAGTTTTGTTCTTATTATCCTTTGTTTTTGCCTTTCCTTATACCTCCTTTGAATTGATCTTCTTTTTGGAAGATCTTTTGGCCCCTACCTGTAAGACTTGGTTTTTCTTGGTTGAAAAGTGGCTCTCAACATTTTTCAACATGTTTATGTGAAAATTCACAATAATTGTGAGAAGAAGTCCGAGAGTGACAAGATCAAATCTTAGCTCAACTCTCCATCCATGACAAAACCATGTTGTCCTAATTGTTCAATCAAATTGATCATATTTAGGACATGTGTCTCTATTGTAGTTCCATCGTTTATTCTAGATTGGAAGAGCTCCTTAGATATCTGATATTATCAGTCCTACTTTATTTACCATTCAACTACTTGAAATGCAAGAATATAGTAGGAGCATCCATAGTTTCATGTTTACGCTGAAATTGTTACTCATTGATACGAGCATGATGCATTGAGCCAACTATGCATCATCTAGCTACTTTCTAAAAGTTGCAATCTCTTCCTCAGAGGCATTGTCGGCAACCATTGCAAGGATATGCGTATTAAAGACATAAGATAGCTTTTCAACCTTGAGAACTATTCTCAAATTCTTTAACCAATCCGTTTAATTCGGTCCGGCTAAATAACATCTAATATGTTCCGCAGTGATAGTGATTCAGACATTGTAAAATTCTATAAATGAATTTGTAATTAACAACATTTTAGCATATATTCTTTTATTAATTACCAAAATAAATTAGGTCTTATTTTAAATTGGTTTCTCCCACTATTTTTTTCAAACTATATTACCCTCATAATATATAGTTTGACAATATCTAATTAAAGATTTGCTAGTGAGAACAAGGATCTCATTTCAAATGTATATAGCCTTGTGGTGACGCAACAAACTATATATAAATAAATAAGTAGACAACTCTTGTCAATTACATCATCATGTAACTCCTTTTGCCTCTTAAATTATTTTGATCAAGTGGTAGCACATTCAAATCAAAATTATCTAAGTTAAGTCCAACCTAGCACTTTCATATATTCAAATAGAAAAATACCATTCTTTTGGTGATACAACAAAACAGTATCGTTCAATTTCTTTATAAGCATCATCAAATGTGATAAAATAACATCTTAAATATTAAATACTTGCCTTGTGGTGACACAACAAACTCATATTAAATATTTAATACTCTATTAATTTTATCATGCTAGAAGGCGACATTCGATATTTCAAATATCTTTGAACGCTTAGGACTTAATATAAATTCTTTGAGGGGTTTGTTATTATTTGTCTGATCTTGTTTAGCGTGCACACACACACACAAATATATATATATATATATATATATATATATAAAATACGCATCATATTAATTAACATGCGAAGCGTGTTGTATAATATATAAAATATATATAGTAAGCATGCACATATAAAATACTATATTCTACCTGGATTGATTATGGATTTTTATTCTAGTTTGGTTTACTCGAGCCACCAAGTGAACCAAAAGGTCAAACCTAGGGGTGCAAGAATTAAATTTAAATATAACTATTACATTTAAATCCCGGGCTCCATTACAAACGGGTCTTCATGCGCTCCTTGCTCTTTGGTCTCCAATTCTTCAAGATAATTCAAACTAATCCTATTATATAAACTATTTACATTAAATAGAAACGTTGATCAGCAGTCAAAGGAAAGTACATAAGAGGGAGATAAAAATTACATCAAGAAAAATTAGAGAAGACGAGGTACGCAGACTCCATTTATAGAACTCATACATTCAAGCATCTAACTAAAATAAAATCCAATCACATTGGTCAATAGTCCATAATCAATGTCATTTATTATCATACACATCAACATATGCATCAATAAATAAAACATTCATCTCATAAATAATAAACATTCAATATATATATTGATATCAATTTAATGAGCAATTTTAGTTAGCATAAAATTCAATTCTGAATTAAAATAAGCTCTTTTATTTTAATCCAAATTTAAATCAAAATAAATATTTTATTTTAATTTATCTATTTTTGAATAAAAATAAACTCCTTTATTTTTAATCAAATTATTTAATCAAAATAAACTCCTTTATTTTAATTAATATGGAATCCATTTCCAAGTCAAAATAAACTACTTAATTTTAACTTTGAAAACTGTTATGAAAAAAAAACAAAATAAATGGAATCTAATTCCTTATCAAAATAAACTTTTTTATTTTGATTAATATGAAATTCTATTTAAAATCCTTTATTTAAGAAAATATGGAATCCCTTTTCCTAATCACAAATAAACTCTTTTATTTTTAGAAAACAAGAAATTTAATTTAATTTCCAATTAGTTATCATGGAATCGAATTTCAACTCTAATTAGTTAGCATGAAATTAAATTTTAATTAAAATAAACATCTTTATTTTAATCCAATTTTAAATAAAAATAAACTAATTTATTTAAATTTAGAATTACTAAAAAACATGGAATTAAAATTTTAATTTAAAATAAATCTTTTATTTTAATTAGAAATTAAATAAATAAATAAAATAAAAATTTATTTATTTTCTGGGTACCGACGCTGCAGCGCCGAGAATCAATTGATTTCGGGCCCTACGACGCCAGGTCACCTAATCCAGAGATCTGACTCGGCGCTGCGACGTCGGGTAATCAGACAGGACCCGGATCCGGCGCTGTAGCGCCCTGATTACTAAGTAATCCGGCGTTGCGGCGCCAGGCTCTAGATTCATTTTTTTTAGATCGCGAATTATGCAGTTTTTCTCCAAAAAATATGGTTCTATGCCAATAATTAATGCCCAAAAAAATTATTCTAAACACATATCAACATACATATCAAATCTGAACAATTAATAACTTGCACAAATGTTTGGTTCTGATACCACTGTTAGGCTTGTAAGATTCGTGAACACAATCAAATTGCATTAAAATAGCGGAAGCATGGTAAATCAGAATTTTAAAATTTTACAAACCATATACCTTGATCATCCTTTATGCACAGTTATTAATTAAATAAAAAGATTAAGAATAAGATTTATACTCTTGAAGATTCTAGCTTCCTCAAGTACGAGTTCAACTCTAAATTCTTTTGCGTTCTACTTGAATCCACCTGGTTGATTCCTTCCTTTGATCAACGTTAGCCACCCAAGTGTTTGGCCTATAGAGGTGATCCACCAAGAAAGAACAAGAATTCAAGAAGAAGGGTGTTTGACAAAATCCTAATTTCTATCTCTATAGAAAAGGTGTACTCTCCCAACTCTTCGAATAAAGTGTGTAACATTTGTTCCATAATAAGACTTTCTTATTTATAGATGTAGGTAACCCTCCTAAACTATTTGGGATTAGGGTTTCATATTAATTAATTAAATCCTTTTAATTAAATAGGCTTCCCAATCCTATTGAGAATAATTAAACTCTTTTAATTAATTAGCCTTCTAATCTTATTAGGAATATATATATACACACACACACACACACACGAGAGAGAGTATCGTATTAATTAATTTCCAAACTCCTTTAGAAATTAAATATTAATAATAATAGTAATAATAATAATAATAAGACTTCTCTTATTAATTTATATTTAATATTTCTAAAATATTAAATAATACATATTAAGCTATTTAATTTATTCTATCACTATAGATTAAATTAAATACACTTAACTTATTATTAAGATTATGCCATTTGCTTCTTTAATAAATATTCTTCCTTTTATGGTGTGACCCTTTAGGTTCTCCAAATTAAATCGGTTGTGAATAAATCAATTAAAATAATTATAATCTTATTTAAATAAATAAATTAAACTAACAATTCATTTAAATAAATAACATTTATTCTATAATAAGGGTAAGCCCCCTTAACGATCAACGACTTTCGAGATAATATAGACTTCAACATTAATTATAAAAGAACCTTTGGGTAAATAGTTACCGTATAATTCAATCCTTCTACTATACAATGTCCCAATTAAATATAAAATATGGAATTACTGTCAAATCTTATTTTATTTAATTATATGTATTTCGATCCTTAAATGCACAACTCCAAATAATGCAAATTAGAAACTCCTTTCTAATTTCATTCCACATTGGCCAAGGATTCGTAGGTTGTCATTTATCGAATCACATATGACATATCTCTTCTTTTACTAGAAGTGGTAGATTCTTTATTGATAATTCATTATCTCCATATATAACTTATTACACCCAAGCATGCCCTTTGATATACCCTAAGGGTTTTAAGGGACATGTCAAAGTATAATTTATCATATACAAGATACTATGATGATCTCAAGTCTATGGATCACTTGTACCACTATCACTACAAGAATTTTTATTGACAGTCAAGTAAAACTCCAGTGAATTTATTCTCCAATAAGCACCTACATACTTGCTTTAGTGTCTCCACACAAATAATTATGAGATCAATCATCCTCATCGAATAAGCAAACAACGTATGTACAATTCTATCCGAATTCACTAATCCCCTTTTTAGTAATCCAATGATTGGGAACAATTTTAGTTTTAAGCTATCTAAGAATTTAGATCTCATTAGCATGATCATCATCATGATTCTAAAAGCATTGCTTAAAAATATGGGTTTGTCACATATTATAATAACATCATCATGTAGATAATTAAATGCCTTTAATTAAATAATACTTTTATTAATAAATAAATAAGATTGTTACAAATTATATGCTTTATCATCAAACATGATTGACTTTTATGCATACTTCTTTCAAGAACCGCAGAGCCAAAGACCGAAAGAGCTAGAAAGCTGTTGACACTCGAATTTTTTTTGCATTCCTGGTACTAACCCTGCAGGAGGGCAAAATCGTCAACTCAACCCCGATCACCAATATCGGGATTTCGACTCAACCCCGATCACCAATACTGGGACAACCACAGCCCCGATCACCAATATCGGGATGTCAACTCAACCCCGGTCACCAATATCGGGATATCAACTCAATCCCGATCACCAATACTGGGACAACCACATCCCCGCTCACCAATATCGGGATGTCAACTCAACCCTGGTCACCAATACCGGGCCATCAGTTCAACCCCGGTCTCAATACCGGGCCATCAGTTCAACCCCGGTCTCAATACCGGGCCATCAGTCCAACCCTGGTCTCAATACCGGGCCATCAGTATAACCCCGGTCTCAATACCGGGCCATCAGTCCAACCCGGTTCTCAATACCGGGCCATCAGTCCAACCCCGGTCTCAATACTGGGCCATCAGTTCAACCCCGTTCTCAATACCGGGCCATCAGTCCAACCTCGATCTTAATAACGGGCCATCAGTTCAACCCCGGTCTCAATACCGAGCCATCAGATCAACCCCGGTCTCAATACCGGCCATCAGTTCAGCCCCGGTCTCAATACTGGGCCGTCAGGTCAACCCTAATTTTAATATCGGAACGTCGGGTCAACTAGATCCCAATACCGGGATATCAATTCAGCCCTGATCACAACCTGGGAGGTACAGTTAAACCTCAGTCACAACTGGGAGATCCAGTTAAGCCCCAGAGATAACCCTGGGAAGCCAATTCAACCTTTAGAGACAAACTCGAAGAATCACATCATCCTCGGTCTCAACATAGGAGGTACATATTAGCCTCGGTCTCAACCCGGGAGGTATAGGTCAGCCCCGGTCTCAACCCTGGGAGGTCAGGTCAACTTCAGAAACAATCCTGAAGCCTCACAACATCTCCAGAGAAAAACCTAGAAGTACCAAGTCAGTCTCAGAGATAACACTGAGTACAAACAGACTCGAATGGGATCCAAACCTCGGAAACAACCCCGGGAAATTAGCAGAAGACTATGCCAGCACTAAAGGCAACCCCGAGAGGGGCAAAATGGTTATTTTGCCAACTTAAAGTCGATTCAGTCAAAATCAAGCCTGAATTAATACCACCAAGGTCAGAAAGAACCATAACGGTGATCCCGAGTGAAAACAGCACAAGACAGCTCGACGGACAAACTGCGGAGAAATGAAGACCCGATTATGAACCCATCTTTGTGGACTTGAAAAGAGTTAAATCCTATGTCATTGCGACACTCTCAGTGAGGGCTTTCCAGAAAGATATAGCACGCCTCAAACGGACGCTCCGATCAAAAGTTAGAAAGTTTCGAACATGACATTGCGTTGCTCGGAGTGCACATACTTCGAGATGATGAGACCCGCCATGTGGGGCCCACCCTGGGGAGAAGCACCTCTACCTTCGGAAGCAACAGGTAGAGTGGAGGCTCCCTGGTCTATAAATAAAAGGGCACCCCTCTCATTTTGAAGTTAGAAATCGTTCTGGAGCCCTGCCCGTTTCGTTTCTCGACCAAACCTTTGTCTTCCAAACCCAAATTTTTTTACTCTAACATGTAGATATACCCACATACTACCACATATCAAAAAATAACCGGCAGATTCGGACGTTTAAAGCCTACGATTTGGCAAAAAGCCCGTATAGTAGTCCATTGTGAGTATTTTTACGATCAGCAAGTTAATACTACTTCTTTGTACTGTTTTGCACTTGTGTATCAAGTTTCGTTTTCTAAATATGCCCGAAACATAGTTCCGTGGCCGTTTTCGTCAAAAATTGGTACATTTTTGTACATAAACACATTTTCTGACATTTCTACAACTCGGATTGACGATCCGTCAACTCTAACAGCCTCAGTGCACTAGCACCTTCGTTTTAAGCAAATTTGCCGTCCCAGTCCAGGTTTGACTTTTTTTGTATATATTTAACTGTATATATACTAACTTTTCAATTCTGTCAAGCCCGGATGTCAAATCCGAGACAATTTACTGCTTTTATATATATTTATGCATATATAAGCAATTTTCACCACCACTGGGTTATCTTCCCAGTCTTTGTTGACTACATTTCTGTCTCTATATATATATTTATATATTTCAGTTCGGCTTGGATTATTCTGTGGCCTTTTTACTGCTTTTATATATAAATATGCATATATAAGCAAATTCACCACACTAGATTATCTTCCCAGTCTTGGTTGACTACTTTTCTATATATTTACATTCCTGTTCGGCGTGGATTATTCTGTGGACTTTTTAATGTTTTTGTACATATCTGCAACATTCACCACACTGGGTTATCTTCTCAGTCTTGGTTGACTATTTTTCTGTCTATTTCAATTTTAGTCCGGGCACATGCGTGAAAACCCATCGCCCTTTTTACTGTTTTGCTATATATATATATTTCAATTCTGTCTAGCCTGGATAATTCCGTGGCTTTTATACAGCTTTTATAAATATATTTATATATTTCAATTCCAGTCCGGGCACCGGTGTGAAAATCTATTGCCTTTTACAGCTTTCGTATATATAACTGTATATATTTTGCTTTACTCGCTTTTTATTAAATTGATGCTTTAAATACTCATTTGATATGAATCGGCACTGATATATCTGCGGGCGAACTAGATTTATTTAAATCTCGCCAACTCTAGCTTTCAAACGGTTTAAAACATGTCCAGACTAAACCGGGAAGCTAGAATGGCTGAGATTTATTTAAATCTAGCATTTTTCTAGTTTCAGTTATAAAAGCAACTCGCGGCCCTTAGATCGCTATCTAGTAGGAACGAGACTCTTTGGCCATGCGTAGCCAGGATTTACTGATGAATCCTTGGTTCCATTGCTACATGAGGATGTATATATCTATTTCTGTACAAATTTGAGCTATGCAGGTTTATTGGCTACTCATATGTGAGTCTAGAAATAGTGGGATTCGTGATCAAAATGATCGGAATCTGATTCCCATGATGGACAAACTCCAGTTTACGAATGTACTCTGCCAGTTTTTCTATAAAATGTACATACAAAAGACCTTAAAACGGTTATCCAGATTTAAGGTCTCAACATAGTAAAAATAATGGTTTGCCGTGTCAGCGTCCCTCCGATGGTTTTCATGCCCATGAGAAAACCAACACTTGTATTTATTTCTGTGGTCGAGGATGCTTCGCAGCCCAAAAAATCACCATTCAAATGCAAGCCTTAAGGCTATAAAGATAAAAAATGGAAGTATTAACAGGCTTCAATTCTTATGTTAGCGTAAGGGTTTGATAACCAGCTTTCAAAATATCATTTTCAATTCAATCAAAAGAAAAGCTTTTGCAAATCAAATTAAACACTTTTGAAAATCAAATCAAAGACTTTTTGAATCAAATCAAACCCTTCGTATATAGGTTCAATGAAGCAAGGCACTACTTTCAATCAAGCAATCAAACATAGGCCCAATTTTCAAACAGCATTCACACACACATTTCAGTTCCAAGGAAAATATTGAAAAGATGCGGTACCGTGTTTACTCGGGAGTCGTGGGGTGCCTAACACCTTCCCCACACTTAACCAAGCCCCCGAGTTCAAAGCTTTGTTTTCAAAAATTAAGTTTCGACAGTGTCCAATAATTGGGCCTCTTTCAAATAAAACTCGGTTGAGTTGGTACAACCATTTCAAATCTACCAATTGGCGACTCTGTAAAAACGTTCAAATCGTCGACATGATACATGTTGGCCTTTTTCCTAAAAAACCCTTCAAAGCCTTTTTCACAAATAAAAAGAGTAAGGGTAGACATAACTTAGGAAGAGAGAAAGATCCGGGTTGTGACCCGACCCGCGGATTTTTTCCCGACGTCGACAGGTGGCGACTCTGCTGGGGACAGTAGAGGGTTTAGGCCGCTTTTAAATCTTTTCAAAGCATTTCCCTTTCAAAACTATGAATGCGTGAAGTCTGCGTCTCTACATTAAATGAATCCGTGAATGTTGCGTCTTTACATTGAATGAATGCTTTCCTGCTTTTTAGTGCTTCGCACCAATATTAGTGCTTCGCACCCATATTAGTGCTTGCACCAACTGTCATCATATGCATACGGTGAGGGCGATGCATGTGAATGTATATTGTGTTCCTCTCACAAGGAGGCAAAACCCGTCGGTGATAAGTAATGTCTCTGGGGATCGGCTAAGTCTCTAGGGCTCATGAAAATGCACCACCTAGATTTGCTTCAGTTGAAAGATTGGATTAATTTTCCCTCTAGTAGATTGCGATGATCTGGGGACCTTCATGCCAAAAAGTCGATCAAGAGTAACCTAAGATAGGTCAGCCTCTAATTAACCAAATCCGACGGGAAGCTTCTTCATGCCTTCCTCTTTCAATTCAATGTCCAGTTTTCAATATTTACCTCCTGTCATCAAAATAACTGACCTCTGTTTTGCAGGATAAGATTAAAAAACACATCATGCATCCTATTCTTACCTACCTCAGAAAATTGACACGCCTACGTTTTGTTGTAGGTGAAAAATTGGTCCTGTCACTCGATTTAAGGCTAAGAAAGCACTACGTCCATCCATGGACATGACTTCGAGTGCTCAACCAGAATCTACCCCTGTATCTAGGGAAGAATTTGAAGGACTGAGAAGTCAGATAGCCGAATTGGCCAGTTTAATGAGAGAACAAAGCAAGACCCTTAAAGGGAAGCAAGCCCAAACTCACACAGAACCGGGGGCACCTGGTGGTAGTAGTGGCAGTCAAGAGACTGAAAAAGCTGAGACTCAAATTCCTGGACCACAAAACCAGGACACAACTAACAAAACCCCTGAAATCACCATCCTCAACAAAGAGCAGGAAGCTCATGACATTATGAAGAAAGTACAGTAGATGGAGGAAACTCTCCGGTCTATCAAAGGGACTGGGGTATTCGGCAGTGTTAATTACTCCGACCTCTGTATATTCCCCGGGGCTCGTTATCCCGAATAATTTAGAACTCCCGATTTCGAGAAATACGATGGATTGGGAGACCCCTATACCCACTTGAAAGTATTCATTGGAGAACTCAAATCCTATGTAGAGGACGAGAAGCTTCGAATGTAATTATTTCAGAAGAGTCTGACTAGAGAGGCCAGAGCCTGGTATGCCCGTCTGGACAACACTAAGATTTCAGTTGGGAAGAGTTGGCCTATGCCTTCCTCAGTCAGTACAACTTCCAATCTCAACTAGCTCCAGACAGATACCAAATAACTAAAATCAAGAAACAGAGTACTGAATCATTTAGAGAATATGCCCAACGATGGAGGCGGGTTGCAGCACAAGTCCACCCCCAGCTATGACTGAGTCTGAGATAGTCATAACCTTTATCGACATCCAAGAAGCGCCATATTATGAGAGGGTCCTAGCAGGCATAGGAAAACCATTCTCTGAAATGATCAAACACAACGAAATGCCAAAAATGGGGCTCAAGTCCGGGAAGATAAAAGATCTAACTGCCCTCGAAGCTGTCGCCGAGCATATCCAGTTCAAAAATTACGGGAGTAATCCCCGGAGAGTACATAAAAAGAAAGATGAAGAAGTGTCCTTAGTATTGCAAGGACAAAATCAAAGAGGCGAGTCAAACAGTATGCCTATTCAGAGGAGGAACTATACCCCTTTTCAAGCTCCAGCACAGCCTTCAAACCTTCCATTCCAGAAAAATATGGAGGTCAGGCGTCGAAGAACTTTCACCCCTCTAGGGGATTCACTCGAGAACGTATGCAAACTTCTGACAGCTCAGAAGAAGATTGTCCAACTCTTTCCACCCACCAATACCGGTGGACGTAATTTTGATCCAAGCAAGAAATGTGCTTATCATTCCGGATCTCCAGGCCATGACACTCAAGAATGTTGGTCTCTCAAGCACAAAATCCAAGACTTGATTGACAACGAAGAGATTGTGGTAACAAAACCAGAACAACCACACGTCCAAGAGAATCCTCAACATAAAGAGGAGAATGTCAATATGATCAGCACCATAAATGGAGAAGGATCCAAGTACCTCTGTTATATGGGAGAGTCAACTCCATCCAGCAACAACAACCCAGACAGTTGGGATATCTCAGAAAGGAGGTTCTTGATAGAGCAAGAGATAAAGTCTATCAAGGAAAAAATCGAATAATTGGCAGAACTGGTAGTCTACCAGCATCAGATCACCAGGAAAATGATAAAACAGGCCAATCAATCTGACGTAGATCGTCCTCCCACACCGAAGATCAATCCCAGGAGGGATCATAACCAATCTCATGAGCATGAGCCTTGGATTGAAAAAATGGTTAAAGACGAGAATGTCCACACTGGTAGGAAATTCTTATTTCAAAGGAATTTCACCAACCTAAACCAATCAATGGAGGAAATCCTCCAGATGTTAATCAACGAGGGAATGGTTGCAGACTTATTACCACCATTGAACCCACGATCCAAAAAATTCAGACCTGACCAAATTTGTCAGTACCACTCCAATTCACCCGACCATGATACTGAGGATTGCTGGGCACTTCGTAACCTGATTCAAGATATGATTGAAAGCAGTGAATTGATAAGGGGAAATCAAGTTCTCAACCTCCCAGATGAAGACACTCTCTGGATATCCACTGCATAGAATTAGGATACGGTGGCTGTTGTATCTTGTGACAATGAGCCAACCATCACACCCTTAGTACTGCTAGGGAAAGGGGTCCAAGAAATACAAAATCCTGTGAAGGTGGCCGCACCCGAGCCTTTAATCCTGCCCTTCAGACCTCAATACCCAGTTATTAGTCTGAAGATGGTCCCATGGAACTACGGGAACGACGAAGGTTCCCCCTCAAACAACATTTCCATAGTACCAAAGGATAATCCCTTGTACCTGCCTCAGCAGGTGATCAAACCAGTCATCAAAGCCAAAGAAAAGGTGACTGATGAGAAAATTGAAGAATTCCTCATTAAAATGGAACACAATGAAATCAAGATAGTGCAAAGCCTGAAAGACGTACCCAAGCAAATGTCTATCCTAGACTTGGTCTTATCATCGGTGGATCATCGCAATATTCTAGTGAAAGTACTGGAAGAAGCCCATCTGCCACATACTGTGGATGCCGAGAAATTCCATCACGTGGTAGAACACATTTTTAACAGTAATGTGATATCTTTCACTGACGATGATATCCTTGCAGAAGGGACAAGTTATAGCAAATCCCTACACATAGCAGTTATGTCTTATGGGTATGTGATCGGAGGTGTGCTCATAGATGGAGGATCATTCCTTAATATATGTCCCTACAACGCATTGGAAAGGATGAAGATCAACCCAAACCAGATCAAAACCAGTCATGTGTTCATCCAGGCTTTCGATGGATCTCGTCGACAAGCTATGGGAGAGATAGAGCTTCCATTAGAGATTGGTCCGCACACTTTCTATGTATCCTTTCAGGTGCTCAACATCGCCACTAAATACAACTTGTTATTGGGTAGGCCATGGATCTACATGGCAGGGGCAGTGCCATCCACCCTCCACCAACAGCTCAAATATATTATCAACGGTAACCTCATCACGGTCGATGCCGAACCAGAATACCCTGTTTGCATACAGGGAGATATGTCAGTGATTATCCTGGATGCAGGGATTGAGCCTGCAAGCTTTCAAGCCCTGGAGGTTAGTGATACTCAGTATCTACCTATCGGAGCACCAGCCCTGAAACCGAAGGTCTCCACCGAAGTTATGACGGTAGGCCAAGAGATGGTATCTTTGGGTTTCTAACCTGGGGAAGGGTTAGGAAAGAACCAGCAAGGTATAACAAATCCAGTCCAAATTCCGAGCCAGACAGAGAGAGCTGGATTGGGTTTTTCATCCGGATCAAGCCGCAGGAATCCACACAAGCATCCTAAGGCTCATGCTTCCACAATTTTGCTGCCAAACCTTATGGATGTCGGATGGGTGAAACCTATGAGGAAAATCCCAGCTGTGGTATCAACTATGTTATTTCCTCCCATTATACCAGCAAGTGAGAGAACAACTCCCAGATCCGAGATGGATAGCAAAAAGGGAAAAGAAAAGATTCTGTACAAAGGACGAGACCCATTCGCTAACGTGAAGGTCATCATAAACTACGAGGGTATGAATGATGAAATCCCTGACAGCGACAACGAGGATCAGATTCAAGTTCCTCTCATCAAGAAGGGAAAAGGGAGCAATGCAAAGAAAAACCCCGACCCTGTTGAAAAGGACGTCTTCGTCATCATCCGAGATGAGACAGACGAGTATAAATCCTTGATCCTCCCTGCTCATGAGGACCTAACCTTAGATAACTGGAGCAGCATCCCTTGCCTCAGCAGAAATAGGACTCAAGCATTGGATGTGTTTGTCTCTGCTGATGAGATGCCAACCTGTCAAAGTGACTACGACTTTGATGTAGAACTGAACTTCGACTTGATGTATATTGACCAAGAAGAGGAAAATGGCTATGAGGTGCCCGAGGAGATCAAAGGATGGGTTGAAGATAAACCCAAACCAAACCTCGACCAAACCACCACTATCAACATAGGAACCTCCAAAAATATCAAAGAAATCCAAATAGGCATAGACCTCACCCAAGACCAAAAAGCCGACCTGATCAAACTCCTAACACAGTTCCAGGATGTGTTTGCATGGTCACATGAAGACATGATTGGCCTGTCCACTGACATTGTCATCTATCGAATGCCCATCAAAGAGGGATTCAAGCCGGTCAAGCAAAAGCTCAGGCGATTGAAACATGAATGGAGTCTGTAAGTCAAAGAAGAAGTCGTTAAACAATTCAAAGTTGAAATCATCATGGTATCAACATACCCTGAGTGGCTGTCAAACATAGTTCCCGTACCTAAACCTGGAGGGAAAGTATGAGTATGCGTGGATTACAGGGATTTGAACAAAGCCTGCTTCAAGGATAATTTCCCGGTACCTTTTATCCACATCCTGATAGATAATACGGTGCAGTACAACATGTATTCCTTTGTAGATTGCTTTGCAGGTTACCATCAAATCATGGTTGCTGAAGAGGATCGGGAGAAAATAGCTTTCATCACTCCCTGGGGAACCTTTTGCTATAGGTGACTATCCTTCGGACTCATTAATGCCGGAGCCATATATTAGCGAGCCATGATGCCTCTATTTTATGATATGACGCACAAGATTATAGAGGTTTATGTGGACGACATCATCATCAAATCCCGAAGGAAGGATGATCACATTGACCGTCTCAAGAAGCTGTTCAATAGGTTGCGTAAGTACAACCTCAAGCTAAATCCAGCCAAATGTGCTTTCGGCGTCAAATCAGGTAAATTATTGGGATTCTTGGTGAGTAATCGAGGCATCGAGCTAGACCCTGCCAAGATCAAAGCCATCACTGAGATGCCAGTACCTCAAACAGAGAGGGAGATACGTGGGTTCCTGGGGAGAATCAACTTCATAAGCTAATTCATTTCCCAGCTCACAGCAACTTGTGAACCCATATTCAAGCTACTAAGGAAGAATTCCTCCACTAAGTGGAATGAGGATTGTCAACAAGCCTTCCTTGCCATTAAGAAATAGCTGGTCGAAGCACCTGTTTTGGTACCTCCTAGGGATGGAGTTCCCTTGTTCATGTACCTGTCCATCAATGCCAATGCAATGGGTTGCATGTTAGGATAGAAGGATGATAGTAGCAAGGAAAGAACCATCTACTACATCAGTAAAAGATTCAGCAGTGGTGAACAGAAGTACACCCTGATCGAGAAGACATGCTGTGCGTTAGCATGGGCCGCCATGAGGTTGCAACACTATTTGCATGGGCATACGACCTACCTCATATCCCGTATGGATCCACTCAAGTACGTATTCAACAAACCAATATTGAATTGTCGACTGTCCAAATGGCAGTTGATCCTACAACAGTTCGACATTGTCTACGTGACTCAGAAGTCAATCAAGGGTCAAGGCATTGCAGATCAATTAGCTGAAGCACCTTCAGGAGGGTTCGAGCCCCTGGAGACTTATTTCCTGGATGATGGGATCATGATAATTCAATAACTCCAGCAAGAGAATACAATCCAACCATGGAAAATGTATTTCGACGGAGCAGTAAACATGGAAGGTGCCGGAGCTGGGGCAGTCCTTATATTTGGTACAGGAGAACAATATCCTTTGGCTACCAAACTTCAATTTGATAACACCAACAACACAGCCGAGTATGAAGGCTGTATAATGGGGTTGAAACTAGCCCAATCCATGGGTATCAAAAACCTACTGGTCTTTGGAGACTCTGAGTTGGTCATCAGACAAACCACCGGGGCATATCACACCAAAGAACTGCATTTGCTGCCCTATCATCGGCAGATTGTCAAAATATCCCTAGAATTTGAAAACCTAACCTTCAGCCATATTCTTCGGGGTAAGAATGACTTCATTGATGCATTGGTAACGTTGGCTTCATTACTCCGCATATCCGATAGGAGTGGGATTCCCTGCATCAAATTCATAATTCAGAAAGCCCCGACATACGGGAATCACATTGGGGAAGTATCAGATGAAATACCTCCTGACAATCAGCCTTGGTATCAAGACATCAAGGAATATCTACGAGGTGGATCTACACCCGCTGGAGCAAGCCAATCTGAACGAAAACGGATTCACAAAATGGCTATGAAGTTCTATCTAAGCGGAGATGCACTCTATAAAAGAGATAATGGAATAGGCCTGTTAAGATGCCTTGATAAAGATCAAGCCCAAAGACTGATGGATGAAATCCACGATGGAATCTGTGGTCCACACATGAGCGATTATCTACTGGCTAAGAAGATACTAAGAACAGGACATTACTGGATCTCGCTCAAAGCCGACTGTGATGATCACGTCAGGAGATGCTTTCAATGCCTAGTACATGGAAATGCCATCCACACTCCTCCAAATGAGCTACACAATATGAGTTCACCATGGCCTTTCTCCATGTGGGGAATGGATGTAATTGGCCCAGTTGAACCCAAAGCCAGCAATGGTCATCGATTCATCTTCACCATGATCGATTACTTCACCAAATGGGTTGAAGCAGCCTCTTTTCCTAAAGTCACCAAGGAGGTCATAATTGGTTTCATCAGAAACAATGTCGTATGTCGATATGGACAACTGGAGGTGATCATATCAGACAATGCCAAGAACCTGAACAATCAAATAATGAGAGAACTGTGCATTAAGTTCCATATCAAGCATCTTAACTCCGTCATCTATCGGCTCAAGATGAACGGTGCTGTCGAAGCGGCCAACAAGAACATCAAAAAGATCATGCAAGAAATGTTCGATAATCACAAAGAATGGTCTGATATACTGCCTCTAACCATGTTAGCATACAGGACACCAATGCGCACCTCTACTGGGGCTACCCCCTATTCAGTGGTCTATGGCATGGAAGCAGTCCTCCCCATAGAAGTAGAGATGGAGTCCTTGTGAGTGTTAATCGACGCTCAGATGGATGAAGATCAGTGGTTGCAAGAGCGATACCACCAACTGTCCCTGATAGATGAAAAGAGGGCTACAACCATTTTCCACGGACAGTTATATCAGCAAAGGATTGCTCGATCCTACAACAAGAAGGTCCGAATACGGCAATTCAAAGAAAATGACTTGGTGCTGAAGAAAATCCTGGCCAATCAAGATGAAGCCAAAGGAAAGTTCGCCCCTAATTGGGAAGGTCCTTTCATTGTCAAAGAAGTGTTGACAGGAGGAGCTATCAGATTACAAGAAATGGACGGGAACGAATTTTCCCAACTCATCAATTTAGACATCTTGAAAAGGTACCATATCTGAAGCACATGCATACCCGCATCCGGGTCTTACGAATTAAACCAGGTTCGATTTTTCACTAGAAAGCCTGAACTACGAATGACCTGATCTCCCTCAACCCGGGAGTACGTAAGCAGCCATTTCTGGCGCGGTCAATCCAAACAAAAAATTCAAAAACTCATCAAACCAAACTCAAAACCCAAGGGAAATCCTTCTCAAACCTCTCACACACAAAAAACCTAAACTACGAATGACCTGATCTCCTTCAACCCGGGAGTACGTAAGCAACCATTCCTGGCGCGGTTTGACTTTCAAAGAAAAAATAAAAACCAATAAAAAAAACCAGTTCCAAAACACCAAGACCCTATAAAACCCAAATTCTATCAAACCTACTGGTCGACGGGCCCTGCTGAGGAAAATCAAAGCTAGTCTCTAAACCCGTGGACAAGCGGGATAACAGTGCAAACATGGCATTTTTCTGAAGATGGAGGAGAATCTGCAAGCTTATGACCCTCGGTCTCTATATGAGCAAGAATATCCACAGCCATCTGCATAGTGCTGCTATAACCATCTATGAAAGCACTCATATCTGCAACCAGGCTGTGTGTATATGATCTAAGTGCAGTACTGTCTGCAATATAAATATCCCGGGTAGCTATGGCCTCGTCCCTCTCAATATAAGCAGCATCCCAGATAACTAATACCTCCTCAATCTCCTCAAAAGCTATATCTTGGGTCGATCAGGCATCGTCTCTTTCAACAAATGCTGTATCCGGAATAGCTCAAGCCTTGTTTCTGTCAGCAAGAGCCATATCTCTGCTATAAAGGGCTGTCAACATCAACGCCCTAGTCTGATCTCCCTCGAAAGTTATCCAAGCCAATGAATCTGCCATAGCTGGATCTGTCCCAGTGAGAATGCTCGGAGGGAAGCCGCAGTTAAACTGAAAAATAACTCATCCTCCGTGGAAGAATCAGGATCCTCCATAGGCTCCTCCTCGTCTGAATCCATAATCGGAGCTGACTAAATCACCGCAGATGCTGCAATATCGGCCTCCAACCATGCAGAATATTATGAAGAACAATTTGGATAGCTAGTAGAAAAATCAGACCTCTCCCTACGAGTCCAACACTCATAAGTCCTGGTAAGGTCAGCTGACGACAAAGACGAAGATGATATCCGCTGATCCGTAGCCCCTCAAAGTGGTGAAAGCTCTGAAAATCATCAAACTGGCCCATGACTGCTAGTAGATGACATGTGGTCACCCCCTCAAACCTGCTAGGGGAAGATAATCCATGCCAAATGCATGAATGATGAAGTTGTAAGGGGAGCTAAGTCCTGAGCATGGCAATAGTGAAAAGGGATGCTCAATATCCGATATGAAGGCCAAACCTAAAAAGACTACATCTAAGAAAAACCCTCAGAGTCAGTGAGCCATGTTGAGCCAACGGTACCTCAATGTTGTTCCATCAAATCTGGAGCAAGTCTCGAAAGGAAGAGACAACGATCTATCAAGATGATCAGTCACAGGGATGAAATGGTAATCATCATAGGATGCAAACCTTTAGCAACTCATCACTCCTGAAGTGCGAGAAGACTTGATCTCTTTTGATCTACAGAAGAATAAGGGCGACCGTCATGAAAAAGTCTATCTCATACCCGATGATCTGTTCCATGAACAAAAGGCCACAAATTAAACCTCACAGATCAAACCAAATCCGGCTAAAGCCATTGTGACGAACAAGATTTTTGTAATTTAATGTGAATATTTATTGAATTAAATAAATATCAATGATTTAATTATTGAGTTAAATAATTAATTGATGAAATTATAGTAGATTAAATTAATTATATGTGTCACGTTAGTTAAATTAATGTGGTGAATTTTATATTCAAAGTACGTATTTAATTGAGCTTATTTGATTAATATATTAATTAATAAGCATAATATTATTCTAATTAATTTAATAATTAATTAGAGATTTAATGATTTGACATAATTAATAAATAAGAATTTTAATTATGTGACTATGTGAATTATTTTGGAATTATGCAATTTTATTTAATTGATTTAAATAGGATTATTGATTAATTAAAAGTGTGACATTATTAAACTATATTATAGTAAGTTAATTAAATTAATGGGAAAGGAGGAATAAAAGGGGCAAGCAAACAAAGCCTTAGTGGGGGTTGGAGCCAGTTAACCCATTATGGGATTAACTGACGACCCATAACCCACGACTTCTAAATTACACGTATATCATATTAGTAGTATATCATATATCATATATTACATTCATCAGTTAAGAAAGTTAGAGAACACAGAGAGAAAAAGAGAAAAATTTGAGAGAGAGTGAGATTGAAGAAGGTTTGGAGAATCAAAGAAGAGTTTCCTATCATCTAAACAAGAATCAAAGGGTAAGAATCCAAGTTATAATCTCTATTTCTCATGTTCTTGAGTTTTCATAGAAAAATTAGTTTCAGTTCTCTGTAAATAATTTTGTGACTAATACATGAGAAAGTGATTGATATATGTTAGGTAGTATGTATAAATCATTATATGATGTTTATAAACTATTTTGGTTGAATTAACCCATTAGATTGTGTTTAAAAAGAAAGTTTTGAGTTTACAGTGAAAATATTCGAAAATGGCTTGTATGTATGAAATTTGATGCCTTAGTTGCATGTAAAACTGTAAATTGACAATTTAATATGTTTGTACATGTAAAAGCAAAAAGAACGAAACTTAAACGGACTGATTTGGTGTTATAACGAATCTGTATTGTGTGATTTCATGAAAATTGACGAAACTTTGAAAAATAGCAAAAACATGGAATTTATGGGTTTAAATTTAGTTGTTTAAGTTGTTTAAGTTGTCAAAATCATGCTATAAGTGTTGGGTTATACTTCTGTAAAATCTAGAATTGATGAGTATGATTAATTTATTATTTGAGCAAAGTTTTGGGTGCTCTTTTCTATGTTATTCGCGAACTACAGATTCTGAAACTGGCGTGTGGAGCTGCAGCGCCAACTTTAAGCCTAAGAGTGGGGCTGCAGCGCCAGTGGAGCTGCAGCGCCAGATTTAAGCCTAAGAGTGGGGCTGCAGCGCCAGTGGAGCTGCAGCGCCAGACTTAAGCTTAAAGTCCGAGCTGCAGCGCCAGTGGAGCTGCAACACCATTTTTAATTCAAATGGTGGAGCTGCAGCGCCACTTGGTAATTTTTCCCAAAAATGAGATTTTAATTATTCAAGTTCAAAAAATGTAATTGGAACCTAATGTAATAAACATGAAGACATGATTAAACATATAATAAGAGGTTAATAACTTATATTACGTGAGTAATTAATAAGTTAATTACATGACTTGAATCGTTAATTGTATAGTCCAATAACGTGCTCAAGACCGATGTGTGTGATTCGATATGTATATCGAGTTATTGATTAATGTGTATTGTGAACGTATTGATATGTAGGTTTTAATAAAGAACGTGAATTATAAATTGTAGCTTGTGCAAGAGGCAAGTTTCCTATCCTTAAACTTGTTTAATATTTTGCAAGTTTCCTAAACTCAAATCTTACTTTTACATTGAGCAAGTTCTTATCCTTGTTTATTCAAGTTGAGATTTTCATATGAGATATTACTATTTTTTTAAGCATGATTCAGCTATACAATACTTATTCGATTGTATACTCTTGAGATTTACCATTCAAGTTGAATATCGATGATATTGTTGAACTTATAGGACTAGTGAACCCTTTATTTATTCGACTAGTCCATAGTTGATGTACGTTCTAAATTCTAGAATACTTATTGAGCTTATCCAAACCAAACTTCCTTTGGTGCGGACTCTGATGTCAAAACTGAGATGAACAACCCTTTAATAGGGGATTATTTACGCTTTAGCGTTGAGATATTGTGCACAGTATGGTACTAAGGGCTGATCCCCCTAAGTACGAGAAGTAGAGTCCATAGTCTTATGACTGTTAAAGGTTTAAAGCATAAAAACTTTACAACCTAGGACATAGTTCAAGGTCTTATGATCCTCAGACGTTCTTTTGATTTCGGTTATTCATTCTTGAGTCAAAAGTTGAGTTTCTTTATTCAGATGTCTTTGATTCACTCGTATGTTATTATATTGTTGTCATATTATTATACTTGTGGGCAATCGTGCTCACTCTTGCGTAATAATAACATTGCAGTTAAGAACGAAAGGTCCAACGAGCCTTCTACTGGCAAAGGCAAGGGCAAGGTCAACAAGTGATGAAGACTTGTTGTTTATTTTATGTGTTTATGTTTCAGACTTATATTAGAGTTGTGTAAGGCTTATTTATTTGTTTATGTTCCGCAAAGATGTTTAAGGTTAGTATGACCTGGGATTTATTTTATTTATTACTCAGATGTTGTAACCCCATAAGGGGAGGATTTAATTCTATTTATTGCATGGTTTGCATTTACTATGGGTAGATAGATAGATGATATTCGTACAGTGAACACCAAGTCCCGTGGAATTGAAGTACCCGGATTTGGGGGTGTCACAGCCATCACATCACCAATCATCACAAGCCCTTGAGTCTAATTCAGTGGAATCCGTAGGCTTTTTGATATAAATCATAAAAGTCAATTGCGCCCACAAGTCAGAAATAATGATTGGGGCATCCAAGCATTAAAGCCAAAATCCACTACCTGTTCACCATGGGGGTCATGCGATAAAAAACTATTGCGATCTCGGCATCTTATCAGCCCATTGGTCAAATATACAACAAAGCAATCATCCCAGATGACAAACAAGACTGGGGCAAGTTTATAATCAATGACAACTTGATGTGGGGATCCTTACAACAAGACTGGACCAATTTCAAAAATTACGACAACTCAACACTGGGGCATTTATCAACCATCCAATGAAAATGCATTAGTCAGCACCATCAGCATGGTCTGTTATCATCAAAGCTTCCATTATTGGAGATCCGGTATGATCAATCGATCTTTTCTAAATCATGATTTTCTTAGAATACTGCGATCCACTGATAAGGTACGACTCTTTCATCTCTTTATGTGCTTTCAATTTCCAGTCACATGCATTGGCAATGATATACATGTTAAATATAGATAAATCTTGCGTTAGAATCTTAGGAAAAGATTTTAAAAAGAGAAGATTTTTCTTAACTTGTTATGAATTGGATTAATTCTGATAAGTGTCTATGGAGCAATAATCACGAGAATGATTAGAGAATTAAGACTATTCAACCTTTTGATTAGGCATATCATCCTAGTTTAAAGCGCTTTTTAGAGCAAACTTGACCTCATATGCATGTCTGCACTTTGCGATTGACCTGACTCTTAGTTGTGGGGTATGAAACTATGGCGACAAGGATGACAATTAGTAGCCAGACTAATGTCTCGAATCGTGGTCTGGGTTACTCGAATTATTAAGCCTGAGGGGTGACTTTACACCTGGTGCCCTAAAGCCATCTGGTTTGGGAGCCACCGGCCCAACGCTCGTTACATGGGTAACTCAGAGCCTAAGAAAACAAGCATTACAAGAAGAAGAAAGCAAAACCTGAGCAGATCCGAATCGTGGCCTAGGTTACTCGAGTAATTAAGCCCGAGGGGTGTCTCTACACCTGGTGCCCTAAAGCCATCTGGTTTGGGAGTCATCGGTCCAACACTCACTACATGGGTAATTTAGAGCCTAAGAAAACGAATCTTATGTAAGCTCAGGCGAGGATCAAAAAGAGTATACCGCCTGACTTGTCTCAAAGTGTGGCCTTTGTTACTCGAGCCAGTAAACCCGAAGGGGTGTCTTAACACCTAGTGCCCTAAAACCGTCTAGTTTAGGAGTCATT
Organism: Panax stipuleanatus; assembly: GCA_020205555.1. Taxonomy (NCBI): domain Eukaryota; kingdom Viridiplantae; phylum Streptophyta; class Magnoliopsida; order Apiales; family Araliaceae; genus Panax; species Panax stipuleanatus. The sequence continues at coordinate 10,956,556 of CM035123.1, read as the reverse complement.
GGTCTAAAACTCGTTGAATGGGTAACTGTAAGAACCCGAATTTTCAGAAATTATTAAATAAGGATTTAATAAATAAAATTTTTAAACCGTGAGATGGGTTCGAATAAAAAGATATATATGTGATATGAGGTATGTGGTATTATATTACATAGGGTAATATGGACTATGTAATATGTGTTTTTGTGATTAATGAACATATTATTAATATATATGTTGAATATATGATTATAATTAGTACTTTCTATATATTACTTAGAATGGTAATATGTGAGAAAGTCTAATGTGCGAATAACGTTAATAAATATATACGTTATTAAAGAGAAATGGAAATCATTATATCTTTAAATAAATATTTGAAGAAATTATTTTGGGAATAATTTATAGAAAAGAAAGAGAAATAATTATTATATATTTCTAATAAAGGATATTAAAATAAATTCTAATATTGAATTATTTTAATAAAGGAGGAAATATTATTTTTGAATAATAATATTACCCTATATGTTTTTGGTATGATGTAATAAGTGTGATTAATTAATATGGTAAATACATTAAAACATATTTGCTATATATAAATAAATTGATGGAAATAAATTATTATAATAGAAAATAAACTTATTACCTATTTTCTCTATATAATGTATGTACATGTGCCATACATGTAATTATTTTAGTAGATATTATATTAAGAATAATATCTTGAGACAATAAGTAAATTATTTTCTAGCAATGAATATCTTTATTTGGAGAAAACATAATATTTTATGTTATGGCAAAATACATAATTCCTAATGTATTTTCAAGAAAGTTTATTAATGAAAGAAAACTAAGTTATTTCAATATATTAAATAACTTAAGTTATTATTTTATCGTAGATTTTATAATAATTAATAGAGTAAATATTAATTATTCTAGTGTAAAGGTTATACATATAATTGTTCAAGGTAGCTAAATAATTTAGCATTAAAGTGCATGTGTCACACAAACCTTATATTAAAAGGATATTAAAGTGTGATGGGTGTGATAATAAGCTTAAGGTAAGCTTGTGAGATATGCCTAGTGTGGCAAAGTGGTGGAATAAATATTCATTAAATAAATTAATGAATGAATAATTAATGGAATTAATTATTATTATTATGTGAATAAATTCCTATGTGCAATGATGTGTAATTATAAGTTATATAGTAGCTACATCTATATAATATGGAATGAAGTGTGACACTTCAAGAAAACTATATAATATAGGAAACTATATGATTAAGTGTAATAATAAAGTTACAATAATGGGGTGTGACACTACTCAATTAAAATATATTCGGTATTGTCAAATGTACATGGATTATATGATTGGGTGTATGTGTGACCCTATCATATCATATGGTAATAACATTAAGTTATTAGATATAAGCTTGCAAGTTAGTCCATGTGAGAGCAATAATGGTCAATTAAGTGGTTAGAGTACATGAATAGTGGTAGTTGGTGGGAGTTAGCCACCAACTTCCCTTTTGCCCTTTGGGTAATAACCATAGGAGAATAATAGCTTGATAATGAATAGATGCAATACATTGGTGTGTAGAGTTTGTTAATTCAATTACTACATTGTTGCTAAGAAAGCATATAATAAGAAATGTAATTACACCATGAGCATGTTATAAGGTGTAATGATGAGGAAGGACCATGAATAGTAGTAGTTGGTGGAGTTAGCCACCAACTCCTCTTTGACCATTGGGTATTACCCATAGGAGGGTAATAGATTGATTATAATAGAGAACATGTAAATTAGTAATGTAATGGTATTACTTTATGAACATATTATAAGATGTAACATTGAGTATAATATTATTTTAGGAGATTATATTATTATAAGCTTGTGGACTATTAAGTACTAAATTCACATAATTATGCCTTGTGTGGCATAAATAATGAAGTTAAATCAAGGGGATTTAATTGGAAGTATTAGAAGAGAATGAATGGTTGATATTAATTATCATTATAATATTTGAGTATGTTTATGATAATAATTTTATGGAAAATTATGGTATGAGAATACTCAACTATTTTATATCTAGTCCAATTAAGATATTAATTGAGTTAAAACAATGTACATGAGTTACATTATAATACGTATTGATGTATATTTAAATTATAAGTATACTTGTTTATATATGGGTGTACATTTATGAAGAGTGGTGTATATGTGACCATAACTAATATTGATGTAGCAACATTAAGTATTAAAGTGTGACTTGTAGAAATAAAACTTAGTATGCTTACACCCATCTTACTAAATGCTGAGTTTTAAGAGAGAGTGTCCCAAATTGAGTGTCATTCTTTCTTCATACACGTGAATAGGCCAATGGTCTAGGCTATGTCTTCAATTGCCCAAACTCTAGGATGGTGATGATGGCTATACATATGATTTCAATGATGAAGGAGGCAGTGGCCCAAATAGTGAAACTCAACCACTTCCAACAACTCTTGCTTGCCCAATGAACTTCTCTTCTTTCCTTTGGTTTAAATTGTGGGGCAAAAACCAAGTTTGTGTAATGGCTTTCCTATAAATAGAAGCCTCCCCTTTACAATTCTAGGTTGCTAAGTTCTTGATGAGTTTATATAGAAAAGTTTGTGATGCTTTAGAAATCTGAGAAAGAAGCTAGCATAGTAATTCAAAGCTCCAAGAGGTATAACTCTTACTTTAAATTCTTAGTTGTGAGTTTATAAATTCATAAGAGATTTCATGAATTAGTGGAGAATTGTTATGTAAGATAATGTTAATATGTTGAGTAGAGTCTAAATATATGTTATAGATACAATATGATGGCTTTCAAGCTTGTTACATGAAGTAAGAAAAGGATTAGCTAAAGCTCTGTTTTAGCAGTAAAGTTTCTGGTCTGGAAACGGGGCCGCGCGGCCGCGCGTCTCCCTAGTACAAATGGGGCGCGGCCGCGCCCTCTGCAGAAACTCTTGGTGATTTTGTGTTTTCTGGTTGGTTAAGCATACTAGTTGGACTCTAATAATTTCATAAAGGGGTCTGACATGCGTACTAAGATTTTCATGCACGTAATAAGTTGTATTAGTTGGTTTAACATGATTTCCTAAAAGAAAACTTAAAGTTTTGAAAATGAGGCTTGACGAATTTTGTGTTCTTTGAGTCGGACTTTTGAGACATGTGTAAGTGTCTTGGTTATGTGCATCAATGGGTATGAAGGTAGTTGTTGATTAATTTCCTTGGCTTATAGTAAGCAATTATACCTTGTTGTAGTGGAGTTTTTAATGAAAACTTAAGGTTTTATAAACAAATTGTGGCGTATATAAGTCATGTTTATATTCTGACTTTTTAAGCATGATTATATGGTTTAGATATGCATGATATGTAATAACCGTGAATTTTAAGTCACTATATATGTATGTACATTATTGATATTTAAAACTTTGTGTTATACAGTGATTTAATATGTGACAAAATATGTGAAGTGGTGCATGGGTCAATTAACATGTATGCTATAGTTATGGATATATACATTTACAGATTTCATTAAAAATGAAAGCTTCGTAACCTAATTATACATTAGGTGAGACAATTAAATAACCTAAAGGTTATGGTGATAATGAGAGGTTAGTATTTAATATGTATACTAACTTAAGTGGATAATCTTATTATTTCAAGTGACTAATAATTTTAAACCTAATTCTTGTGAACCTAATTAGGTTATGAGCTAAAGTCACATGTATAGGTAATTAAATTTCATAAGATTAGGAATGGAAACCCTAAATAATCAAATTGGGTAACACATATTAAAATTGCTAGACTATGTTTATTACATAGCCCAAAACAATTAAGGAGGAAGCCCAAATGAAATAAAATGCAAACCAATACTTAGCCCACTTGATTAAGGGTATTGTAGACATTTGATTAATCAAAATTGGGTATTAAAAATAAAAGTAAATTGGGAGTTAAAATGGGACATAATGACAAGCCATATTAGGCCTTTTAAGGCAACTAATTAAGCTAAGCAATGTCCATTAGTAGTAACTCTTACACAAAAGGACATGGTTGTCAAGCTCCCATTGGTTCACACTTTATTAAGCATCCATAATTATGATTAGACTAATTAAAGTGATAAGGCAAAGCTTCTATCCATGGGTTAAAGAAAGTATGGGGGATAATAGCTAGATACACTAAGTGTATCTATATTTTTTTGCAAGCATCCTTTTATTTCATTTTTTTCATTTCATATCTTCTCTCATTCTTCCTCTTATAATTATCTCCCAAGCTAGCCACTTCTAGAGAGAGAAAAGAGAGAGTTTTGGCCATATATATATAGAGAGAGAAGTGCTAGTTTGTTCATGCATCCAAAGTTCATCACTTACTTTGGTAAATCAAGGAAGGTTGCCATTAAATCAAGGTATAACCTAACCTTCATCTTCTTCTACTTTATTTTATAGTTTGAGTTTTGTTGGAGTTATGAACAAATACTCAAGATACCCTAGTCCTACATATCATCATGTATGGAACTAAGTATCTTGAGTGTTAGGTTAAAGGCTTAGAGGAAGAATATGAGCATATGTTCTCCAAGGGTGAAAACTCTTGTTTTCTTCCACTAAATCTTGTATAACTCAAGTTTTCCAACTTAGATTTGTGATCCGTCAAAGGGGGGTGCTAGATACATGAGTTATCTAGTAAACCCAAGTGATAGCACACAAATCTAGCAAGTTTTGAAACCTTTGGAACTGATTTCCCCAAAACAGCCCACTTGGAATGTTAAGGGTTCAAAAAAAAAGAAAAATAGTTTCTGTCCCGTTTTTCTTGGGTCTGTTTCGGATGGTTTCATGTCTTTTAAAAATCTGGGAAAATTCAAAGATGTAGCTTGAGAAGTTATCTACATGTAGGAAAAAGAACGGGCACGTTTCGAGTTATAGATTGTACGTAATGACTATTTCCGTAAAGGACTCCTAAAACTTTACCTTCGAATATCTCCCTGTGTATACACTGGAAAATTCCGAAATGCTTACAGTAGGTTCACATATATTGGGAGAGCAGACCCTGAAAATATCAGAGTTTTCTGAGTAAATATCAATTTATTAAAAATGAAGCAAGATCCGAGTGTTTTGGGAACTTTAAAAATAGTAGATCATTTTCTAAAATTCCAGAAAAATTTGGGGATCCTTGTGGGTTCATATTATGTCAAAATACAGAATCTGCGAATTTTTGGAATCAGTTTTCTATTTTTCCTAAAAATGATTAAGTTATGAATAAAAGGAAATAAATAGTTAAATGATGTCTTTAATAAGAAAAATGTAATTTTTATGCTTGAATACTCATAATATATCATATCATGACTATCTTAGAACACTTTGGTAATTTATGATAAGAAATATTATTTATGACCTTTTGTGGATATTAAATAAGAGGTTTAATAAAGGGTGAACAATTAGAATAAATTATTCATTAATCCAATAAATTATTAAAATATTATTATGATATTAATAATATTAGAATATGATATTGATAAGTAAATAAAAATATTAAGATTAAAATTTCTTTAAAATATTATTAAATGGTTAATAATATTTGATTTAAGCATTGATAAATGATTAAAGTATTATTAAATAATTAATAATATTAGTAATGGAATAAGATATTATTAAATAATTAATAATATTAGTGAATAAATAAAATATTATTAAATAATTAATAATATTAGTAAATAAATAAAATATTATTAAATGATTAATGATACTAAAGCATAAGTAAGATATTATTAAAGTAATAATATTAATGAATAATTAAAATATTATTAAGAGGATTAATAATATTAGTAAGGTATTAAAATATTATTAAGATGTTAATAATATTAGTAAGCAAATGAAAGTATTATTAGGGAACTAATAATACTAAGAGGTGAATTAGATATTATCAAGATTAATAATATGTTGTTATTTAGTAGTAACATTATCAAGACAGGATAATGTTTATAAGAACTAAATGTAATGTATAATATTTATGTGATTACATAATCTAATGTTATACTATGACTAATTGAAAGATTAAATATAGGTCTCTCAAGGGAAGATAATTTAACTGCATAGTGGATATAAATTAATTGCGTAGCCGTAATCTACAGACGAGGCAAGTTTCCTAACTCAAACTCGAGTTATTATTTTCAAAGCATATTAGTGAATAATTATTGATGATTATTTACATCTATAATGATTATTGAAATTCGCACTTTGTGCAATTGAATTCCTGTTCTACTATTATTGAACTGTGAATTAAATTAAAGTTCTTCATTTATGAACTGTTTATGAGATAGATCTATGCTAATTGTATCAGCTAGATCAAGCATGTTTAAATTTGTTAAATCAAATGTGTTTTAAAAAGCTGTTCTTATTAAATTGATATGATAAGAACTCTTGACTGAGAAAAGGACGAATTTGATTAAGGCATGATATCAATGCCGGATTATTAAGTGTTTATGCATAAATCACGAGGTATGAAAGGCTGATCCCCTTGAATACCAAAATTTATTAAGAGGTCCAGTTTAAATGACTGAGAACCTTGGCAAATGTTCATGGTTATTTCAAAACCACTCAGTTCATGATATTCAATTATTCTAATATTCAATTGTTAATTATTAATTCATGTTCCTTCACAACCTTATATTATTGTTGAACATCAAAAGCAAAACTTCTTTCCAGTCATGATATATCTTCCTTGTATATAAACTTGCTAAGCAAATTAGTTGCTTACCCTTGCTATATCATGACATTTATTTCAGCTAAGCCTGAAGGATCCAATACGAAGGACAAGGGCAAGATCCAGGAATAGTTTAGAATGAATATTATTATTATCTAATGGGATTTCTTATGTAAACTTTTTGTAATATGAATGGTGTGTTTAAGTTAAGGTTAGGAAGACCTTGGGGCTATGTTATGAAACTTTATTATAATGAACAATGTATGTTTATTATTCCATAATAGTTATAGAATGCTTATGATGATGATAGATCGTGAGCACCGAATCTGAGGTTAGAGAACCTGGATTTGGGGGCGTCACATGATATGTGAGTCGAAGGTATTGAGCATACACTAGAACACATTGTTTAAATTAAAAATGATTTTAAAAGACAAACTTAGAGTTTTTGGACATATATATAGGATGTCCACGTTCTGATCATTTGAGCATGTAAAAGTGGCTTATGTATGTGTTCTAATACATGAGAGTCATGACTACAAGGTACTTTGCATATACTTAGTTACCTTTGTTGACTTAAGCATCATGTGATGAAACATGGATTTCACCTATGCACGCATATTCAAGAAAATAAATTTCTAAAGCATAGACTATGTGATTAAGTATACATGTGTAGTATAAGCACGAGTATGCCTACTTAGTGTGGTTAAGCCTTGTTATGTGATAACATGACTTTAGTAGTTGAGCTTTATTGATTTAAGTAATTCAACGTAGAGCTACGCTATTCAAAGCTAAATAGTTCGAATATGAATTTGAAAATCTACTTAATGTGTGTGTATAATATATATCAGAATGCATGATATATTAGGACCAAACTGAGTTTATGAAATCTCAAGTTTGGTTCTGGCAGGGAGTCGCGCGGCCGCGCCACTCCCAAGCTAAATTGCCGCGCGGCCGCGCCGTGTTGCAGAGCTGCCAAGAACAGTTTGTTAACTGTCTGGTCCTAAGTTATTTTTCTTAAGGACCCTAAGGATCGAAATAGAATGGTTTCTATAGAATAAGTATGAAGGTATGATGTTGTAACATCGTGGTTATCCTAAGATAGAGTGAAACGAAACCAAGATTAGAAAACGATATACGAATTGTTATTCTATTAAGAGCATATGAAATGTATGACTGATGGATGTAAATCCATGATTATATAACTGTGTAGGAATACAAGAAGTGCAGATAGCTTTAAGCAGTTAAGTTGTAGTTGTTAAACTACGAATCAGGCAAGTCTTTCAGTTCCTATTTGATATATGAATTCAATAACTGTTAGTTGAATTATATTATGCTGTGATAATGTGAACTTATATATGAACTGTATATGAGATATAAATGAGATTGAAAATTGATCTTTGATGATATACTTGTTATGTGAAAAGTAACATGCGTAGTAATTATAAATTGTTTATAAATGCATGAACTGAGTATGATGTTGTATGCTATGTGATGCATGAAAACTGTTAGAATTGCTGAGCTGTCAAGCTCACTCTTGCAAATAACCACTTTTACAGGTTAAGGGCTTACGATAAAGACTTCGTGCTTCTTGATTGATAAAGATAGATAGTATCACAACCGAGAATACTATTTATATTATCGTTTGAACCCTGTTTAGGTTCTAGGAGTGTACTTGATATATGCTTACGATATTTAATACTTGTTGTATTGTAAAAGATGTACTAGCTAATACATAGAGGATATCAAGTTGAGTTGTAAATGTTTATACAGAAATTTGTGTAGAGCGAATCATAATATAGTGTGATTCAAGGATATGTAATTGATTCAAAGTTATGAAATCAATAAGAAGAATTCATTCAAAGGATATTAAAAAGTTTAAATTAATCCGCATTTTAGTAACATCGAATATGATGTAAAGACAAGATCCTAGATATAAATAGAATTTATATTCTAAATTGTAATAAAGCAAATTATATTCTTTTAATAATGAATAAAAGATGTAATAGTTTGGCGATAGTAATATCGTGATTGCACCGAATCCGAGGTTTCGAAGGAACGTGGATTTGGGGGCGTCACAGGTTGGTATCAAAGCTGTAGGTTATAAACCTTAGGTAAGTGTACCTTAGACTATAACCTGAGAGAGTGAAAGATAAGATTAAAATATATACGTGAAGATTCAAAGAAGAATCTTGAAATATCTAGAGAATGAGAAATAGGAGTTTCCTAACTCCGGTAATGAAAATGTTATGACGATGTCTATAAGATGTATATGACGAAGATAGTGAGTATAAACTCGGATGAAGTTTAGTTGATAATAGGGAAAGAACCCTAAGATAAATAGATGATCACGACGTGATCAGATTGAACTGTGAAATGATAGATAGTCTGTAATGACTAAGTATGTATAGCTTGATGCTATGAGAGAATGTACTATAAAAAGTACAAGATGAACTCATGAGGAGTTGTATGTGGTGAAACGTAGAAAGCTCGTGATAGAGTAAGATATAGTTAAGTGTTGGAATTCCATTGAGGACTCATGTGATGGCTTAGTTGTACAAACTTTTGTATGGGCAGAAGTTTTGTGCTTGCACTGAGTGCGTCACATTGATAATCGTTGGAATGTTAGTGTCGCGGTATCATTATACATATGGTGGAAAGGTGATTCTTTTCTCATATTTAGTTTGATAGATAGAGGTTTCTAAGATATAATTAGATAATATTAAGATTAGGTGCGAGTTCTTAAAACTCATGCCTATGACAAGTTCGTGACTCATAATCGTATGGTGGGACCCCTCAGCGAATGGACGATTTTAGTCTGACTAGGATAAGTTCCTACACCCATATGATTGTGGTAAGTTCCTGAGCTTCCATGGTGTGGTAAGTTGGCGAACTGTATTGAGAATAGATGTATTATATAAGAGTTTTGGAATAGTAAGCATTGATGGTGGTAAGAGATTGAAGCGATGGAGAAATTGGATTTTCCTAAATCCTCTAGCTACGCTAGATTTTCAATATTTATTGACTTCGTGCTAGTGTTTGCACTTCGGTTTTCTTGAGAAAACATTGGGTCAGGTAACTGAACTAATGAGTTTTAAAAACAACACCGTTATTCGTATGTCTACGCTATTTGTTTCGGCTAAGACAAAAATGATTTGACAATCTTTCAAAATATATTTTAACCTTGTGCATCATTTGATATGATGTAGAATGGTAAACGATGGAGTCATCAATGCAATCGAACCTAGTGTTGGTTATGATCGAAAGATCGTCAGCCCACTATGGTATGTTGTAATATGACAAAGTCATAAAATGGCAGAATCCTCAACGTACTACTAATCTAGTATGGTATCATGACGTCATAAAAGAATTTCTGGTTTTCTTGTAAATTATAAAGAGGTCAATTAAGTTGGCTAAATTATTTCGATTGATGTCCGAATTGTTGATGAGAGTCTAAGCTATTTGATTAGGCTAGGCGACTGTTGGAAAGGGATTATAGAATTCAAGTATTCTTGTGTATGTATGCCAAACCAGATTGCTCTGGTGCGGATTTTGACGTTGAAAAGCTGAGGTGAACAACCCTATAAGGGGACATATTTTCGGGGACAATGGTTCCGAGCGTAACGCATATAGTCGTTACAAAACACTACGTTGCGGCCCAATGTAGTGGTACAATAGGTTGGCCACCTAATGTACACGTGGAGGGTGTTTTCAGTCTTTGTGATTGATAAACACTCTGGTTTGCAATGTGAAGAATTGTGTTGAAGCATTAGTAAACCTGTGGAAAAGTTCACGGTCTTGTGACCCCTCAGCATAAATTTGGAATCTGAGTTATTCATACTACTTCTCGATTATTGAAAAAATCGTGGAAGATTCTTATTCTTCTTAAGGATGAATATAGTAAGTAGATGCTCCTTAGAAAGGAGAAAGTGATAGAATGCAATTGAGAAAGTTATAATAATAAAACTTCTGAAAAAAGAATGAATAAAATTATTCTAAAGAATATGTAATATTCGGAATAGCACTGAGTAGAGGAAGTTTCGGTGATTCCGAGGACGGAATCCTTATAAGGGGGAGAGGATGTAAGAACCCGGATTTTCAGAAATTATTAAATAAGGATTTAATAAATAAAATTCTTAAACCGTGAGATGGGTTCGAATAAAAAGATATATATGTGATATGAGGTATGTGGTATTATATTACATAGGGTAATATGGACTATGTAATATGTGTTTTTGTGATTAATGAACATATTATTAATATATATGTTGGATATATGATTATAATTAGTACTTTCTATATATTACTTAGAATGGTAATATGTGAGAAGTCTAATGTGCGAATAACGTTAATAAATATATACGTTATTAAAGAGAAATGGAAATCATTATATCTTTAAATAAATATTTGAAGAAATTATTTTGGGAATAATTTATAGAAAAGAAAGAGAAATAATTATTATATATTTCTAATAAAGGATATTAAAATAAATTCTATATTGAATTATTTTAATAAAGGAGGAAATATTATTTTTGAATAATAATATTACCCTATATGTTTTTGGTATGATGTAATAAGTGTGATTAATTAATATGGTAAATACATTAAAACATATTTGCTATATATAAATAAATTGATGGAAATAAATTATTATAATAGAAAATAAACTTATTACCTATTTTCTATATATAATGTATGTACATGTGCCATACATGTAATTATTTTAGTAGATATTATATTAAGAATAATATCTTGAGACAATAAGTAAATTATTTTCTAGCAATGAATATCTTTATTTGGAGAAAACATAATATTTTATGTTATGGCAAAATACATAATTCCTAATGTATTTTCAAGAAAGTTTATTAATGAAAGAAAACTAAGTTATTTCAATATATTAAATAACTTAAGTTATTATTTTATCGTAGATTTTATAATAATTAATAGAGTAAATATTAATTATTCTAGTGTAAAGGTTATACATATTATTGTTCAAGGTAGCTAAATAATTTAGCATTAAAGTGCATGTGTCACACAAACCTTATATTAAAAGGATATTAAAGTGTGATGGGAGTAATAATAAGCTTAAGGTAAGCTTGTGAGATATGCCTAGTGTGGCAAAGTGGTGGAATAAACATTCATTAAATAAATTAATGAATGAATACTTAATGGAATTAATTATTATTATTATGTGAATAAATTCCTATGTGCAATGATGTGTAATTATAAGTTATATAGTAGCTACATCTATATAATATGGAATGAAGTGTGACACTTCAAGAAAAACTATATAATATAGGAAACTATATGATTAAGTGTAATAATAAAGTTACAATAATGGGGTTGTGACACTACTCAATTAAAATATATTCGGTATTGTCAAATGTACATGGATTATATGATTGGGTGTATGTGTGACCCTATCATATCATATGGTAATAACATTAAGTTATTAGATATAAGCTTGCAAGTTAGTCCATGTGAGAGCAATAATGGTCAATTAAGTGGTTAGAGTACATGAATAGTGGTAGTTGGTGGGAGTTAGCCACCAACTTCCCTTTTGCCCTTTGGGTAATAACCATAGGAGAATAATAGCTTGATAATGAATAGATGCAATACATTGGTGTGTAGAGTTTGTTAATTCAATTACTACATTGTTGCTAAGAAAGCATATAATAAGAAATATAATTACACCATGAGCATGTCATAAGGTGTAATGATGAGGAAGGACCATGAATAGTAGTAGTTGGTGGAGTTAGCCACCAACTCCTCTTTGACCATTGGGTATTACCCATAGGAGGGTAATCGATTGATTATAATAGAGAACATGTAAATTAGTAATGTAATGGTATTACTTTATGAACATATTATAAGATGTAACATTGAGTATAATATTATTTTAGGAGATATATTATTATAAGCTTGTGGACTATTAAGTACTAAATTCACATAATTATGCTTTGTGTGACATAAATAATGAAGTTAAATCAAGGGGATTTAATTGGAAGTGTTAGAAGAGAATGAATGGTTGATATTAATTATCATTATAATATTTGAGTATGTTTATGATAATAATTTATGGAAATTATGGTATGAGAATACTCAACTATTTTATATCTAGTCCAATTAAGATATTAATTGAGTTAAAACAATGTACATGAGTTACATTATAATACGTATTGATGTATATTTAAATTATAAGTATACTTGTTTATATATGGGTGTACATTTATGAAGAGTGGTGTATATGTGACCATAACTAATATTGATGTAGCAACATTAAGTATTAAAGTGTGACTTGTAGAAATAAAACTTAGTATGCTTACACCCATCTTACTAAATGCTGAGTTTTAAGAGAGAGTGTCCCAAATTGAGTGTCATTCTTTCTTCATACACGTGAATAGGCCAATGGTCTAGGCTATGTCTTCAATTGCCCAAACTCTAGGATGGTGATGATGGCTATACATATGATTTCAATGATGAAGGAGGGAGTGGCCCAAATAGTGAAACTCAACCACTTCTAACAACTCTTGCTTGCCCAATGAACTTCTCTTCTTTCCTTTGGTTTAAATTGTGGGGCAAAAACCAAGTTTGTGTAATGGCTTTCCTATAAATAGAAGCCTTCCCTTTACAATTCTAGGTTGCTAAGTTCTTGATGAGTTTATATAGAAAGTTTGTGATGCTTTAGAAATCTGAGAAGAAGAAGCTAGCATAGTAATTCAAAGCTCCAAGAGGTATAACTCTTACTTTAAATTCTTAGTTGTGAGTTTATAAATTCATAAGAGATTTCATGAATTAGTGGAGAATTGTTATGTAAGATAATGTTAATATGTTGAGTAGAGTCTAAATATATGTTATAGATACAATATGATGGCTTTCAAGCTTGTTACATGAAGTAAGAAAAGGATTAGCTAAAGCTCTGTTTTAGCAGTAAGTTTCTGGTCTGGAAACGGGGACGCGCGGCCGCGCGTCTCCCTAGTACAAATGGGGCGCGACCGCGCCCTCTGCAGAAACCCTTGGTGATTTGTGTTTTCTGGTTGGTTAAGCATACTAGTTAGACTCTAATAATTTCATAAAGGGGTCTGACATGCGTACTAAGATTTTCATGCACGTAGTAAGTTGTATTAGTTGGTTTAACATGATTTCCTAAAAGAAAACTTAAAGTTTTGAAAATAAGACTTGACGAATTTTGTGTTCTTTGAGTCGGACTTTTGAGACATGTGTAAGTGTCTTGGTTATGTGCATCAATGGGTATGAAGGTAGTTGTTGATTAATTACCTTGGCTAATAGTAAGCAATTATACCTTGTTGTAGTGGAGTTTTTAATGAAAACTTAAGGTTTTATAAACAAATTGTGGCGTATATAAGTCATGTTTATATTCTGACTTTTTAAGCATGATTATATGGTTTAGATATGCATGATATGTGAGTCGAAGGTAATGAGCATACACTAGAACACATTGTTTAAATTCAAAAGATAAACTTAGAGTTTTGGACATATATATAGGATGTCCACGTTCTGATCATTTGAGCATGTAAAAGTGGCTTATGTATGTGTTCTAATACATGAGAGTCATGACTACAAGGTACTTTGCATATACTTAGTTACCTTTGTTGACTTAAAGCGATTTTTATGAAATGTTTAGAATGTGTAAGATGATAGCATCAAACACGGAGTGAGTTACATTATGATCATACGAGCATGTATATTAGGATTCATTATGCCTATAGATATGTTGACATAAGCATCATGTGTGAAACATGGATTTCACCTATGCACGCATATTCGAGAAAATAAATTTCTAAAGAATAGACTATGTGATTAAGTATACATGTGTAGTATAAGCACGAGTATGCCTACTTAGTGTGGTTAAGCCTTGTTATGTGATAACATGACTTTAGTAGTTGAGCTTTATTGATTTAAGTAATTCAACGTAGAGCTACGCTATTCAAAGCTAAATAGTTCGAATATGAATTTGAAAACCTACTTAATGTGTGTGTATAATATATATTAGAATGCATGATATATTAGGACCAAACTGAGTTTATGAAATCTCAAGTCTAGTTCTGGCAGGGAGTCGCGCGGCCGCGCCACTCCCAAGCTAAATTGCCGCGCGGCCGCGCCGTGTTGCAGAGCTGCCAAGAACAGTTTGTTAACTGTCTGGTCCTAAGTTATTTTCCTTAAGGACCCTAAGGACCGAAATAGAATGGTTTCTATAGAATAAGTATGAAGGTATGATGTTGTAACATCGTGGTTATCCTAAGATAGAGTGAAACGAAACCAAGATTAGAAAACGATATACGAATTGTTATTCTATTAAGAGCATATGAAATGTATGACTGATGGATGTAAATCCATGATTATATAACTGTGTAGGAATACAAGAAGTGCAGATAGCTTTAAGAAGTTAAGTTGTAGTTGTTAAACTACGAATCAGGCAAGTCTTTCAGTTCCTATTTGATATATGAATTCAATAACTGTTAGTTGAATTATATTATGCTGTGATAATGTGAACTTATATATGAACTGTATATGAGATATAATGAGATTGAAAATTGATCTTTGATGATATACTTGTTATGTGAAAAGTAACATGCGTAGTAATTATAAATTGTTTATAAATGCATGAACTGAGTATGATGTTGTATGCTATGTGATGCATGAAAACTGTTAGAATTGCTGAGCTGTCAAGCTCACTCTTGCAAATAACCACTTTTACAGGTTAAGGGCTTACGATAAAGACTTCGTGCTTCTTGATTGATAAAGATAGATAGTATCACAACCGAGAATACTATTTAGATTATCGTTTGAACCCTTTTTAGGTTCTAGGAGTGTACTTGATATATGCTTACGATATTTAATACTTGTTGTATTGTAAAAGATGTACTAGCTAATACATAGAGGATATCAAGTTGAGTTGTAAATGTTTATACAGAAATTTGTGTAGAGCGAATCATAATATAGTGTGATTCAAGGATATGTAATTGATTCAAAGTTATGAAATCAATAAGAAGAATTCATTCAAAGGATATTAAAAAGTTTAAATTAATCCGCATTTTAGTAACATCGAATATGATGTAAAGACAAGATCTTGGATATAAATAGAATTTATATTCTAAATTGTAATAAAGCAAATTATATTCTTTTAATAATGAATAAAAGATATAATAGTTTGGCGATAGTAGTATCGTGACTGCACCGAATCCGAGGTTTTCGAAGGAACGTGGATTTGGGGGCTTCACAGTAACCCTAAATAGCCTAAGAAAGCGAGACAAAGTTAAGCGAGGAATGAAAAATTGGGCATGATAAAAATGAGATCATCTAAAGTCATAGAAGAGAAACACCTGCTAAGGGTTGCGTCACTCATAATGCACATGTCATATGATGTTAATTCTGTGAAGAGCGGTGTTTAGAGCGAAGATGAGGTGTCTCTGATAGAGGGAGATAAATCTTTTAAATCTAATTCGACCCATGAAAAATATCCATGGACGCTTAAAAGTTTTCTAGCGATTTCATAACTTGTCAAATAAATTTTTTGATTTTCTTAGGAAAAATTCATTTTCATACTCCCTTTCAAGATCTTTAGTAATAAGATAAAAGCGCATTGAATACAAGCATTCAATTTCATAAACTTTAAACTTCAAATGCCTCATTCACAAGATCATACTAATCCCGACGGCCCGAGCCATCAAGCTTTTGGCATATTTCATTCAATGTACAGGAAATTGCTCACTCAGGATGTGGTCAACAAAACAAGTTTCTTCTGTGAACCCCAGTACCAACCTGCGAAAGAGCTGGGGCATCTCCGATTCCAAGAAATGGAAAGGATCTACAGCGGGACCATGCTCCTCATTAAAAGAAAAGAGAGAGGTCCTGAAAAAAATCAAGGCGACATAAGCTTGTCCCTCCACAAGAAGGGAAAAATTCTCAAGAGAGTCCTTAAATCAGAAAAAACAGATGCCCGATGACAAAAGGTCTAGCAAATGAAATCTACATCATTAAATATGTCAACCTGCGCCAAGTCCTCACAAGTCAAGGCCTCTGCACAACATTTCAACTCTGGGCAATGAAGGAACGGGCTACATCCTCCAGGACATCAGCATTACCCGGGTCATCAGCCAAGCCAGATCTAATCTAGCAGGGTCGCAAGTAAAGGGCTTGCCCCTTTTCACACTCAATGATCAAACTGTTGGTATCAATCCAGCGTAGCATCGAGGAAGGACCCGATGATGTAATCCATTGAACACTACTTCGGCAAATATATCAAGATATCTCCTAGTGAAGCCATCAGTGTCTGAACCAACTGAAGGACCAGCACCAAGTCCCGATTCTAAAAGAAAAATGGCAGCCTCTGCGATATCAAAATCCATGCATTAAAAGAAACTCCAAATTGCCTCAGAAAGGGTGAGGTATGGTTTTACATCAATTCAATTAAGAATATGCATTAACCTAGGATAAATTAAGATCATCATATCATGTTTGGTCTGCACATGTGCAACAAGCGCTACATCACCACACATCTCCATTAGAAAGGTAGGCATACATACCCAGTAGAGTTAAAAATGCATACACATTAAATACACAAACTCGATGAAAAAGTCTGCTACCATTCGAGTAGGCATCGGGACAGTCCAATGATCAACCATTGTCCCTACCATCAGGGTAGACACTGTTGCAAACTACCGGTGTAAGTTATCATCAGGATAGGCATCGGGATCACCCACTGAGGTAACTCGACAAAAGAGATATATCCCCATCAGAGGAGCCTTCAGAAATGTATAACGGCATCATCCATGAGAAAATCTGCCCCCTGATAGTATCGATAGCTTGGGGAAACCATTGGTCTTAAAACCAAAGTAACAGCAAAGGCTATCATAAAGGACGTCAACCCTAGCAAAAATTATGAGAAACATTTCAGTTTATCCTCGTCAAACAAGCATCGGCAACACCGATGAAAATCAAACCATTGGAATTAACACCACCATAGACATCAGCAGCACTGGTGAAATTCAACCGTTGAGATCAGCCCCAACACAGGCACCATCCATGACAGGTCAGGGTAAGCGAGGCGAAGCAATTTTGCGATATGCGATTTGCGATGCGATATGTGATTTGCGAAGTGCGAAATGCGATTTGCTAAAACATTTTAACATTCATTACATTGCGATTTGCATCATTAATATCCTGTCATATTTCAAGTGTCTAGTAAATCTTTATCATGTTTATTCCATTGTATTGCATAAACATGATAAAGAGGGGCATCTGTAGACACTCAATTTTTTTTGCATTCCTGGTACTAACCCTGTAGGAGGGCAAAACCGTCAACTCAACCCCAGTCACCAATATCGGGATATCAACTCAACCCCGGTCACCAATACCGGGACAACCACATCCCCGATCATCAATATCGGGATGTCAACTCAACCCCGGTCACCAATATCGAGATATCAACTCAACCCCGGTCACCAATACCGGGACAACCACAGCCCCGATCACCAATATCAGGATGTCAACTCAACTTCGATGACCAATATCGGGCCATCAGTTCAACCCCGGTCTCAATACCGGGCCATCAGTCCAACCCCGGTCTCAATACTGAGCCATTAGTTCAACCACAACCTCAATACCGGGCCATTAGTTCAACCTCAGTCGCAATACCGGGCCATCAGTTCAACCCCGATCTCAATATTAGGCCATCATATCAACCCCGATCTCAATATCGGGCCATCAGTTCAGCCCTGGTCTCAATACCGAGCCGTTAGGTCAACCCCGATTTTAATACCGGGACGTCGGGTCAACCTCGGTCTCAATACCGGAATATCAATTCAGCCCTGGTCACAACCTTGAAGGTACAGTTAAACCTCGGTCACAATCGGGAGATCCAGCTCAGCCCCAGAGATAACCCTGGGAAGCCAATTCAACCTTTAGAGATAAACCCAAAGCATCACATCATCCCTAAAGCATCACATCATTCCCAAAGCATCACATCATCCCCAAAGCATTACATCATCCCCGATCTCAACACAGGAGGTATAGGTCAGCCCCTGTCTCAACCCGGGAGGTATAGGTCAGCTCCGGTCTCAACCCGGGAGGTCAGGTCAACTTTGGAAATAATACTGAAGCCTCAAAACATCTCTAGAGGAAAACCTAGAAGGACCAAGTCAGCCTCAGAGATAACACTGAGGACAAACAGACTTGAATGGGATCCAAACCTCAGAAATAACCCCGGGAAATCAGCCGAAGACAATGCCAGCACTAAAGGCAACCTTGGGAGGGGAAAATGGTCATTTTGCCAACTTGAAGCCGATTCGGTCAAACTCAAGTCGAATTTATGCCACCAAGGTCAGAAAGAACCATAACGGTGATCCCGAGTAAAAACAGCGCAAAACAGCTCGATGGATAAAATGCGGGGAAACGAAGACCTGGCTATGAACTAGTCTTTTTGGACTTGAAAAGAGTTAAATACTATGTTATTACGACACTCTCGGCAAGGGATTTTTGGAAAGATATAGCACGCCTCAAACGGACGCTCGGATCAAAAGTTAGAAAGTTTCGAACCTAACACCGCGTTGCTTAGAGTGCACGTACTTCGAGATGATGAGACCTGCCATGTGGGGCCCACCCTGGGGAGCCGCACCTCTACCTGCGGTAGCAATAGGTAGAGTGGAGGCTCCTTGGTCTTTAAATAAGAGGGCACCCCCTCTCATTTTGAAGTTAGAAATCATTTTGGAGCCCTGCCCGTTTTGTTTCTCAACCAAACCTTTGTCTTCCAAACCCAAATTTTTTTACTCTAACAAATAGATATACCCACATACTACCATATATCAAAAAATAACCGATAGATTTGGACGTTTAAAGCCTACGATTTGGCAAAAAAGCCCGTGTAGCAGTCCATTGTGAGTATTTTTACGATCAGCAAGTTAATACTACTTCTTTGTACTATTTTGCACTTGCGTATCAAGTTTCGTTTTCTAAATATGCCCGGAACTTAGTTTCGTGGCCGTTTTCATCAAAAATTGATACATCTTTGTACATAAACGCATTTTCTGATATTTTTACAACTCGGATTAACTATTTGTCAGCTCTAACAGCCTCAGTGCACTATCACCTTTGTTTTAAGCAACTTTGCCGGACTGGGTTATCTTCCCAGTCTGAGTTTGGCTTTTTTTGTATATATTTAACTGTATATATACTAACTTTTTAATTCTGTCAAGCCCAGATGTAAAATCCGAGGTAGTTTACTGCTTTTACATATATTTATGTATATATAAGCAATTTTCACCACCACTGGGTTATCTTCTCAGTCTTGGTTGACTACATTTATGTCTCTATATATATATTTATATATTTCAGTTTGGCCTGGATTATTCTATGGCCTTTTTATTGCTTTTATATATAAATATGCATATATAAGCAAATTCACCAGACTGGGTTATCTTCCCAGTCTTGGTTGACTACTTTTCTGTACATTTACATTCCCGTTCGGCCTGGATTATTCTATGGCCTTTTTTAATGTTTTTGTACATATCTGTAACATTCACCACACTGGGTTATCTTCCCAGTCTTGGTTGACTAATTTCTATTTCAATTTCAGTCCGGGCACAAGCGTGAAAACCCATCGCCCTTTTTACTGTTTTGCTATATATATTTCAATTCTGTCCAGCCTGGATCATTCCGTGGCTTTTATACAGCTTTTATATATATATATATATATATATATATTTTAATTCTAGTCTGAGCACCGGTGTGAAAACTCATCGCCTTTTACAGCTTTCGTATATAACTGTATATATTTTGCTTTACTCGCTTTTTATTAAATTGATGCTTTAAATACTCATTTGATATGAATCGACACTGACATATCTGCGGGCGAACTAGATTTATTTAAATCTCGCCAACTCTAGCTTTCAAACGGTTCAAAACATGTTCAGACTGAACCGGGAAGCTAGAATGGCTGAGATTTATTTAAATCTAGCATTTTTCTAGTTTCAGTTATAAAAGCAAACTCGCGGTCCTTAGATCGCTATCTAGTAAGAATGAGACGCTTTGGCCACGCGCAGCCAGGATTTACTGATGAATCCTTGGTTCCATTGCGACGTGAGGATGTATATATTTGTTTCTTTACAAATTTGAGCTGTGCAGGTTTATTGGCTACTTATATGTGAGCCTAGGAATCGTGGTGATCAAACTGATCGGAATTTGATTCCCACGAGGGGCAAACTCCTGTTTACGAATGTACCCTGCCAATTTTTTTTGTAAAATGTACATACAAAAAACCTTAAAACGGTTATCCAGATATAAGGTCTCAACATAGTGAAAATAATGGTTTGCCGTGTCAGCGTCCCTCCGATGGTTTTCATGCCCATGAGGAGACCGACACTTGTATTTATTTCTGTGGTCAAGGATGCTTCGCAGCCCGATAAATCACCATTCAAATGCAAGCCTTAAGCTATAAAGATAAAAATGGAAGTATCAACATGCTTTAATTCCTATGTTAGCGTAAGGGTTTGATACCAGCTTTCAAAACATCATTTTCAATTCAATCAAAAGAAAAGCTTTTGCAAATCAAATTAAATACTTTTGCAAATCAAATCAAAGACTTTTTAAATCAAATCAAACCCTTCGTATATAGGTTCAACGAAGCAAAGCACTACTTTCAATCAATCAATCAAATATAGGCCCAATTTTCAAACAGCATTCACACACGCATTTTAATTTTAAGGAAAATATTAAAAAGATGTGGTACCATGTTTACACGGGAGTCGTGGGGTACCTAACACCTTCCCCACACTTAACCAAGCCCCCGAGCTCAAAACTTTATTTTCAAAGATTAAGTTTCGACAGTGTCCAACAATTGGGCCTCTTTCAATCAAAACTCGATTGAGTTGGTACAACCATTTCAAATCTACCAACTGGCGACTCTGTAAAAACATTCAAATCGTCGACATGATACATGTTGGCCTTTTCCTAAAAAACCCTTCAAAACCTTTTTCAAAAATAAAAAGAGTAAGGGTAGACATAACTTAGGAAGAGGGAAAGATCCGGGTTGTGACCTGATCCGCGAATTTTTTCCCGACGTCGACAAAAGCTCTAGAGAAAAAGAGCTAGAGCCGTTGAGCCAATAAAGTGGAGGACATGGCAGAGCAGAAGGACCATTCATGAGGAAGCCATGCAGTTGATGGTGATGAAGTGAAACTGGAAGATCAGAAGGAAAATCTCAAGGCACCAATATACACTTTATTATGAAAAATCAGAATCAACCAGCTAAAGACGTAGAGCACAAGTCTACGATTCTGAGATTGTTCAATGCTGCTAAGCACAAAATATAAAAGAGCTCAAGTGAAAAACTTAACAACACATTAACATTGATCATGAGTAGCTGCTGACAATAAGAAGAAATCAAGCTTCAACAACACAGTTCAGTAAACATCAAGAAGATGATCAACAATGCTGCTAAGTACTATAAGATGAAATGAATTCAAGCCATCTTAGCAGTGCCTCAAACTCACTTTTACAACAAGAACTAGGGTCGGAGGATCCTAATCTTAAGGGCCGAATTGGGGTCAGAGGATCCTGATCTTAGTGACCGAATTGCCGAGTCTAAGTGACTCGAAGCCGAGACTTTATCACTCGAAGGAATCCTAGGGATTCAGATGTAAATGGTCTGCTGGGCCTATATCCTTAGTGGATATCCTACTCGTTGAGTAGAAGAGTGGAGTATGAGTTGTTTAGTCTCCGAACCACTTAAAACCTCTTGTGTCTTTTACATTATTCACTTTACATTCTGCAATCTATAACTGCTATATCTACTATGTGTTTGATCATTCATATAACTTGCTTTAATAACTGAGATTACTGAGTAAATCTTTAAGAGGAGTTTTTTAAACTTATATTCTGTTACAAATAGATAATCTTGATTAAGTAATTATTTGGTAAAACTCAAATAAGTAATTATGAAATAGTTTTTAAAGATCTATTCAACCTCCCCTTCTAGATCTATAGTGTGTCTTTAGGAAATAACAATTGGTATCAGAGCAGGTTCTCACGAACATAAAGCTTACATTTGGAGTTGATCCAAGGCATAACTTTAAAATTAGTTCCAAATCAAGTAATAAAAGTCAAACACATCTTCTAAATGAAGATGAACTCACATGCTGAAATCTACATGTGCAGGCATGTTCAAAGGAATGTAAATGATCCACTTGATGCTATCCAGAGTCGATCGATGCTCATAAGCGAAGTTGATATTAGATAAATCCATCAAGAAAATGACCAGGCAACAAATCGAGCTATCCATCTATAGGGAAGAAAACGATGCAGTCTGAGTTATATGGACTCGTGAATATATTCTCAGAATGTATATTTGAAGATGTCAGAATCTACACTTCTGCCAAAGGAGTCTGAGAAGTATCATCAGCTATGATCAAGAGCACAATCTCATTCTAAAGTTATTTCAGTTTCCTGAAAAATAATCTATGATGAATGAAGGAATAAATAGGCTTCTAAACTGATCCAGTTAAATTGGCAAGACTTATCTCAACAAAAGATCTGAACCTTGAGGTTCTCTCAGGCCATACAAGGAATATGGGATGTTAAAATATCTTCCTCTATTTTTTAAAAGCAAAGGATATACTAGATATGCTCATCTCTAAAATGTCTATTTGATAAAGCAAGATTGTCTTTCTGGAAGTGTTATAAATGATGATTGTTGGAAAAGCTCAAGATTGGATAATCCAGTATAACAACAAATTAAATGGCTCAAGCTGAACCACTGACTGTCAAGAGATTGGCATCAGTGAGGTGTATGACATTACCTTCTTTAATTATGTGCAATAATGATTTAAGAATGATTTTCTATGATATTCTATATGTGTTGCATGAATCTATAAATGCTTCAGTATCCTATAGAAGACGCAGTTTCTACTTCAAAAGGAAAAGGAGAAAGTGATGGCAGAACTTTGTTGTACTCTGCGAAGCATTACTCCTTAATCCAAGCTTAAAGATGAAGATAAATTTTCAAATGAGATATTTGAAGTATATGCACTGATAAAATCTATTCTTGTCTTTATGATGAGAAATGAAAATCTCAATATAAATTCATTATTTATCATATGAATTTTACTAACCTCTTGTTAGAGATTTATTTTGACAAAGTCAGTTCTAAAGTTTGAAGATTTGTCTTCTACTTCGAATGTGGAACTCTCAATAAAAATTAGTAATAAGAATTATCTTCATTCTTGATTGGAGAAATTACTATTATAAAATTCACAGAGATTGCTTAAGTTAAGTACTTTAGGTTGATTCAACTTTTATTGACTAAGTTCAAAATATCATAGAACTATCTGTCACAAAATGATCTAAGTTTTTGACAAATCGTAGAGTGTAGCCAAAACTATAGCAGTACCTCGAAGAGTCGTAAAACCTGATCAACTCAATGAACCAAACAGTTGCTACTATTAGAGTTAATCATTACTCTACGAAAGTTCAAAATCATAGATCATAGTGAAAGCAAAAGGAATACCAACCAAACAGGAAAAAAACTATCATCCACACATGTTCTATGAAGAATGATATTCGTACACACACACATACTCTTATAGTGAATTATCTGAGTTAATCATCATATGTGCATATGTGCTTCACATTGAAATAATAATGTCATTTTATATGAAGATCCAAAATATC